>JAQFVV010006848.1:230933-297022 GCA_028023455.1 Epiperipatus broadwayi
TTGACCATTCTACCTTATGACCTATTAATAAGGGCACAATATATATATATATTGTGCCCTTTTGTATGGGTCTCCATAAATTGTTGTATCAATCTATTTAAAAATTTTAAATTTAAGATATATTTAGCTATATGATGTTAATTTTATTTATAACAATCTTTTAAAAAGTGTAATTAAAGTAATCTATGAATATTTAATATGTGAAAATTGTGCTGATGTTTGAGAGAGACGTTTCAATAGGGATGATAATAGTATATGGTTGGGAAAACTGGCCATAAGCAATACTGCATTAATAAATTTAATAAATAAATGTTTAAAGCTAAAAGTTTTAAAAAGACAAGTTAAAATTAAATGCATATATTTATTGTTGATAAAGTTTAATATTTAATAAATAAATATAAATATTTTAATTATTAGTAATACATAATAGAAGATTAATATTTGATTTTAATAATATTGAAGTATTATTTTAAAAGTTGTTAGAAGATATTATTTATTTTAAAAATATTTATTTTAAAAAATGAATTGTTAGTTTATTTTTAGATTATTACAAGCGTTTGTAGCTTTGTTGTAAAAAAAAAAAACAGATGTTAATTAGACACATACACACATGCTTGGGAGTTTTTTTAGTAAAGTTGCAAAACTATTTTAAAAATTCTGTTATAAAAATTATAAGTATTATATTAGCTACCACGAGATAAAAATAAAGATAATTAATGTGAAATATTAAATCTGATTTTTAAAATACTGCTTAAAAACATAACGAATAAAAATAGACTTAGTTTGTTTATAAAAATAATCTTATAAAAGTTAAAAGTAAAGTAAGAAAGTATATTTTAAAAAAAATGTTTAATGGGTTTAAATAAACAATAAAGATTAATTTAAGAATTTAATAATGTGATAAATAATAAATATTAAATAAGTCATTATTTATTTTTAATTCTGTATTATTGGTAAAATATGTAAATAAGCTAGCAAGTCGATTGTTTAACTCACCAATCAAGTGGAGAGTTTCTTTGGGTATAAAACCAAGGTTCAATTGTTCGGAGGGGACTTGTGATTGAAATTCTAAAAGTAAAGTATGCTATTAGAAATAGCTAAGTAATTATAGACGCTCTCAAAATCGTTTTAAAATTAGAAGAGAGTAATTTTTAAAATAATTTATAAAAGTTTATCGATAAATATGCAGTGTTAATTTTAATTATAATTTCCTATCGTCTTGATCAAAGCTCAATTTACTATCAAATAATCATGAAGACATCGTATAAGGATAAAATGTATTGGAGACTTTATACTGAAAATTTAACAAACGCTGGATTAACTAGGAGAGTTATTAGATGCATAAAAGTAATACATTGGACTTTGTATAAATTTTAAAAGCTAATGGTAATTAATTTTATAAAATAGATATTTAAAAGAATGAGAAATACTTCTTTATGAAGAAAGTATTTGTGAATTGTAAATCTAAGTATATAACTTAGTAAAGATGGTAAATAATAATGATTACCTAAATACTTGCCTTGTTAAGTCTTTATGGTTTAAAAGACTACATTTTGACAGTTTTAAAAGGCAAATAAATTGGAAATTTAATGGGTAAAGACGTACCTATAAATAAAATTATTATATTAGTAAAAGTCTGAACGCTGGTCGTACAGAAGAATCTAAAAGTAATCTTACCTAAATATTTGTTAAGGAATGCGCAAATAAATTACATGTGGATATCCAAGTAAAGTTAAAATAATTAAATAAGAACTTTATAAATTATAGACTAATGCTAAAAAATAATAACTTTTAAATAATATTTTTTTTCTTTAAAAGAAATGAACCTGGATCCTATAAACTATTTTAATTTTATTTTGTTTTGTGGTGGAACTGACTTTTCTTTATTTTTTTTTTAAAAAGAACGTTTTCATTTTTTCATAAAAATTTTTAAAAACACGTGATGTACCGGAAAAAGAAGTAATGTTTGGTGAAAATTTGTGCCCAGGAAAAAGAACAATATAGTGAAAGAAGACACCGTTGGATGTTATGTAATATGTTTTATTTATTAACTAACATAAATATTTAATTAATTATTAATTTATTGAAAGATAGGAAAGGTACATTTACATTTTTTTAAAGTAATAACTAAATATTAATATAATTTTTTATTGCATAAAGTTTATTTTATAATTATACAACACGTAATATTTTAAAGAATAATTGTTGAGTGTAAATGTGAAATTATTTTGTAAAACTGATCCTGGAGGACATCGTGTGACGGACTGTACATTAAGGTATTATTTATGGTAAAAAATTATGTGATAATAATAATTTGATGTGTTTACTATGTTTTTCTTTAGATCAACCAAATGTTATTTGATTGTTGAATGAATGTATTAATATTTAAATAATATGCACGCATAAGATTAATGATAGCAGTTTTATTTTAATATGCATACTTTAAATGATGATGTAAATTTAGTACAACATAATATGAGAACCTAGAAATAATTATATGATTCTTTCGTGAGTAAATTTTAATGTTTCTGTTACAATATTAGGAATTAGATTTATTATTAGCGTAAGTTATTTATTTTTCTTTTCAAGTTAGTAAGAAGTATATAAAGTTTATATTTTTATTTATTTTATTAGATCAGTTAAGTTAATTTTACATAGAAATTTATATTTTGATTGAAGGCTTATTGTATATAAAGGATGAGGTATAAGAGAGTTTGGATCATTATTATTTTTGTTTAAAAATGGGTCATCTATTTTTCTAAAGTTAAATAAGGTTAAAATGATATTTGTAGATAGAAGTTTATTAGGAGGAGATAGGAGTAACAAGTAAAAGTGTAATAATTAAAACGGAAAAGAATCATAGAATTTTATTTAACATTATACTTTATAAAAGTTTGAAATTATTGAATAATTTAAAATATTATTTTTAAAAGTACATATACGTATTGCATATTTTGATAAGACATGTAATATAACATTATATCGGAATGAAATAAATGGTTATAATATAATAATTGTTGTTATATTACAAAGTTAGATCAGTTTATACAATAATTAATATTTGAGTAATACTGATGGTAAATGTAATACATCCTAATACATTATAATATAAATAACAGTAAGACTTAAGTGAAATAGCATTTTTAATTATTAAAGTTTGTTTATTTACATACATGCTACATGAATGATATCTTACATAAAACCTTTTCTTATATTAATTGATAACAAATGATGTTTATTAAAATTAAAGTCATAAATTTAATTAAATGTTATTGATAGAACATTTTAAGAAATGTATAAATTATCTATTTATGATTATGGAAATAGTAACAGTGTAAAAAAATCTTGTATTATTATTTTTCTTATTTCTGTTTTATTTTCTTTAGTTCCATTTGTAAATGTAAATAGTGTAAATAAGTTATGTTTTAAAGTTGATGTAAATAAATTTGTTAGAGTTGTTTAAAAGTGTGTCGAATTCATTATTTTACACCACAGCATTTGACAACAGATAATTTGAATAAACATAATATTTGCACAATATGAATTTGTTATTATTATTATTTGAGAAACACAATATTTTCTTAATATAATTTATAGAAATTGATTGACATTAACATATAATATTACAATGGTCATAAAGTAATTATAATGCACAATATAAGAGTATAATATTATTTATTGCCACAGATTGTTAAATTATAAGATTTTGGTCTATTTTAAAATTAAGATACTATATGGAAATGAAAGACATGTATATGATTTACTTATTTTCTTAATGATTAATAGTATAATCAAATAAATAAGATTAAGCTATACACTAAAGATTATTATTGTTAGTTATTGTTATTAGAATAAGTTAGGTGTATTTAGGTTTGATATTAAATCCCTTATCATTCCTACCCGCACGAATTATTATTACTTTAAGATAATTAGAAGAACCTGAGATCGTTTAATTATATTTCCTTAACAAAAGTTTGAGATTTATTTATCTATTATTATTAAAGATAGATCATTTATAAAAGTCATAAGAGTGCTGTAGAGTTAGTAATGAGATAATAAAGAAGTAATAGTATTCTTATGCCATTGAGACAGTGTCTTGGAAAGACATTGACTCAATGTAAATCCAATTACCAATTGTAACTTCACTTCACAGTCTCATGATTTAGTAAATACTTATTTAATTAGTATAATATTGAACTATATTAATTTTGGATAAATTATAATAAATTTAATTAGATATCGTATTATAAAAATATATTAAAGATAGTTATACATATTTTAGCTGAGCATCATGATTTAATTGAGCTAGTCATATTTTAAGTTATATCATATATCAAGAAGTGAGGGTACAAAAAAAAAAAATATATATATATATATATATATATATATATATATATATATATATATATATATATATATATATATATAACCCTTTTCACTCTCCACACAGTTATCCATCTTTCCAACTCCCTATTCTTTATTGATGCATCAATTCTTCTATCCAATTCCTTGCCACTATGACACTCGACAATTCTTCTACCACAATCATCCCACCTTTTGTATAAGTAGTCTGACATAAATTTTTATATAAATCTTTCATTGTTTGCCCTTTATTTATAACCCAATTCAATTCTATTTCAGCTATTCTTTCTTTATCACAAACTGCAATACACTGAACATTTTCATTTTGCTTTTTGGATCTCTCATATAAAAACTTGACCATCTAATTTCTCCTTGAATTGCCATTTGCTGTCCTCACATCTGCATCTAATGCATGTCTTCCTACTTCTCTTTGTACTTTCTCTAAGTATTTTAACTCCTCTTTACTAACATATGCCACATAGTTACCATATGTAAACCCTTAATCACTGAAAAATGTACAAAATTGCTCCAAGTGCGGCTCACATTGTTCACATGAACATATCTCCATAAATTGTCCTATTCTATAATGAAATATGCAAAAAAGTATCACCCAACATCAAAAATCACATTCGTTTTTAAATGGTCTCTTAGTCATATCAAACATTATTTTCTACATCATATTATGACATATAGTGTACCATGTAACACGGAAAACACATGTATATAGCCCAAGTAGTAAAAATATTGAGAATGGATGATGTACATTCTGAGGTGAATGATACTTTTGCAAATATATAATGCTACCTGGTGAGAATTTTAAAAATTTTAACATAGCAAATAAATTATCAACATCATTACAATCAAGCCATGTCAATCAAAAGGATGAAGATCTCTCACCTTCCCAGAGATCCAGCTCCTCTTCACTACAAATATACCATGAAACAACTTTATTTCACTTATCTGTTCACTAAGTTGTCTACATATATCTTTAGTAATGTCTTATGATCCATGGTAAATGGTAATATTCCATCGATTATAATCTCTTCTAGCAATATTTCCAGCTCAGCCCCTTTTATATATTTCTAAAAAAAATGTTTAGAGGATATAAGTGATATCTGTTTTGTTTCCCTCCATATATTTTGATTTGGATTGCACTTCTTTTAATACCCAATTGTCTCATTTATAAGTAACCACTGGTAAAACGTAGCTCCACTAAAATAAATGTTTAATGTGTGTGCTAGCATTGTTTTTTATTAATTTATTTGAAAGTATTCCCCTTAATGGATTGTATTTCAAATCACTTTCTTAAATTCTTTTCACATGATAATGCTTCAACCAGAAAAACATGCATGAAATAGTATAAAATAGCAACAGAATGTGAAATAGATATACAATAGGCCAAAGTGTAACTGAAGATGGATGGAAGTCGAATGTGAAGTAGGAAATAGATGTTCAATATTATGAAGATAGCCTATAAAACAACATTTCTAATTTTAGGTCAAAGTCTAAAGTGGAACTGAAGATGGATGGAAATCAGATGTATTAAAGATATTTCATACACCAAAGTTTATAACTTTGGATCAAAATCTATTGGGTACTGAAAGTGTATGGCAATTGGATGGGAATCTTCCATAAATCAAATGTGTATGGAAATCAGATGCAAAGTAGAAAATAGGTCTACAATAGGACAAAGTGTAAGAAATATGAAGATCTCCAATACATCAAAATGTAAAGTGCAATGGAAAATGATGAAAGTGTGTGGAGATTATATGCAGAAAGTCGATCAGAGAGTGATATCAATCAAATAGAGATGTCATCAAAGAGGGTTTGTGGTCACAAAAAAAGAAACGTCAAATGAATAACAGAATACCTAGATCATTACTACTGATTTCTAGATTTCCGATTATTACTTAGAAACTTTATACCTAGATCATTACTACTGATTTCTAGATTTCCGATTATTACTTAGAAACTTTATAATAAACACAAAGCGCAACAGTAAATATCTTTTACAACAGTCTTAAATTTTATCTTATGGTTTGAAAGAATTAGTGAACGTCAGATTTTGAGCGCAAATTATTATGCAGCTCCTTACATACTTCACGGGCACAGTTTGAAATTAAATATTTTAATTATTCTCTTTAAATAATATGCAAAAGTATAGGGAAAGTCTTTAAATATTCTTGTAATTCCCAGCTGACCTAAGAAATCAGTGCTGCCATCTGTGTTCAATTCAATTTTAATATTAATTTGAAATTTTACCATCAAGATTGCTGACCCCTATATAAAAGCAAGAGAAAGAAGTAAGTTCTCATTACCGTCAATTTCCCATCCATTGACTTTATGAAGCCGTGATTTTAAGATTTATTAAAAGTAACGTTTAAGATTTGCTAATCTTTTCTCTATGAGGGATTTAAAGAATCTATAATAATCAATAGTCAATAAAGCAAGTCATACATAACAATCAATAGTCAATAAAGCAAGTCATATATAACGTGACATTGATTTTAAAAAGCTTGTATTTCTATGTAATATGGGTATAAGAATATTCTAAATAGAAATTTTAAATATTTTCTCTTACCGCACTTAGTAAATAAGAGCTTGTTTGAGCTATTGGTTTGCTCCCTATATTATCAATTAATTAATATATGTATAAGTTTAAAATTGCCAGGGAAAATGTATTTAAATATTGATTCTACAATTACTGATTTGATTTTAATTTTGTATTTATTGGTGTTAATTTTTCTTCTCTTTATAAAACCGTATTCATCTCACCCCCCCCTCCTTCGCATACTTTGAATAATTATTTGAAAAACTTTTGAACTACCCCATTATTGTAATATTTACAAGTTTTTTAATTACTGTATTTTAAAAAAGTCAGAATTCAAATTGAAAGCTAGTATTTTATATAAATTCAAATACATTAAATCGTGATCGTAATTTTCAACCATGATCAATTCATTAAAGGTCTTTCGAATATTAATCCACTTGATCGCCTACACATTGTATATTTTCCATATCGCACCATCAAATTTTCTTATTTTATCTATTGCTCTTATACATGGCCTCTACTTAGAACATTTGCAGTCAATTGAATCCAATTAATACTTCAGCTATTCTATTATCAATTGTTATAGGAATATGCCCAACCTAGCTTCAATTCGATTTTTTAATTCTCCCACTATGATTAATGATACCCAATTTGCTCTATCACTCTTGTATTTTTGTTAAATATCTTTTTATTACTCCTATTATTCATCTGTCTATATTTTGGTGAATGGTATGAAATCTCTGTGTTAGCTATCTGTTAAGTAACCAAGTCTCAAATCATATGTAAAAACTAATTAAATACATCTATTAAAAATCTTTTTTACCAAATATGTAGGCACATATTTTTTTTTAATTTCATGTCATTTAAATAACAATTTAGTTTTCCGCGATGTCTTTTCTACTCACCTGGAAGTGTCACCAACAAATACCTTATTATTTCTACATTTGTTACCAAAATGTTTATAAACGATGCGTTATTTGGGTAAGGGTTTTCAACCAGAAATAAAAAATAATAATTTGAATATTATGGATAATTTTTTAAAACGAATACTATCATTAACAAATGCTAAATACAAAGTTGCTGTAAAGTTTTAAAGAATAAATGTTAGTAACAAAGCTGTGGATTTTATTAATTTTTCTTTCTCTCTCTCTCTTTGTAAAAGAATTAATCAAACAATCACAATCATCAAACTGGACTTCATGAAAGGAAAAGTGGGGTCAAGTGAATTAGGGTCTTTGGCTTGCATTTGTTTGTTTTTTGGATGGTTTCTTTTTCAATTTGTAAAACAAATAACTTAGCAGTGACAACAATTGTTCCTCAATTTGTAAAAAAAATTAACTTAGCAATGAGAACAATCAAAATCATAACCTGAATGGTCATACAATTGTAATAAACTAATTGAGAAGGACTTTCCTTGAAATGAAAATAGCAAACAGGGTATCATTGATCATAAAAATGATGTGAGACTTGGTTACTTAATAGATAGCTAACACAGAGATTTCATACCATTCACTGAAGTATAGAGAGATGAATAATAGGTGTAGTAAGAAGAGATTTAACAAGAATACAAGGGTGAAAGAGCAAACAGGGTATCATTGTTCACAGTGGAAGAATCAAGAGATTGAAATTAAACTATGTTGCACATATTCCTTTAACAATATTGATAATAGGATAGCTGAAGTTTAAATTGGATTCAATTGATTGCAAACGTTCTAGATAAAGATCTTGTATGAGAGCAGTATATCAAAAAACAAAGTTTGGTGGTGTGATATGGAATATATGCAATATATAGGATGTAATGTGTATTAATATTGAAAAGACATTTAATGAATTGATTAGGGTTGAAAATGGTGATCATGATTTACTGTATTTAGATTTAAGTACATTTGTAAAATACTAGCTTTCAATTTGACTTCTGATTTCTTTTAAATACCGAAATTTAAAGAAAAAAATTTAAACATTACAATAATGGAATTGCTCATGTTTTTCAAGTAATTATTCAAAGTACGGGAAGGACGGGGGAGGGGTGAGAGAAATACAGTTTTATAAAAAAGACAAAAATAGCAGCAGTAAATATCAAAATTATAATAAAATCCAGTACTTTCAGAATCAGTATTAAAATATATTTTCTCTAGCGATTTTAAATACATAGAATCATTAAATCCACTCATAAAGAAAATAAATTAGGAAATCAAACTTTAATTTTAATAAATCCAAAAATCACAGTTGCATAAAATCAATGGATGCTAAATTGAGGAAAATAAAAAATTATTGGTTTCTCCCCTCTTTATGTAATCGTCAGCATCTTGATGGTAAAATTCCAAATTATTATAAAATTGATTGAACACAGATGGCAGCACTGATTTCTTATGTCACCTATTTTGTTTGTGTTGTATTTGAGTGAAATGGAAAGAGCAATAGAAAGATTAGGAAGAGGGATAGAGATACCGTTAATAGGTAGTAAGGGAGTATTTATTTTGTCAGGTCTTTTTTTTGCAGATGATATATTTTTGTGTGCAGAAAAAAGAGAAGATATGGAAGTTATGTTGAGGACATGTGCAAGGGTGGGTAAAGAGATGGGGATTAAATTTAGTGAAGAAAAATCAAATATAATGATGGTTAATACTGAGGAAAGAGAAGATGTAGAATTTTTATTGGGAGATATTAAGTTAAGTGTGGTGAATAGATATAGTTATTTGGGAATTATTTTAAGTAATCAGAAAAATTATTTGGATGAATGGGAGAAAAAATTGATAAATGAAGCAAAGAAAAGAAAGGGATTGATAAAGAAATTAACAGTATTTTCATATAATAAATATGATGTAGCTAGAATTATATGGAAAGGAGTTGCAGTAGCAGGGTTAACATATGGTAATGATGCATTATATGTTAGTAAAAAGATATTAGATTATTTAGAAAAAACTCAAAGGGAAGTAGGAAGACATGCATTGGATGCAGAAGTATGGACAGCAAGGGAGGCAATTCAAGGAGAAATGGGATGGTCAAGTTTTCATATGAGAGATGCAAAAAGTAAAATGAAAATGTTTGGTAGATTGCAGTTTATGGATAATAAAAGAATAGCTAAAATAGTATTTAATTGGGTTATGAGTAAAGGGCAGGTAACAAGATGGGTGAGAAAGGTAATGCGCTATGCAAAAGATTTGGATAAAGAATTTATATCAGTATATTTGTACAAAAGATGGGATGATTGTGTTAAGAGGATTATTGAGTGTTATAGTAGTAAGGAATGGGATAAAAGAATAGATTTATTAATAAAGACTAGGGAGTTAGAGAGATGGAGAAATAGTATGGAGAGTAAAAAGAGTTTAAATATATATAGAAATAAACAGAATATTAGGTGTGAGTTAATATATGATAATAGTAAGGAAAGTAGTTTATTGTTTAAGGCTCGAACTGGATCTTTAGCTACAAAAGAATATACATGTAAATGGAAAAATATGGGTGATTTATTTTGTAAATTATGTAAGGAAGGAATTGAAAATATTAGGCATTTGTTAATTGAATGTAAATGTTTGAAAACAGAAAGGGTACATATAATGAAGTTGTGGAAAAATAAATATGAAAAGAGTGATTATACAGAAAGTGAATTATTGGTTTTTATGCTAGGTTTGGGAAAAGATAAGGGGGATTTAGATATAAAGGTTATAGAGTTGACAAAAATTATGTTGTGGAAATGGGATAGAGCAGATTATGGGTAAATTTAGAGTGGGGAATGTAAAAGAAAGTGGCTAACAGGTTTATCTGGGCTTAATTGCTGAGATATTCTTGACTTCGTTTAAGGAGAAGCCATAATACATCACATCACATCACATCACATCACATGGGAAAAGGAATATTTAAAGACTTTTCCTATACTTTTGCATATTATTCAAAGAGAATTTTAAATAGTATTTTCATTATAATTACTAAAATATTCAATTTCAAAATCTGTCCGTAAAGTATGTAATGAGACCTGCATGTTCATTTGCACTCAAAACCGGACATTCATTAAATCTTTTAAACCATAAAAAAAAATTAAAACTGTTCTAAAAGACATTATTTGGCATAATTTGTGTTTGTTATGTAGTCTCTATGTGAAATAATTGATATTTAAAAATCAAGAATAAATGATCTAGTTATCATGTCACGTTTATTTTGGAGTTTTTCTCCGTGCTTTTATAGGCTTATCTATAAAACTGTAAATTTACACTTTGCCTTCCTACTTCTATTGGAGATCTATTTTCTTTGATTTATAGAAGATCTTGCTTGTCATCTGATTTCCATCCACTTTCAGTTATCCATTAGATTTTGGCCTGAAATTTTTTCTCATTGTGTCTTCAAAAAATTTATCCATAAAATTATAAACTTACACCTTGCCTTATTATTTCCGATTTCTATCCACCTTTGGACTTTTGAAGATCCATGTGGCATAAACCTTCCACTCACTTTCACCATCTTGAATTGCACTTTACATTTTGCCATATTGGAGAGCTACTTTTTACACTTTGTCATATTGTAGAACTAGTTCCTAATTCACATCCGATTTTCACACACTTTTGTTTTATCGAAGATCTAGTTCCCATCTGATTTCCATCCACTTTAATTTATTCATTAGGTTTGATATAAAATTATAAACTTTAGCTTATGAGATACTTTCATTCTTTAGACTTTGACCTAAAATTATAAATGTTGTTCTATCGGCTATCTTCATCCTATATTAGATCTACTTTCCTACTTCACATTTGATTTATACTCATCTTCAGTTACACTTTGGCCTATTGAATATCTACTTCATACTTTGTTACACTTCCGCCTTTTGTATATCTACTTCACATCCTGTTTCCATTTTATGCTCCTTAATGCATATGTTTCTGGTTGAAGCACTATCATTTGAAACGAATTTAAGTAAATTACTTGAAATCCAATCCATTGTGATGTATACTTTCAAAGATTAAAAAAAAAACAATGCTAGCACACACATTAAAAATTTCTTTTAGTGAAGCTGCGCTTTACAAGTACTTACTTATAAATGAGACAATTGGGTATTAAAAGAATTGCAATCTCCGAATCAAAATATATGGGGAAAACAAAATAGGTATCACATCCTCAAAACATTTTTTTTAGAAAAAGATAATGGAGCTGAGCTGGAAATATTGCTAGAAGAGATGATAATAGATGGAAAGTTAACATTTACCATGGATAATAACACATTACTAAAGATAATTTAGGTGATGGATAAGTCAAATAAGGTTTTTTGCTGGTGTATTGTTGTGAAGAAGAGCTGGATCTCTGAGAAGATAAGAGATCATCATCCTGTGGATTGACATTGGGTGAAAGTGATAGTGATGATGATAAATCATTTGCTATGTTAGGATTTTTTAAATTCTTGCCAGATAGCATTATATATTTGCAAAAGTATTATTCTCCTCTAATGTAGATCAGACATATTCAATCTTTTTATTACTAGGGTTATATACATATATTTTCTGTGTTACATAGTACTCTATACAACCTAATATGATGATATAGAAAATAATGCTCGATATGTCCAAGTGATTATTTAAAAATGGATGTGGCTTTTGATGTTGTGATAAGTATTGATTATTTATAATAGCTACATACTCTTAATATTTTTCCAAATTTCGTTTTAAAAATGAACAATTTGCAGAGATAATATTTGAAGTACGTTTGTACATTTTTCAGTCATTAATTTTTAAAATTTGGCATTCTTTTTGCCTCCTTCATTTTTTTAAAAAATTATCCTAAGATTTGTATTGATTTTGATCGCAACAAATTTGTCAAATAGCTGTACATAATCATGTCCCAATATAGCGAGCATCAGGGATTTACATTAGCTATAGAAAATTCTTAATATATATATATATATTAAATTCTGAAATCTGGTCTTGAATCTCTTGTATAAAGCAGCTAAATATTTTGAAATAATCATGTATGTTTTTTGAGAAATGTCAAAGCTATCTTGTTTAGTTTTTATTATATATATATATATACTATCGTTTCCCATCTTTCTAGGCCTCTATATGCAATAAACTGCGTGAGTTGATCAAGTTATGCCAAAAGAAGAAAGTTGTATTTCTATTTCTAAAAACATAACTATATTTCCTGATCAACTCGGCCTAGAATTGTTACGATTACCGTTGTGAGCTGAATCAGCTTTTAATTTATAAATGAGGGCACCAGAGTCGATTAGACTCACTGATTCTGTGTCAAACATATCATAAACTCATAAATTAAAAAGAAAAAATGCTTTTAAAAGACAGTATTATATTTTACCGAAACTAAAATTATTTCCTAAATATTATTATTCCTGGAACTTATTAAACATATTGGCAAAGGTAAATTATATTTTTAAACATCACTAAACTAATATTAATAAATTTAATAATAATTAATAACTATTATTAATAACGTACAAAGAAAAAGGTTGATAAAAGTAAAATCTTTTATTTTAATAAACTAAAAATATGTTTAAGTTAAATTGTTAATTAAATAAACTGGAGAGAACACATGCATGTTAATCCAAACATGAATACATTAATAAAAAACAAGTTTCACAATTAAAAAAGTTCTTGGATAAATAAACTTCTCTTGAACAGAAAAATTAAAGTCTCTATCGAGGTCCTCTTATATGTATATTTTTACAAGTTGTTTGCAAACTGATTTGTCAACAAGTTAGTGACAATCAGGAATAATAAAGAGTCATGTCTTACTGGTAAGTTTAGTGAGAAGGTTGTAGATTACTATCCATAGTTTTTTGGGTTAGAATGAGATCAGACATTGGTTATAAGTTGATCTTGTGGTCTATTCTCCTAGTCAGTCATGAAGGCTTTTCTGGTGTCCATCTTCAGGCATGATGTCTGCAGAAGCTACGGTTCACTCTGACATGCAGAATTATTTCTGCATAGGGTGATCCTGGATATATTCGTTATCCAGGACTAACTATAGAGAAACAGATGAAACAAGACATTGATCAAACTGGCCTCTTCCTTTTATATTAGAGGGTCAGTTTTCTGACTTCTGCACATACCTTTTTTTTTATCAAAAATATACACTGATAATCTCATATATTCTTTATAAAATTTACTGATTTTTCAATTACAAAGTTCTCTTTTTTTAGCAAATCTTTCGGCCATCTTTAATTAGCTAAAATATTTTTCTTTTAGCTTATCTTTTTACTTTTGGAATTCTTTTAATTTATCTGGATTAGTAATCTGTGTGTCTTTTGTTCTCTCCAATTTTAACTTTTATTTTTAATTACATAAAAAAAATATGAAAGACAATTTTAACTT
This sequence comes from Epiperipatus broadwayi, assembly GCA_028023455.1. Classification (NCBI taxonomy): domain Eukaryota; kingdom Metazoa; phylum Onychophora; class Udeonychophora; order Euonychophora; family Peripatidae; genus Epiperipatus; species Epiperipatus broadwayi. The sequence continues at coordinate 245,157 of JAQFVV010006848.1, forward strand.
CCACTGTACATACTTAAAAAAGTAATTTATACTAATAAAAAAAAATTAAGTTTACTCTTTTTTTTAGCTCTTACCAAATGCCAATATATTTGTACCATATATAAGTAAACGGTACAACATATATATATATATTGTACCGGGTCGAACCATGGAAACCCCTTACTTATACGTACATATAAGTTTTGGCCGGTTTCAAACTCCTTCATAATACATTTATAATCTTATAAATGTTAGGTGAACAAACCGGCACGTTCGAGCAAAAATGGGAGATCTTATTGACAGCTTTAACTATCAACAATGGCCCATCTCGGCTTCTAGATTCAAACCCCTACTATCCAAATACTTTATTTGTTTCGAGGTAAACCCTGGGGTGCCAGCTAGTCTGATGACTAACATATTCGGGCAGTAAGCTCATAATCCAGTGCTTGAAACATTTCTTAAAACTAGCTCAGTCTAATTTTAATTCAATAACAAAATTATATAAAATTAGTGGTGGAAAGAATTAATAAAAAGGTTGGTAAAAAGAATTGACCGACAAATAAAGTTTAAGTTTGAAGACATTTTATTTTAATTAACATTAATTAAGTTTAAAGATAATTTATTACCCAACATTAATTGACTAAATTTAAACATTTTTATAAATCTAATTTAACACATGCACATTTTTTTAAAGTAATACATTATAACATATATCTGGTGAAAAGCATAAATAATATGTGACATTGTTAAATTATCTCACATACACACACTCACACATTAATAGTTCATTTTATGCATGCTTAAAAGTTCAAATTACTTTACTCGGTAAGATTGACGAATTACAGCAGTGGCTACTATGTATAAATGATAATAAATAAATGTTTACCTAAGATTTTTGGAACATTGATATTGCTTGTTGTTGGCTGCTTCTGCTGCTTCTATGGATTATATCTAACCGGTTAGTTTTGGATGTTTCTTGAAGAGATTTTATGCAAATCCATTGGTCTTATTCTTGAAGACAGTTGAACATTTGACAGAGGATTTCTGAGTTGTTATGCAGACATTATTTCACAGGCATGTTTTGATGATCTTGTTGGACTAAAAAGGCTGAAGCACGAGCGTATATTTCCAAAAGCTGCTCAACAATGCATTTTTGTTTCTAAATACATAATAGAAATGCACTGTTATCTCAACTGAAACAAGACTGTCACTGCAAACTAGACTGAAAAAACTTACTCAATAAATTGTCCGATAAAAAAAAGTCTATTTATACGTGCGACGTGTTGTCCATGTATTCTCCTCCGGCAAATATCTGTTGTTGAATTCCATTGGTAATTAATCCTATGACAACATGTTTTTGACAATTGTCATAAACATTGTTTTTTATATCTTTAATTAGTAGCCCACTGCTGGTGTGGTTTTTTAAAATCTTTATTTAACTTAATAGCCATCGCTGTGTTTTCCAAATATAATTTTTTTTTTAACTTTCATTTACATATATATATATACATTTAATATTATTCTAACATGCATATATTTATTTACACTCACACGCACATATATAATTTATTATAATAAGCTTGAATGAAAAGAGATTTATATTTTTTTTAAATTTTAAATTACTTATTTTTACAAATACTAATTTAGAAAAACTTTACTTTCTTTTATAACACTTTTAGTTTGACTTTAAGAAAACCTCCTTCCCACTTTTAATCTTTTATTTCAAACTCTTTTTCGAAAGATTTTTTTTATTTTAATAATTTTTTTAGACAAAATTATTTTATATACATGTGCCAAATTGGCCTTGGCACATTACACCCCCCCCTTCGTTTTAGAGTAAAATGCATCATTTTTGACCATTTTATCTTTTGCAATTTTAATTCTCGACTCTAAAGATTTATTAATTTGTTATTTTTCTAAGTTAGCTTTTTAATATCTTTTACTTAACATACAAAAGGCAATCTGTCTTGACTATCCTTTCCTTTTTCTATCTATGCCAAATACATTGCTCACAATGATCTAAATCATGGATAACAACCACTGGGACAAACTAATTTTGTGGCACAGGGATCTTTTGGAAATGACACGGAAGCAGATTCCCTGACTTACACCAACTTACACGTGTATAAATGGAAACTTCATTTGCCGATTCTCTTGATCGGACTTGGAAAAAGACAGGGTCGCTGCGAAATGGCAGGAATTTTCAACTGTCCATTTTCTACTTATGCTTTGGAAAGAGGAATGATCCCTGACAAGTTCGTTATGGGTACTAAAACTTATCCAGTCAGCAACTTTAAACGTATCTTTAACTAAATTTATTTTCATACTACCCTCATTCCCTTTTGCTCTAGATAAATTCCTACACATGTGTATACATGCAGCATAATTCTACACCTACTAATATTCTAGATATCAAGTTATTACTGGACCTGCTTACAGGGAATCTATAATAAATAAATCCCTTTTTGCATGCATCATGAGGTGCAGCAGTGCCAAGAAAATAACCTAAAAGGATATCTGGATAAATACATTTAAGATACGCATCATGAGGTATTGTATTTACTGAATATTACCAGTGTATGTGCATGTATATACACATGTATATACTCTTAATACACCTTAGATTGACTTTATATTTTTATTACTAATCTTCCAACATTATTTTTAAATTCATATGAACATTATTCTAACATTCGTATTAATCCAATCTCACAATATTATTTTCAACCCTTACTCAACTTTTTTATCTATGTGCGTGTATTCAGAAAACCTATTTTACTTTATTATGATTCATTATTTACTCAACTTTTATTAACTTGCGTATATTCAAAAACAACTTACTTTACTATGATTCATTATTATACTGGTATATATATATATATATATATATATATATACCAGGATATATATAAATGATTTATATATATATATATATATATATATATATATATAAAATCATTTATTTACTTCCTTTTATTACCATGCGTGTATTCCCAAAAAAAATCTATTAGTTTATCATGAGTCACTTTTTATTATTATTTACTACAGATATATTTACGCTTCTTGATTTTATCGATTTTATTCTAACTATTTGACCTACTTATTTATTCACGAACATTTTTCTTAATTAATATGTGTGTTGATCACTTTTCCTAAGTATTGATCACTTCAAATTCTTATTTTTTTTAGAGTGCATTTTTAGTTTTTATTTTCATCATTAGGTAATAAATGTAATGTTAAGAGAAGCAGGCAGCAAAGTATAAGGCAATTCAACACACAGATCGACTTTGTGCTGATTTAAACCAACTTTTAATTTCTTGTGGAAGTCGTGACTACAGCATTGGGTGCCATTTATGTACCGGATTGAACCGCTGAAACCCCTTACTTATATGTACATATAAGTTTGGGCCGGTTTCAAACTCCTTCATAATACATTTATAGTCTTATAAATGTTATGTGAACGAACCAGCACGTTGGAGCAAAATGGGAGATCTTATTGATAGCTTTAACTATCAACAATGGCCCATCTCAGCTGCTAGATTCAAACCCCTACTATCCAAATACTTTATTTGTTTCAGGGTAAACCTCGGAGCACCAGCTAGTCTGATGACCAACGTATTCGAGCAGTAGGCTCATAATCCAGCGCTCGAAACATTTCCAAAAACTAGCTCAGTCTAATTTTAATTCAATAACAAAATTATATAAAATTAGTGGTGGAAAGAATTAATAAAAAGGTTGGTAAAAAGAATTGACCGACAAATAAAGTTTAAGTTTGAAGACATTTTATTTTAATTAACATTAATTAAGTTTAAAGATAATTTATTACCCAACATTAATTGACTAAATTTAAACATCTTTATAAATCTAATTTAACACATGCACATTTTTTTAAAGTAACACATTATAACATATATCTGGTGAAAAGCATAAATATGTGACATCGTTAAATTATCTCACATACACACACACATGCACATTATTAGTTCATTTTATGCATGCTTAAAAGTTCAAATTTACTCGGTAAGATTGACGAATTACAGCAGTGGCTACTACGTATAAATGATAATAAATGTTTACCTAGGATTTTTGGAATGTTGATATTGCTTGTTGCTGGCTGCTTCTGCTGCTTCTGATGGATTATATCTAACCGGTTAGTTTTGGATGTTTCTTGAAGAGATTTTATGCGAATCCATTGGTCTTATTCTTGAAGACAGTTGAACGTTTGATGGAGGATTTCTGAGTTGTTATGCAGACATTATTTCACAGGCAGGTTTTGATGATCTTGTTGGACTAAAAAGGCTGAAGCATGAACATATATTTCCAAAAGCTCCTCAACAATGCATTTTTGTTTCTAAATACATAATAGAAATGCACTGTTATCTCAACTGAAACAAGACTGTCGCTGCAAACTAGACTGAAAAAACTCACTCAATAAATTGTCCGATAACCAAAAAGTCTATTTATATCTGCGACATGTTGTCTGTGTAATATCCTCCGGAAAATATTTCTTGTCAAATTCCATTGGTAATTAATCCTATGACAACATGTTTTTGACAATTGTTTAATTAGTAGTAGCTTTCATAAACGTATTGTTTTTTATATCTTTAATTAGTAGCCCACCACTGGTGTGTTTTTTAAAATCTTTATTTAAACTTAATAGCCATCACTGTGTTTTCCAAATATAATTTCTTTTTTAACTTTCATTTACATATATATATATTTAATATTATTCTAACACGCATATATTTATTTACACTCGCACGCACATATATAATTTATTATAATAAGTAGAATGAAAAGAGATTTATATTTTTTTTAAATTTTAAATTACTTATTTTTACAAATACAACTTTACCTCGCTAACCGATGGCAATTGGACCTCCAAAACTCATTGTTAAGCAAGAATATCGTAGACAAAATATGTAATTATAATGGGGGTCTATGGAGAAAAAATTGGTCGGTTCCAGTGATGTAAAATATCCACATTGATTTCCAAGCTCAAAGATTTTCTTGATTTTTTTCATGACAATGATGACTAAATATGGTATCTAAAAAGAAAAGTTTTATATCACTAGGAAAAAAATGCATATTTTCACTTTAAAAAGTACAGAACAGCAATAAAACTAAATTTGAATTTAAAAGTTTTTATATTCTTCCACGGAAGTTTTTCATCGTAATGAAAAAAAAATCTATACTGAAGTGCTTTTTTTTTAAAAATTGTATTACAGTATATATTACTACTATACATTTATTTTATTACTTATGTGAAATTATTCAAATTAAAAAACAATGTTTAATTATTAATTATTTAATTGAACATATAGAAAAAAAAATCTACTTATTTTCAAAGTAAAAAATCTAACTTCTAATTTTCTAAAACATACAGGTAGGTTTATTTTTCTTACTATATATTTTTAGTAATGTAATAACACCCCCCCCCACTGTTCGAGTAGAAAGATTTTTAATTAAATGCAATCTGTTTTTTTTTAAACTTTTCTAATTCGACATCATTTTAAAATGTTGTTTTTCTTTTGATTAACGAAGTTACAAAATCAACAACTATTTTTACATAATTATCCAGGTTTTCTAAACTTAATATATCGTATTTCAGAAACACACACACGCAGCTTAATATTCATATTTAGTGTTTTCCTGAAAGTTTGTGATGATGGTATTTTTGTATTATATAAATATATATACTGTATATGTTTAGTATTGAGATAAGAAAATAATGTTTTTGAAAAGAAAAAGGAGAAGGATTTTTAATTTGTTGATATTATTGTAGAACATATATACGTATTTTAAAAGAAAAAGTGGATGAACATTTGCTGTGTTATTTATTATATATGACATATTATAGATAAAGTAATTATAGATATTTTAAGGGTTTTATGAATAAAATATTGTATGTTTATAGAATTACAGCAAAGTCATTACCTGTATACATATTACAATAATATACTTTTGTTTTTGGGTATAATATAGCTATCTCTGACGTCATCAGTGATGCAAAATTCAAGATGGCTGCCAAATTTTTTTTTTTAATTTTTCCCGATCGTTATAGCGAATAATCGATTGCACATCGAAGTAGTGGGTACAAATTGATGATGATCGCTATTGCAAAATATCGCTAAGTAGACAATCACTAAGCAGGGTAAAGGTGTACTAATTTAGAAAAACTACTTTCTTTTATAACACTTTTAGTTTGACTTTAAGAAAACCTCCTTCCCACTTTTAATCTTTTATTTCAAACTCTTTTTCGAAAGATTTTTTTTATTTTAATAATTTTTTTAGACAAATTTATTTTATATACATGTGCCAAATTGGCCTTGGCACAATATATATATAGTACACACACATACATATATATAATAAAAATTTATTTATGTTTAATAAAATATATATTAATTATATAAAAAAGACTCAATGCTAAATAGAGATTTTTCATGTTAGTCAAAATGTAAATGCAGTTGAGGTTAGAAGATATAAAGCTCTGAAGATAATTACTGGTGCAATCGAAACTGTAAACTGTAAAAAAGGGTGGTAAATGAAGCATTGTGTAACAGTAGTAAAGTGCATGGACAATTTAGTATTATATAGTAAAATGTAATTAGTGGGTACTCAATGCTTAACCTTTTATAAAAGTAATTAAAATAGTTTATCTAATGTAAAACATTTCTATTGAGCATTGTCTATTATATATTGTACCGGTCGGTTTTGTCTGTTCATATAACAAGATCTAGCATCTAGGTAAAAGTACCTCGAGTCCAATCATGTGCAAGATACATAAGTCAGGAATACTCATGAACTCTGCCCTATTTGCCCAGTTTCCAAATCTACCAACTTATGAGCAACAATCCCAATGATATCGATCTAATTTATTTCTCGCATCGCAAAGCCGTGACACAAAAAGACTTTAATTTGAATTTATTCATTTCACCATGTAATATATTCTATGTTTAACTATTATCATATATTGTAACCAAATTTCTGAATGAAATTTCTATATTTTATAAAAAAAAAAAATTTGAATTTATTCATGTATAGAATATTATTGTTAACGAGATTCTCTCATCTAGTAAATTAAACCTTTTTACATAAAATCAAATATTATTACTATTCAATAAATGAAACAATGACTTTGATATTTAAAAAAATATATAAGATTTATTAAGCTACCTTGAGATATATATGATTGATTACATTATTTCTGTCGAAATACAAATGAAAATGGGTATTTATTTCCCTTAGACGACATTAACCTCTTTTACAATACTATAAAATGAGCATACTTATTCAAGTTATGCTGCAATAATGAATAAATTATCGCTTTGTCCTAATGCGACTATTTATATGTCAATAATTAACAGATTACATGGTATACTTAAGACTTTTTAATAGCACTGGATTACAGTTATTTAAGGTTCTTTAAATCCACCATTAATATCACAACAGCACTCGAACCAATACCTAAGATTATTGAGTTTGATGGCAAGGGTAATTATATTTAATTAATAAAATAGTATTCGCAATTGCAAAAGAAGAACATATGTAGGAAGCTAATTTAGAAAAATAATTGTGGCAGAAATAGCGCATATGAAAGTATGAATAAAAATATAAAAAAAAGAATCCATTTAGCATAATCATAACAGTATGATTTAGGAGTATTGATAGGCTTTAGCGAGAATGAAATATGGGAGCGGTACATGTATGATGGCTATAAAGAGGTCCATTCTCAGAAAAAGACAACAAAGTTTTATAATCATGAACTAAATGAATTAACAATTACAAACATTTTGGATCATATAATTAATACAGAGGTAGAAAATAATGAATGAAATTAACCATAGAATTTAACTTGGATGAGTGCTTTTGATATAATTAATAATAAACATTTAACTTCCTGACCATTACTGAAAATACTAAGTAGTAAATGGAAACATTAATGGGGGTATGTTGACAAACAAATATCCAGAACAATATTGTGTTTTATATACTTTTATAAAAATAATATTACAATTGGCAGATAGTCAAAAAATTTTAGAAAGCCAAAAAAAAAAAAAAACAATTGTTGAATGAAATTATAAAATTTGAATGTATAACTAGATTTTTGTTTTAAAAACAATTGAAATATATGTAGAAAAGCACTAAAATATTTTTTATTTATTAAAAAAATAGTAGCAATTACAAAATAAATTAACATTTTCACTGACAAAGGTAATGAGAATAAATAACTAGAAGGAATACTACATTTACCAGTGGAAAGTCTAAATGAGAACAGTGAAATGGGTTTGTGAAGAATTTGAACTATATAAAGCATTTATGTTACTAAAGGAATCACTGAAAATATTGATTAGTAAACTGTAAGTTTTCTATCATTTAAGGATACAAACAAGCGAATTGTTGGGCTTGTTTGTCCAAATAAAAATCAGTAAGATGTCCATGAAGAATATTCATAATACATATTAGCACTATTGATGGGAGTAAAAAATGTTTGCCAGTTTTCTCTTACCCTTTTTGTTTTGTTCCAAGAAAAATCCTCCTCAATTAGTTTTGTTTCAATTCTATGACCATTCAGATTACGATTTTGATTGTTCTCGTTGTTAAGTTAAAATTTTTACTCAGTTGGGGAATGAAAACTCAAAATAAATAAATAAATGCTATGAAAACCCTCAATAATTTTACCATACCAGTACTGTCATAAAGATTAGATTCGTGAATGTTATTATTGAGGTTTAAGTACATTTTTATGAAGAGGGTGAAAAAAAAAACAAGAAAAATGATTTAAAAAAACTTACTGACCTTTATTTTGTAAAATTTCACAGCAACATTTGTTTTAGCATCTGCCAATGTTATTATTCTCTTGTTAAAATACACATAACATTACATTATTATTTTTTATTAATGTTCAGAAACCCAAATCCAAAACCCATACAGTTCCATAAATATTTTGTTAACAAATGTGGAAACGATGGAGGAAATGCTGACTTCATCATATGCTACTTTCAGTAATGGTCCAATAGTGGTAGGTAATTTCCCCATGGGTGTAAAAAGGGATAGATTGTGTACTAAATCAAGGAATTAAAAATATTCATATGTGCTTGCTATAGAGAACTTTTAATAGATGTATTTACCCATTTCTTAAATCTGGACCTTAGACTTGGTCAGTTAATAGAAGATAAGCACCAAGTCTTTGTACCACTCAGCAAAATATGGCATGTTGTATATTAGGAGTAACAAGAAGGGTGACAAAGATAACAGGTATCAAGGATAATAGTGAAACAGTTAAAAATTGAAATGAAGCTGTTTTGTGCTTATTTCTATATCAGCCAACAATAGATGGATATTTGAAGTTTTAAATTGGATTCAAGAGATTATAAAATCTCTAGATAGAGATCTTGTGTGAGATTAGTGGAAGAAATAAGAGAGTTTGATTGTGCGATGTAGAGAAAGGATGCAATATATAAGTTAAGTGAATTAATATTGGAGAGACCTTTATACATATAACAAAAAATTAACATTCAATTTGAAATATGACTTCTATTAAATACAGTAATATATATATATATATATATATATATACTGTATTTAATAGAAGTATATTTATGCTTGTAATGTGTATATATATATATATATATATATATATATATATACACATTACAAGCATAATGCTAAACTAGTCAATATATAATTAAAATTACCCCAAATCCAAAATTCAAACAGACCAGCATAAAAATAATATTAAAACACTACCAAAGGTTTCACTGCTACAAGCAGACTTCTAAAGTGTAAAAAACTACAAAAACTACACAAAATATATAATATTGAACCTTACCCACAAATCCATTCACTTCCCATCCACCCTTAATATTAAAAGAACTTTTAAATAAGTTAATTGCTTCAGAATAATAAATTTTCAATAATAAAGATTCTTTAATAAATTAATTCCTTCAGAATAATAAATTTTCAATAATAAAGATTCTTTAATTCTTTTGATTTCATTTCTCTCAAAGAAGACAACCTTAGCTTCATCAAAATCAATAGTGTGGCCTGTATCTTTTTCATAGACATACAAAGCAGAACTAAGATATCTATTTTTAACTCTACTTTTATGAACCTTTATTCTTTCCTTTAAACTTAAACTATTCTGACCTATGTAAACCTTCTTACAAATAAACAAGGGATAAAATATACTACACCAGGAATAGTCTTTCTATCAAAAATTTCTTTTGTATTGTTTAATAAATTATTCAATGTAACACCCCTTTTCCAAGCAATTTTCTTATTTCCAAACAATTTACTATTTCTACATACAATTTTATAAGAAGACAATTTAAATGGCAAAGAAATAAAATCATATTTTTCTTTAACCTTTACATCCTTACAAATATTACTATTAAATAAAATACTTTTAACAAATTTATCAGAGTAACCAATCCTCAAGTAATCTTTATAAAATTTATATTTCTGAAACAAAGCTACCCCACTAGAATTATTTAATTTATTATTCCTATGACAATAATTTCTTAAAGCAGCTACTTTATGAGATACAGACTGATAGCTATCAGGTTTAATTATAGATCTTAATTCTTTACTTTTAACAAAATGTTTGCACAGTAAACAATTAGTCTCTATATTTCTAATCATCAAAAGATCTAAAAATTTTAACTTACCAAAATCTAACCCCCCTCCTTCTAATACAAATTTTATAGAAGGATCAAAACAATTAAACTCATTTACAAATTCCTTCAATTTATCATTCTCAACTACAAATAAACAATCATCAACATATCTGACAAATAACTATACATATAAACAATTCTTTTTAATAATAATTTCCTCTTCCATATAATTAATATAAACTGAACATACTAAATGAGAAATAATATAACCTATTATCCACCCTTTCTTAATCTTATAAAAATTACCTTTATAAGTAAAATACATAGAATCTTCCAATAACAAAAGCAAATGTTTAATTACCTTAATTTTATTTTTTGATAAAGAACTTTTCTTAATCAATACAGACATAAGAATATCAATACTGCTTAACCTATTAACAGACTGATACATATTTTCAATATCTAAACTTCCAAATACCCAATTACTTTACATTTTAAAATTATTAATCTTATCAAAAGCCTCAAAAGAAGAAGAAACTGTGTACTGACCAAAATCAACAAATTGTTTTAAGAAATTATTCAAGAATCTAGAAATACCCTTTACAACACTACCTGTAAAATCAAAAATAAATCTTAAAGGAAAACCATCGTTATGAGTTTTAATATTCACAAATATCTTAGCTGATGTAAAATCATTAGGATAGCATTTTAAATAATCTACTCTATTAAAAAACTTTAAATTAACAATTTTCTTCATAATATCTATCAATTTTCTTTTAATCCAATTACCTGGATCTTTATCTAACAACATATATTTACCATTATTTAATTCTCTATCCATTTTCTCTTTGAATTCATCTCCTTTCATAATGACAAACCTACCTGCTTTGTCTTCACGAGAAATGATTACATCATTAGCAATTAACCTATTCTTAAGATGTTTAATCTCAGCAGGATTAATATCAAATTTTTCTTTCCTTTTTAAACTTTTATTCAAAATCGATTGAATACCAACTTTCTGCTCATCACTCAAATTACTAGATTCAATAGACAAAATTGTATCAAAAACTATATTTTTTGAATGAAATGGAACAAAATTAGGGCCTTTACCAAGAATATCTAATTCTCTATCATTTAACTTCAAATCAGAAAGATTAACAACTCTATCCTGGTATAGTATATTTTATTCCTTGTTTATTTTGTAAGAAGGTTTACATAGGTCCGAGTAGTTTGAGTTTAAATAAAAAAATAAAGGTTCATAAAAGTAGAGTTAAAAATAGATATCTTAGTTCTGCTTTATATGTCCATGAAAAACATACAGGCCACACTATTCATTTTGATGAAGCTAAGGTTGTCTTCTTTGAGAGAAATGAAATCAAAAGAAGAATTAAAGAGTCTTTATTATTGACAATTTATTATTCTGAAGTAATTAACTTATTTGAGAGTTCTTTTAATATTAAGGGTAGATGGGAAGTGAATGGATTTGTGGGTGTGGGTAGTTTTTAATATTATATATATTGTGTAGTTTTTGTAGTTCTTTACACTTGAGAAGTCTGCTTGTAGCAGTGAAACCTTAGGTTGTGTTTTAATATTATTTTTATGCTGGTCTGGTTTAATTTTGGATTTGGGGTAGTTTTGATTTGATATATATATATATATATATACGTGTGTGTGTGTGTGTAATTATATAACTGAATATTTGCAAATAAAGTAACTAAATAATTAAAAAAATTTATCCACTTACGAGTGCTTTCGATTATACCAGTAATCTTTGTCAACTAAATCTTTGAAATGCTAATTTTCCCACAATTCTGCCATCTTAACGTTTGCTGCTTTCCTGTTAATTAAGTCATGTTTATATTTGTATATTTGCATAGCTTCCTTTATTTTTCTTTTATTTTTTTCAATTTGCAATATTTCTACATTATTAAAATTGAAGTCAAAACCATTAATACATGATTTATTATGGTCATAAAAATAGATGCTGAAATATTATCTACTATGCAATTTTGTTCCAATTTCTGAACTTGTTGTAATAAAAGCAAGTGTTCTTTAGTTCTTTTTTCCAACATACATCTAGATTCATCTATATATCCACTGCCACACTTACATATCCATTTATAAATGACACAATTTTTATTTATAAATGAAGTTTTATCTTTGGAGTTATTTATTAATTTGTTTAATGTAAGAGGTGTGTAAAATGCAGTATCACATATACCTTTATATATTTTTTTTATGAAATTTACTTGATCATTTGAAATATATGGGATTGATATCCAAATTTTTTATTAGCAGGAGAATCAATATTATTATTAAAATTTTTATACTTATATTTTGTATTAAAATCTCTGATAACATTATATATATGATTATAATTGTAGCCAACATTTAACAATTAATTTGAATATATTTTAATAATTTTGCCTTTATCCGATGAATATTTGCAAAGATTATTATTTCTAAATAAGAAGGACTTCAAACCTGTCAAGCATTATTAGCTGAGAGGTCATTGCAGCAACCTTGCAAGCAAGTAGTTGGTTGCAGACGGTTGTGCGTTCGTGTCCTGGCCAATGCTATGACATATGAAAAAAGGACTTCAAACCTGCTATTTTGTGTGACATTGGCTCTTTTGATTTATATGGAATATAATCTCTTTTTACTATTGGTTTAATGGTCATACAGTAATCCAGCATGCATTGATTTCTAGTTATTTTAAGATCAAGAAACTGAACGCACATTAAATCGTCATTCAGTTTAAATGTGTGTTGAGTTTTTTGATCTTAAAATAACTAGAAATCATCAGCAATATTAATACTAATTCTATTTAATTAGGCAGTGTTGAGCTTTTATTTGTCATCATTAAACATCTATCTCATTATTCATCTTGATCTAAATATGATCTAGTTATATATCAAATATAGTCATCTTCAAGTGTACAGAAAAATCAACATAAAAGATGTTATCTAGTTACACAAATAGTGACTCATCTGTGTTCATGGTGATGAAGTGTAAGAACAGAGCATTATCAAATGACAACATAAACTGGAACTCAAGTACAACTTTACACCTGAAAAGACACCTAAAAATTTTATGCAAAATTACAAGGGAATATAAATAATAGTAATAATAAAAAGTCAGATGTCACATGACTTATATATAGTGTGCATTTACCAATATGTAAACTTAAGAGCATGCTATAACTCTAAACAATCTTTTTTTATTTTATTATGATAAATGATACTACAAGAGAAGGCATTCAAATCATCTTTATCTTAGATTGTCCCCATCCTGGGATGAGGACAATCTAAGATAAAGATGATTTGAATGCCTTCACTTGTAGTGGGGACAATCTAAGATAAAGATGATTTCAATGCCTGCTCTTGTAGTAGCATTTATCATAATAATAATAATAATAATAATAATAATAATAATAATAATAATAATAATAATAATAATAATAATAATAATAATAATAATAATAATAATAATAATAATAATAATAATAATAATAATAATAATAATAATAATAATAATAATAATAATAATAATAATAATAATAATAATAATAATAATAATAATATGCGGTCCTGCTGTCAATAAGTAGTAACTAACTTACAAAAGCTCGTGAATGTACTTCATTAAAGGCAAACATAATCTAACTATTAGTTTAAAAATATTATAATTTTGAAAATTATAATCGTTTTCCGGATTATAAGAAAAGACGCTGTTAACAAAGTAAGTTTTTTTATTATTAATTTGTCCTAAGAAATAACAATTGCGTTGTTAGTAAAAGAAATAACAATACAGATGTCAAATCAGTTGCAGAAGCCAGTAAAGGTAAAAAATCTTATGCAAATATTGCTGCTATAAAACAACAAAAAGCAATTTTAGAAAATATTATACAGCAAGGGAACAAAAAACGGAGGGGAAGGACAAATAGGCAGATTTAGGAGAGCCAATTCATTAGACATTTTTGAACTAAGTTTAGAAAATGAAGATGAGACACCTAATCAATTAGCAAAACAAACTGAAGATAATTGGACAGAAGAAAAAATTCAAGAAATCAACATCCAGTTTAATAACACAATACCAAACAAATTATATGAATCTTTTAAAAATTCTTTTCTAATAAATCATTAGTGCTCGCAATTACAGATAAAAATCTAACGTTATATAAATTTCACAAAGAGTTATTGTATCAAAAACTAACAGAAGAAAACTTATGGGATTCAATATCAGAAATAGGTGAACATTCAAACTCGCGATATATAGCTATACAATTTTTCAATGAAAATCAAAAAATGAGATTTAAATCACAAATAAAAACAATTGGTGGATACGTAATGATGGTTGTTGATGAAAATCTGCAAAATTATTGCTCAGGAATCATTAAAAATATGTATTTTGGGTTTATCATTCGTGATTTCAAAAGAATGGTCCAACCATTTGGGGATGCAATATACTATAACGGAAATGGTTAATTGGATGGTTGCTTGATTTGATTTATATTTCTACTTTCAATTATGTTTTATACTTATTTATTATACTTTATTTTTTTCACAACTTTGATTCTTCCTTTCATTTATTTATTTATTTATTATACATTTTATTTTTACAGCATTTGCTTATTCTTATTTCTTATTTGTTTACTATCAGTTTTGCTAACCGAAATATCCCAAACTGGCCCCCAATTAGAACAGAAATGGTTATTTGGATGGTTGCATTATTTATTTGTGTATTCAATTATATTTATTTCGATTATTTTATCTTATATTTATTTATTATACATTTTATTTTTACAGCATTTGCTTATTCTTATTTCTTATTTGTTTATTATCAGTTTTGCTAACCGAAATATCCTGGCTTAGCCTCCAACTGTAATGGATTGTTTATTTATTTAACCACTGCCGTTACAATACAAGCAGAGAGCTAATATAGATACAAATTTAATTTCATATCTATACCCTTGACCAAACCCCAAGGCAATACGTACATATTATCTTAGCATTATTTTTCCCGGCCAAGAACTATCGGCTGCTGACCAGAGCAAACTATTTCAAAGAAATTTAACGAATGTCCAGCGCTTGCTATTTATTTTTTAGAATTGGGAATTCGCATGAACAAGCAGCACATGAATACCTTAAATAAATCAGCATGCCTCTTCAATCACTAATTACAGTTTCCCCCCTGTCATAGCTTGGTGATAGGAGAATAAAGCAAGGATATGAAATTTAATGATAAATATGTTTAATAATAATACTCACACTTTATATAAAAAATACATTATAATAATAATAATAAAAAAACACACACTTATAAAATACATGGCTATAATAACATATGAAACAGATCAAATATTAAAGTTCTTAAAGTCCTGTTGATAGATTTCTATTTTATCAAATTATTAATTGTGTATTTAGTTATGAGTAGTAAACAGATTAAAATGCATGCATGCTTTTACCTTGACTTTGTTGTAATTGTCCCATGGGTATTTCTTCCGAGCGCTCTTGATTAACTTCCTCAGTTTGTGGGTTATTTCTCGTTCCAGTTTTGCTTGTTGATTCTTTAGGTTGAGTTTCAGTTGAGAGTTACAGAAGTGGCGGTCCCTCTAGCAGATCAGGCAAAGATCTTACATTGTGAGTCAGTGATGAGACAGCTTGAATCTGATTCCATGTCCCTTTACTGCCACTAGCCACACACTTCTTTCATTTTCTTTGAGCTGTTGCTTCTTCAAAGTCTCTACTAGCAATGCCAGATAAAAATTGTAATTTTTTTAATCTCTTTCTTTTGTTCATTGTTTTTAAAATTTTTAATTAAGACTTAGATTTCCAACCAATTCTTATCATTATGTTTCTTTATTTAATGAGTGGCTGAAATGTAAGTCCCAATTAATTTAATAGATCAGGGAAAGATCTTCCATTGTTAACATTTTCTTTGTCCGTGGAATTTAATTTATCCAACAGACTTTCACACCTACGGCCATATTGTTTTTCTTTTTATATATCACATATTACATTTTATTTAAAGTTTACAATTCTTTTTTTTTTCACATTTGTGTTTTACATTTTATTTTAATTTGTTATCATATAGTTTTTAATGAGAGAGAAGAAACACATTTCTTTATGCATCTTTTTTCCCTCTCCCACAATAAACATAAATAACTTTTTAGCATTTGACTTACAAGAGAGAAAGAGACACATTTCTTTATGCACCCCTCCCCTTCTCTTACTATCACAAATCCACAGTAAATTTTGACATTAGAATTTCAATTTTTTTTTTCCTTCCTTTTTTTACAAATTTAATAGCTAATTTATTTCACCTTTATTACTTCTTGTTAGCGAATTTATCTAATGTTATTAATAAATATATATGTGTGTCGACGACTTTATGTGGTCGTCACATTACACTCCGCCCGCTTTTGAGAATTAAAATCGGGTTGAATCTTAGTCTGAGATGAGAGCTTATTTTAATTCTTTGCTTTCAACTCTTACTTCTGCTTTTATTACAGACTTTTCCACTCTATCATGATGAGTGATAAAGATGATGAGGATGACTGCAGAGAGACAGCTAGGTAAAACTACACAATTCTTTCCTATCGATTTTGGCTGATCAACCAATTTAATCTCTACACATATGAGACCATGGCATAACTTAACTCTATCAAAACATAAAAGGTTTAAAGCATGTGAACAGCAGGATATTTCTACTGCCTGTTCATCTTGCGCAAACCACAAATTCTTGTTCTTTATTTATTTTATTCGAGGCACTAATTCTTATTCCTTCATTTATTTATTTTGAGACACTAATTCTTATTATATTGGGACACTAATTCTTATTATATAATGAGTCCAGGATTCTTACTGGTGCTTCATTTAAAAGTTTAACCACCGAGAGCCATGAGAATCTAAAGTGTGAAGAGACGGCTGAATCAAGCTCAAAAAACGACCCAAACATAATGCATACACACACATATATGCCTCAATCTGCAACCTCATACACCTACTAGTGATATCTGTCATTTACGCATTATCACTATTATTCATTTATTTATTTTAGTAATTATTAACTGGCTCTGTAATGAGTCTAAATGATTCTTATTTTTATTTTTACTTTTATTTATTTGTTAATTATATCTGCATTTATAATTGACAGATTGTTATACGAATAACTTATTTCAGATTTCTTTTCCTTTTTTTTTTTGCTATTACTTTTATTTGCATTTGTCTTGTTGTGCTTGACTGCACATAAACACGCATTAAGTCTATCATTGATTTCACTCCGTGAACACTACCCTCTTTTTTGTTGTTGTTGTTGTTTATTATAGTGACTTTAATTATTTGTCATGAGACGATTTGCCCCACCTGTCATACGTTTAAAAAAAAACAATTTTATTTTTCATGATTCCAAGACATTATCCGTTTCATCGAACCGACATATCCGTCTGTTTATTTCCTTTAGGCTTAGTTTTTGTCTGGCGGTTTCTTATGCTTTTTACCATACATATTTCCACTTTGGAACTGGAGCAATGTTCCGATGTTCGGCTTGCTCATCTGGGTAATTTATATTTGAACCTTTTCTGATCTGTTTGGACAATTTAGCGCTTTCTGATCTATCAGGAAATGCCTGATTTCCTTCCCAATAATCGGGGTGAGGATTGAATTGCATCTTTCCTATGTGTGGATCATTGGGCTGGTGTTTAAATCCCTGATCCTCTGCCTTGTAATTAGGCCTAGTGCTGTCAAATGCATTTAGCGACTCAGTAATCTGTCCGACAGTCTTTCCTTCTTGGCCTATAAACACTTGCTCCGCACTGTTACTTTCACTATTTATTTGCAAGCACTTGCTTGCGCTTTCTTGCTCATTACTGTTAGCTCTTATTATCTCTGTTATATTTTCTATTTTATTCTCACCCCTTTCTACTCTCACTTCTATCCTCTCAACTGTCTTCACTAACTGAGTTACCTCTAGTTGTATGCTTTCTATAACCTTTCTGTTTTCATTTTTTATTACTTCAATTTTCTCCCCTTGCTCTAGTTTAACTTGCCCTATTTTCTCCAGTAGTTCCTCCTGGTGATCCAGCCTCTCATTTGCAACCTTCATTTGGTCTGAGGTTTGTTCACATTTTTCATTCACTTCTTCAATCTTTTGGCTAAAATTCTTTTTCAGTCGTTCGTCCAACTTTTCTATCCTCCTACTATTTTTTTCATCTCTTCCCCACATTTCCATAATCAACCTTTGCTGGCCTTCCATTAATTTCATGAACATATCCATTACATTATAGCTTTCTATTTTATTTTTATCATCAACCACTGTCTCCATTTTTTTTCTAATTTCTATATCTCCTTCACTAGCTATTTCTCTGGACGGTTCCATTAGTTCTTCGGAGGTTTTTTCTATTTCGCCCACTAGAGCATCTATTTTTGTTTTTGATCTCATGTGCATCAAATTTATTTAACACACACACAGTAATTAATCACTTATATTTTATTCTACAGCTTTACTATTCTAACCCTATCCTTATAGGATTATCTTACTTTACTAACTTTATATTTCACTGACACTAGGGACGTTTGTTCGACTCTCTCCATCTCACTCACTAATCATCACTCACCCACACCTGCCTTCAAGACCCCTCCGCAACTGTCTCTAATTTACAACCTAACTTTCCAAATTATATCACGTTCTCTTTCTCTCCTTTTACCCTCTAATATTTATTTTATTTCTTGCTTTTGTCTACCACCAAGCTATTTTTTGATTTGTTTATTAATTATTGCATAAACTATTAATTTTGTTATACTCGAATTCAAATGCGCTGAACTTGTAAATGTGACAATATCCCAGACAGGCCCCCAATTATAACGGAAATGGTTATTTGGATGGTTGCTTTATTTATTTGTGTATTCAATTATAATTATTTCGATTATTTTATCTTATATTTATTTATTATACATTTTATTTTCACAGCATTTGCTTATTCTTATTTCTTATTTGTTTATTATCAGTTTTGCTAACAGAAATATCCCGGCTTAGCCTCCAACTGTAATGGATTGTTTATTTATTTAACCACCGCCATTACAATACAAGCAGAGAGCTAATACAGATACAAATTTAACTTCATATCTATACCCTTGACTGAACCCCAAGGCAATACGTACATATTATCTTAGTGTTATTTTTCCCGGCCAAGAACTATCGGCTGCTGAACAGAGCAAACTATTTCAAAGAAATTTAACGAATGTCCAGCACTTGCTATTTATTTTTTAGAATTGGGAATTCACACGAACAAGCAGCACATGAATACCTTAAATAAATCAGCATGCCCCTTCAATCACTAATTACAGTTTCCCCCCTGTTGTAGCTTGGTGATAGGAGAATAAAGCAAGGA
The DNA here is from genome assembly GCA_028023455.1 of Epiperipatus broadwayi. NCBI lineage: Eukaryota > Metazoa > Onychophora > Udeonychophora > Euonychophora > Peripatidae > Epiperipatus > Epiperipatus broadwayi. The sequence goes on from JAQFVV010006848.1 coordinate 265,146, forward strand.
TATGAAATTTAATGATAAATATGTTTAATAATAATACTCACACTTTATATAAAAAAATACATTATAATAATAATAATAAAAAACATACACTTATAAAATACATGGCTATAATAACATATGAAACAGATCAAATATTAAAGTTCTTAAAGTCCTGTTGATAGAGTTCTATTTTATCAAATTATTAATTGTGTATTTAGTTATGAGTAGTAAACAGATTAAAATGCATGCATGCTTTTACCTAGGCTTTGTTGTAATTGTCCCATGGGTATTTCTTCTGAGCGCTCTTGATTAACTTCCTCAGTTTGTGGGGTTATTTCTCGTTCCTGTTTTGCTTGTTGATTCTTTAGGTTGAGTTTCAGTTGACAGTTACAGAAGTGGCGGTCCCTCTAGCAGGTCAGGCAAAGATCTTACATTGTGAGTCAGTGATGAGACAGCTTGAATCCAAACCCACATTCCTTTAACGCCACTAGCCACACTTCTTTCATTTTCTTTGAGCTGTTGCTTTTTCAAAGTCTCTACTAGCAATGCCAGATAAAAATTGTAATTTTCTTAATCTCTTTCTTTTGTTCATTGTTTTTAAAATTTTTAATTAAGACTTAGATTTCCAACCAATTCTTATCATTATGTTTCTTTATTTAATTAGTGGCTGGAATGTAAGTCCCAATTAATTTAGCAGATCAGGCAAAGATCTTCTGTTGTTAACATTTTCTTTGTCCATGGAATTTAATTTGTCCAACAGACTTTCACACCTATGGCCATATTGTTTTTCTTTTTATATATCACATATTACATTTTATTTAAAGTTTACAATTCTTTTTTTTTTCACATTTGTGTTTTACATTTTATTTTAATTTATTATATAGTTTTTAATGAGAGAGAAGAAATGCATTTCTTTCTGCATCCCCTTCCCCTCTCCCACAATAAACAAAAATAACTTTCTAGCATTTGACTTACAAGAGAGAAAGAGACACATTTCTTTATGCACCCCTCCCCTTCTCTTACTATCACAAATCCACAGTAAATTCTGATATTAGAATTTCAATTTTTTCTTTTCCTTCCTTTTTTTACAAATTTAATAGCTAATTTATTTCACCTTTATTACTTCTTGTTAGCGAATTTATCTAATGTTATTAATAAATATATATGTGTGTCAACGACTTTACGTGGTCGTCACAATACATTAAGCAAATCTTGTGAAATGATACACCCACACTTATATACACCAACAGTTATCATTTTAAGATAAATCTACATGAGCATATTAAACCAGAAGAAATTCCAAGGCAAATTATGGATCAGGGAGCAGTATTATATTTAAACATTAAAGGGCTTAGACCACAATGCTTTGGCTGTGGAGAAAGAAGCCATTTGATTGTAGACTGTCCAACGAATGGAAATAACAAAGGGTTTGATGTATCAGAAGAAAGACTAGAAAAAAAACAAGCTATAAACAAAGAGATATAAAGCAAATACTGACATCGGATGTGGGAACTCAGGGAAGTGAAAAGGAAAAAATTCTATACAAACACATATGAATACAGATAAGTAAGAAAATGAAAATACAAATGTAAATAATGATGATAGTAATATTCGTGAGATTCTAGATTAAGGTTGAAGGAAAAAGTGTGCTTTAAGATAAATAATACAAAAGTAAAAGAAAAAAAAGAATGATATACAAATGCATGTGGTTAAAGATTTAGAAAAAAATATAGACAAACACACATTGAGAAAAAATGTTGATGGGAAGCAATATTATGAAAAGGATATGAATTTGGATGAAGAACCGGAAATATCTAAAAAACAAAGAACTAGGAACAATATGAATACTGGGATTACTCAGTCAATAATGCCAAATATGCAGCAAGTTATTCAGGTTAATAGTGAACAGAAGAGAAAACCAGGAAGACCCTCAAAAAACAGGAAAACAGGAAAAAAGCTAAAACTAGGAGAGCTTATGTTTGATGACACAGGAGAACGGTATCAAATGGACAGATATATTGATGTTGAAACTGAAAGTGAGTTCAAAGATACCCAAGATTTACAATTGATAGACAACCTAAAATAAGGATAATTAAAGATAAAGTAAATTCAAATAAATTCAAAGTAAAAAGTAAATCTTTATAAATGAAAATTAAAATTGCTTCTTTTAATGTATGGGGTTTGAATTCAATAGGAAAAATATTTAAGTTGAAACAATGGGTCAAGGAAACAAAACCTCATATAATGGGACTGTTTGAAACCAAAATTTATGCAGGGTCACAAATTGATCCACCAAAATTTTTAAATAGTGTGGGCTTTGTTGCATTTTCAAGAGACTCTACCTCTCCATCAGCCGGGACAGGTCTTTTGATAGCTTGAACATTGTAAATTGAGGAAAATTAAACATTATAAAGTAACTTAGAAGAATATGCATGTCAAATTAGCAACAAGGACAATTTGGCAACAATTTTTTCCCTTCTGTTATAAGTGTTTGATTTGCTAATGGGGTTCAAATGATAATGGACAATCCAGGAAATTATATGTAAATCCAGAAAGAATTCTTATCAAAAATGACAATGTAAATGCAAAATTTGTAATTCTTTTGAGACAATAAAGGCCTTTTGAAACATAATAATAATAATAATAATAATAATAATAATAATAATAATAATAATAATAATAATAATAATAATAATAATAATAATAATAATAATAATAATAATAATAATAATAAAGCTTGTTTAGAGTTATAGCATGCTCTTAAGTTTACATATTGGTAAATGCAAGCTATATGTAAGTCATGTGACATCTGACTTTTTATTATTACTATTATTGTTTTGCTGTTGGGGCTTTGGCTAAATTAAATGGCTAAGTCTATTAATATATGGAGTATCTGATTTAAGTTCAGGCCCATATAATTTTTTCAGTTGCAGAGCCAACTTTAAAGACATGCAGATGTCTAAAGGTTTAGATCTTCTTCTTAAGAAATACCTTTTAGATAAATGCTTAGCTTGAATTGGTTTTTTGAATCTAGTGTCCCAACTCCTCACTGAAGAGACCCATGGGTCGAAACCGGTCTGGGGATGGGGACAATCTAAGATAAAGATGATTTGAATGCCTTCTCTTGTAGTAGCATTTATCATAATAATAATAATAATAAAAAGCTTGTTTAGAGTTATAGCATGCTCTTAAGTTTACATAAGGGAATATAAAATAATTTTGAAATATCTGATAAAAGTATATATCAAAATGTTACAATTAAATGATAAATAATTGATTCACCAACAGTAAATAGTGATAAGAATATATATGAAAAAAAAATCAAAAACCATTTGACTGTCAGAGTTTATTTAGTAGTTCTATCATGTATTGGCAGTTGATAGAGGATGTTATTATTGGCTTGAGAATGCAATGGTTACATCTGCTTCCATAGACTTTTTCTATATCAAGGATTTCTCTAATCAACTCACAAGATTTTTTACTTGACAGCCTTCTAGTTTCACATAAGAACAAGGCTTTATTTTAAATGGAAACCCAATGTCCATGTGTTTAAAAGAATAAGCTGTTAAGATAAAAAAACATGAATAAGCAGAGATTTATGTTGCAAATTATGTATTCTTATTCATATTTAGTGTATAAAATAGGGTACATAATTTATAATGGGGTACCCTTTTTATTCTGCTCATTCAACTCTTTTATGTTATAATTTGATGGGTGGATACTTGCCATATATAAAATTGCATATTCATTTTTTTAATTATTAAATGCTAGTAAAATATCTGTAAAAAAGTTAACAGATGGTTTAATATATGTCATTTTAGCCATGTAAGTCTATTTTAAAAAAAAATATTAATTTTTTTTTCCATCCCGAGAAACAATGAGATTATTTAGTGTTATGATATATAATGTAGTGCGCTTATATATTTGTTAAGAAACAAAATCTTTAAAATTTAAATTCAAATTATCGAAAATAAGTATTGAAATAACTGAAGTAATGATTGAATAATATTTCTTTATAGTTTTCAAATACTGAAAAATATTTTAAAATTAAATGTAAAAAACTTATATTGAATAGTAAAAAATGATTTTAGATATTGCCTGATTTTGATGTAACAAAAAAAATTTTTTTTTGTTTGTAGTAAGTATATTTTTTAATACACTTTAATCATAGAATTAATTTTATAGTCTGCTTTTATTAAAAAGAGTATAAAACTTTTAAAGCATTAACATCTTATTTTTGTTTAGATGCATGCAAATTAAAAGAGAGAATCTTAATTTAGGTATTGAAATAAATAATACATGTTATTACTAAAGTTTGGATATTAAAAAAGATGAATTGAAATGAGGTATATTTGCTACTCAAAACTTGTTTCATATTGGTTATATATATATATATATATATTGTGCCCTTGTCTGTAGGTCAGGTGATTAAAGAAAGGGAAGGTTACAATATATATATAATCACCTACTGATCTTGAGATTTCTGTGGTATAACTCCTTTGGTTCCAGCTTTAGCCTCCAAACCATCATCATAAGTTTAGCATAAATACTGAGTTCATGCAGTATCAATTAATCCCAAACCCAGGAGCATTACTTGTTTCTGTCTGCCATTTTGCCAGAAAAAAAATGTATTTTTTTTCTATGATAAAATTTCAATTTTTTTATGATTTTTTTTTTGAAAAATGCAATTTTTAATTACTTTGTTTTTCTCAGTTTCTTAGATTCAGTTACAGACCAAATTTGCTTCTGCAGAAGTGAATTCATTCACTGCTTATTTCAGTCCAAAAATTTACATTTTAGTATCAACTGTGAGTATTGTTTTTGTTTTAATTTATTTTTTAATAATAAATTTTAATTTTATAGAATACATTTTTAGGCACTGATAGAATTTATAAAGTCAGGTTCATTAGAGATAAATGTAATATAGGGTATTTTCAAGTTCCCTCAATCCATTCACTCTATCTCACATAACTGTTACACATATTCACAAATGTAAAAAGGAGAAATGACCCCAAAAACACATATTTTATGCTGAACCAGCACTCATCATTTTGTCAAGATCATCATCTCCCACACATATATTTAGTGCTCATATAAATTTGTTTATTTTTAGGTTTATTGATTTTTGTTTCTATTCATTTCATTCTCATGTGCTGTTCTTACTGTTATTTTTTTGTGCTTTCACTAAAACCAAATTTAGGGTCTGAAAGTAAAACAGAGAGACATGAATTCATCCAATTTCAATATTTCTGCTATGAAAAATTATCTCAGGTAAGTGATGTTATATATCTTTTTTTTCAGCATTTAGTGACAGATGTGATAAAGCTGTTTATAAAAATGTCATTTTAATATTTAACTTTCAAAATGTAGAATTTGTGAACCAATGTAAAAATAAACATTTTTCAAAAGTATTAAAAATCTTTTTTTTAAATTTTTTTTTAAAGTAATGACTATTTAATCAGCTTTATTACATTCTTTAATATTTTCTCTTTCTAACAATATATATATTTATACTAATTGCATTCAAACATAATACACACTAACAATTATAAAATTTATAATTGTTTTTAATCAGTGCTGCCCTCTTTTTGTGTTTATTTGTGATTATTAGAAAATGATTACAAATACCAGTATTTTTTTAAACAAGAAATCTTTTTAAATAAAAGACTTATTGTAATAATTATTAAGTATGTAATCTTAAACGAAAAAAGTTCAAATTATTTTTAAGTAATTTAAATAGCATAAAAGTATTTATGATAAAGTTTTCAGCTCTTCACATACAGTTTAAAGTTTATTTAAATAACGGAGAATTAATGCTTAAAATTAATATTTTTCTATCAACTGTGAGTACTGCTTTTTATCAGCTTTGTTACATTCTCTGGTTATTGCTCTTGCTAATAATATACATATCTTTTTATACTAATTGCATTCAAACAAAATACACACTAACAATTATAAATTTTATAATTTTTAAAAAAATTCAAGGTGACGATTTCAGTGACATTTTCACATATACATTGTACACTGCCAACAAGATGATAAACTAAATAATTTTACACATAAATTAATTTTCACTTCTATTTTCTTTTAGTATAATGTTTATACTATGATTATCTCAAACTACTTTTGCTTTATACTATTAACTATAAGACTAATTATTCTATTCGACAAGATCACAACATTTTTAACTTTAAATAAATACCAAGAAAACCTATCAATCGCATAGGAATACCAAGCTGCTCCTCTTTGTTACGCCTCTATATATTTCCATGACTAACACTGATAATTAATAAACTCAAATATAATGTTTATAATTCTTTAATTAATGTGCATTATTTAATAATATTATAATTTAATGAGTATATTTTTCCAATAATTACTATTCTAATAATGTCACTATTAATAATAATATTATAATAAGGAGATTTCGGAATTATCATTGTTTTTTAATCAACCATTTAATCAACCTACTAGATCCCAAAGCAGAATTTTACTTACGTCTATGGGTAATACAACAATTAAGGAAAATCTCGACCATCATAATTATATTAAAATTATGTTATCATTTTATATTTTATAATCTTTAATACCTCAAAACAAATAACCAATGTAACTTTAAAAAAATATATATTAATACATAATCTAATCATTAAAATGTTTAATAATATGATTATCTGAGACATAACATACTTTACTGCATTTAGAATACATCCTCCATTTATGACTTATGTAATCACATTGACTTGGTGCAAATTAATATATCTTTTAAAATATGTTCCTTCTTAACAATTATTCACATTCTCTTATTGTTAAGTTGATTCTTATCCAAAATTTAAATTTGATAAGTTAATTATTATTGTACTATTAATAATCTGTAACTATGCTATAGTGCTGAAAACTGAGAATAAGGAAACATGAGTATATGTAAAAACAGGCAAAACTCTTCATATATGTGATCATGTCATAATTAGTGGTTTAATGATTATATGTACTTAATCAGATTTATAAACATTAAATTTATTAACATATTATTTACAAACATTATCAATTATGTTTGAATTAATAAATCATTTGACAAACAACAAAATAAAAAAAAAATAATAATAATATAACATGATGACATTATTTACACATTAGAATATCTCTATCTCTCCTTAATAATTCAATTGAATACCAACATTAATAATATAATGTTTTCCCATTATAGTTCATCTTAGTCTCTTTATACAATATAAGTATTTCTACTACCTTCATTGAAACCTTTTACTGATAATCAATGAAATTTTATTATTAAAAATTACAATTATCACTAGAGATTATTTTAACAAATATCACCTATAATCATTGAACAATTTTAAATGTATATGAAGATTGAAATGTTGATATTTTTTAATATAAAAATACTAATTTTACAACGTTTTCGTTTTGGGGGAGAGGTTTCGATAGTAAATGCAATCTTTTTTAAGACTTAACAATTTACAGTTGGTATCCTTTTTCATTGACATCCAATTCTCTATGTACAATAAACACTTGCATAACGAATAACACAGAAAATTATTTCCATTTCATGTTCTTTTTAAATCACAAATAAATTTCTTTTTTATTTAATTTAATTATATTTTACTGGAGTATTAATTCTTTATTATGACTTTCATCTTTTATAACACTGTTAATTACATTTTGATAATCCACTTCCTCTCATGGGTATCCCCCTTAAATATTATCATTTTATCAGCTAATATTTTATGCAAACATACAGTCTACTAAGCAGATTTCCATGATCTTGGATTTAACTTTATATTTTTTAAACTACAGTGTCTTTATTCTACATGTTCATTAAATCATTTCAACTGAAATGGATATTGATTTACTATATTATTTATTACTAGTGCTTCCTTTTTTTCTTCTCTTATAATATATATCTTCCATTAGATTTCATTTACAAGCAATTTAAAGTTTATATTATATCATGCAATTAAGATCTTATATCAAGAATTAAATAAATAATCATCAAGTTGTTCCTTCCTTTTAGTCCATTCTGACTAGTCATTATATTAATTCCATTCATAATATCAATCATATATGATCATCATCATTATGTAATAAATAATATGCCAATAACCTTTAATTGCTCTAAATTAATAATTAAATCAGATTTTTTTTTTCAATAGCATTCATTTCAGACATTCTTAAGTAAATACTTTCATTTAAATTATTTATTAAGTTAGTTTTGTTGTACTTAAGTTTTAATTATTCAATCTAACATGAATACTTTTTCTTTTGTCTGTTAATACATTTGAAACATAACAGTTTACAGTTTTTATCAACAATAAAATGGAGAATAAAATAAATCTTTTCTGTCATCAATTTATTACATATCAGTTAAATACTCACTATTCTTGAATCTCCTTATTTTTGTATTTGATTACATACTTGGATAACCTTACAACATTTTCATTCCATTATCTTAGTGTTCTAGAGCAGCTGTTGGCAACCGGTGAGCTTGGATCATTGATGATATGTGATATAATTTTAATAGTCCGCAAAAAAATTCAGATATTATTTACATTTGCTAAGCTGATTTAATAAAATTTTTAAATAAAAAAGAAATTTTGTTTTAAGTTGTATTATTATATGTAAAATAGAACAAGAACATTATATTTGTACTTGATTTCTTACAAAATATTTAACATGTTGCAGTGACATCATTGAAACTGAGGATTAGTAAAACAATTTTAAACCAAGAGCAGTAAATGTTGCACTAATTTCTAATAAATTGTGAGGGTAACTCAAAATCGTATCCACCCCAATGTTTAGCAGCCTATAGTGTTAGGTTATGTCTGGTCAATATTTATATCTGTTTATGTTGAATTAATCTAGTAGACATAAATATGATAAGATATCACCTATTTATTTGCATTCATTAGAAACAGGTCATAGGTTTGAAAAAGATTGTATAAAAATGATTAATTACACAAATAATAGAAGGGATAGGAAAATTAAAGAGACAATCTTGATTAAGAGTATAAGACCAAGTCTTAATAGAGATTTCTGGGTAAGAACAATAATTTTGTAAACAATTGTTAATAATAATTAGAATTTGAAAGGTAAAGGGAAAAAAGTTAAAGAAAATGACAATAGAGGGAGTGTTAAACAAATACAAATTTTGAATTTTTTTGTCAGTTGGGTTTTGGTAATAGAATTAACAAGAAGTAAGTAATTTTTTGTAATAAAAACAAAATAATTTGTAATGTGAGTAAAGCTAATTGATAGAAATATTTAATAAAAATAAAACAAGATTAGAAGTTGATTTTATAATACAAGAAAAATCATAATAATATGCATTAAATAGTAAAACAAATGTTAAAGTTATAATTATTATATTAAATAATATTTTAAAAAATAAAATAAAGTGATATAAAATAAATTAATATAAAATATTGATAAAATTATTTAAAAGGTAAAATAATAAAATGGGAAATGATTATTTATAAAGGTCATATTAAAATTTATAATTATTTTTGTTTATATTGTGTATTTAATTATGTATATTAATTTGTATATCAATTTGTGGATAAGGGTAATAATTGTATAATTATATATTTGAATATTGTAGCTCTAATGATGACTGCAGAACAGTCGAAACTGTTAGTTTATTACAAATAAAAGTATTGATAAAGTGTCTAAAAAGGTATTAACGGTATGATATGTTATAATAGAAATCAGTATATAGAAAAAGAAGAAGTAGAAAATTATATTACTTACATAAAAACATAGCGCTATATAAAATAATATCTCATTATCCACAATTAATCATTTTTATAGTATCTTTCTCAAACCTATGACCTGTTTCTAATGAACGCAAATAACTTTAATTTAAAATATGATCATAAATAATTCTATAATAATAGGATCAACGCAGCAAAATTAAGAGAATATGAGTTTTAAAATATGATGTTTGTACTTCAGAAAGAAAAATTAGTCTTCTACACAAATCTTCAAAGACAACAATGGCACAGAGAAAGATAATTTTATTTCATTCTAATTTCTAAATATTGTTTTAGTGAAAATGAATTTGTTAAACAATTTATGATAAAACTTGGAGGAATACTTTCTCTGTCAAAATTAAAACCATTCAGAATATTTCACTATCGACCAAACTGTCTTTCAAAATGGAGTAATAAAATTTCCACTAATGGCAGTGAAATTCTTAAATTGTTAAAGTGACTTCTTTTGTTGCAATTGATGAAATTTCCAACATTACTGAATTCACACAAGTGATTCCATTTATTTGTGTTTGAAATAAAAACATGTGGCAGAAGAACTGTTTGAATCCCTCTATCTTCATGAAAATACTCGATGTGAAATTAGTTGTAGTAATATTATCTTCATTTATCAAAAGCAGAATGTAGCTGCAAACAGATTAAGATCAATGACATGAAAGACAATTGTGTTTGCAGCAAATTTTGCCCTGTTCATTGTAGTATATGTAAAAAAGTATTGTCTTCCTAATTAGAAGAACTAAAATATATGATAAAGTTGGGCCAAACATAGATAAATTTTCTTGTAATAAAATTTTGATATAATTTAATGAACCTCATAATAAAACAAAAATGCTTTCACAAGTAGAGTCTGTACAACAAATTAATGATAACAATGGGTTTTAGTGTTTGGTCTTCATTATACCCATTTCATGAAATTTAACTGAGTCATTATTTCCATGTAAACTGTATCAAAGCATTTGCATTCAAATCTGGTAATTGCAAAGACAATTACAAATTGTTAATTAGTACATTTTCTTAATTTAATAAATTATTATTTATAATGATTCAGATGTTTGTCTGGGATAATTTATATCATAGTTGAAAGTAGAGTAAGTGTGACACAGGTAAATAAAATTATAACAATTTACTCTCAATAACCACTGAACAAATGATACAAATATATGCAAGAGATTGTGTCACTTGATGAATGCTGCTTTAGCACAAAATCAAACTTGGAGATCATTTCTCTCTTCATGTAATTTTAGTCATGTTTCAAGAATGTGTGTTGGAATGGGGGCAATTAAGAACTTATTATGAATTACAAATTGTCTAAACAAAAAGATGGCATAAGCCACTAAATCTATGAAAATAGAAGCAAAATGTTAAGAAAGATATGTAACAAATGGTAAAGATGTATCAAACGATTTGAAGAATGAAGTAGTAATATTAATATTTAGGAAATGTTTATAAAAAGGCATTAGAAATTACAGACTGGAGAATTCCTGATAAGAGATGCCAGAAGTTATAAAAGATGAAAATATCAAATTATGATACACTTTAACCTTTACTTAGAAAATGAATTGATTATTGATACTTGAACTGCAGTGGCATTGTGGACCCATGAAATATAAGGGTCTCACAATGAAGTAGTTTTTGCCATTGCGTGCCTTCAAATTTGTAGTTCTTGAAAGAATGACCTATAGCGAGATATCTCTCAAAAAAGCCATAGGAAAAGGACATAACCAAGGAGCTCCCGGCACTTGTTAAAATCTGGAGCAGTCATCAAGATAATATGGGATATATAAACTGATATTCAATGTGAACTTTGAGATATTTTAAACAAAATTTCAATTAGTAACCTAATAGTAACTTCTAAATGAACTCTTATCTGACTATCAAAAGAATTATAAATCTGTTATTAATATTTTATGTGTAATGTTTGGTTTAATTATTTTTACTGTTTGTGTGTGTGTGTGTGTTTAGTAACTAAATTATTAAACTTTAAGTTGGGTGTAGATGACTGCATAGAGTTGTTAAGTTTGGATTAGGTCAAGTGGGGTTAATTTCAAACTGTTTGTTTCATAGTTGAATCAAGGCTGATGGATGCGATGTATGGCATTTATATTAATGTAACATGAAGGGTGCTTGCATACATAGCAACATGCCCAAATTAATGCATGGCACAGAAGTGTAGCCATCATGTTGCAATAAACATGGATGTACTTCCCACACAATTGAGTTCCTTTTGACCTATGGGTTGGGACTATAAGTCAGTAAGGACTGCTCACCCTTTCCATTTATATATATGATTTCTTCACCAGATAGATGCACATTCCTGTACTGGATGAAGATCATTCTTTTTTAATAATATCATGCTGCAGATGCTCATTCCTGTTAGTATTGTTTTATGCTAACATCTTCATGTTGCATTGGTTATGTCTGTATATCAAGAAGTTAGTGTTGGTTTAGCTGTGAACTTTTAGCCTGGGGCTAGATGTTTTGAAAAGTTTTTAAATGCGTAGTCTATGTAGCCTATCTATGCTCAACATTCTAAAATATTAAATTATAGAAATTGTACATCTGTGCAAACTTACCCAGATATCAAAACTTAAATTTAAAAATAATAATAACAAAACTAAAGCAATATTAAATAATTTAGTCCTAAAATTTATATATGTGCATAAATAAAAGTTTGTGAAATTATTACTGGCAATGGTTTATTTTATTATCTTTAAGTGTCCATATATATTCAATGGACCATTAGTAGAAATGAATTTTCATTCTTGCTATTAAAAAGGTGAGAAGGTTGCTTTGACAGCAGTGAGAAATATTGATTACTAACTATATTTACTGTGAATGTTTAGGTGGTTACTGGATGGTATCTAATTACATCATTATCCCAGATTAGCTTTAGGCACTATTTCGCTTCTTATTTCTAAATAATACATGGGCAATTTAAAAGTATTGCATTAACTAATGTTATAGATGACTATTTATTAGTCTGCATTATAGTGACATGTTTATTTCATGTTTAAAGAGGTTTATTTAAGCTTCATTGTAACAATATTTCATACTCTGTAGTCAAGTTGCAATCTTTAAGTGTCCATATATATGTAATGGACCATTAGTAGGAATGGATTTTCATTCTTGCTATTAAAAGGGTGAGAAGGTTGCCTTGACAGCAGTGAGAAATATTGATTACTATATTTACTGTGAATGTTTAGGTGGTGACTGGTTGGTATCTAATTATATATATATATTATAACGATCCATACGATAGAATATATATATATATATATATATATATATATATATATATATATTGTACCCTCACTTCCCGATATATATAATATAACTTAAAATATGACTAGCTCAATTAAATCGTTATGCTCGGCTAAAATATGTATAACTATCATTAATATATTTTTATAATACTATATCTTATCAGATTCATTATAACTTACCAAAATTAATATAGTTCAATATCATGTACTAATTAAATAAGTATTTATTAAAATCATGAGACTATGAAGTGAAGTTACAAGTGGTAATTGAATTTACATTGAGCTAATGTCTTCCCAAGACACTATCTCAATGGCATAAGAATACTATTACCTCTTTATTATCTCATTACTACATCTACAGCACTCTTATGTCTTTTATAAAAATTAACTAACTTCAATAATAATAATAAATAAATCTCAATCTTTTATTAAGGAAATATAATTAAATAATCTCAGGTTCTTTTAATTATTTTAAAGTAATAATATTTCTTGCAGATAGGCATGATAAGGGATTTAATATCAAACCTAACTACACCTAACTTATCATAATAATAATAACTAACAATAATAATTTCTAGTGTATAAATTAATCTTATCTATTTTATTATACTATTAATCATTAAGAAAATAAGTGAATTATCTACATGTCTTTCATTTTCATATAGTATCTTAATTTAAAAATTATACTAAAATCTTATAATTTAATAATATATGGCAATAAATAATATTATACTCTTATATTGTGCATTATAATTACCTTGTGACCATTATAATATTATATGTTAATGTCAATCAATTTCTATAAATTATATTAAGAAAATACTGTGTTTCTTTTTTAAAAATAATAATAATAAATTCATACTGTGCAAATATTATGTTTATTCAAATTATCTGTTGTCAAATGCTGTGGTGTAAAATAATGAATTCGACACACTTTTAAAACAACTTAAACAAATTTATTTACATCAACTTTAATAAACAACTTATGTACATTATTTACATTACAAGTGGAAACCAAAGAAAATAAAAAATAAGAAAAATAATAATACAAGATTTTTACACTGTTACTATTTCCATAAACACAAATAGATAATCCATACATTTCTTAAATGTTTTATCAGTAACATCTAATTAAGTTTATGAATTTAAATCTTAATAGATATCATTTGTCATTAGTTAGTACAAAAGAAGACTTTTATGTAAAATATCACTTATGTAGCATATGTAAAATAAACAAACTTTAACAATTAAAAAATGCTACTTCACTTAAGTATTATTGCTATTTCTATTATAATGTACTAGTATGTATTACATTTACTATTAGCATTAATCAAATATCAACTAATGTATAGACTGATATAACTTTATAATATAATGACATTTATTGATTATATAATTATTTACTTCATTCTGATGTAATTCCATACTGTATGTCTTACCAAAATATGCAATACATATATGTTCTTTTCTTAAAATAATATTTAAAATTATTCAACAATTTCAAATTTTATAAAGTATTATATTAAAATAAATTCTATGATTCTTTTCTATTTAAACTACTACTCTTCTCTACTCGTAATTCCTATTCCTTCCTAATAAAATTCTATCTACAAATATCATTTTGACCTTATTTAACTTCAGTAACAGCTTACCAATTTTTAAAAAAAATAATGACTATCCAAACTATCTTATACCTCATCATCGATATACGATAAACCCTTCAAACAAAATATAAATTTCTATATAAAATTAATTTAACTTATCTAATAAAAAAAAAAAAATAAAATATAGATATTTTTACCTCTTACTAACTTGAAAAGTAATATAAATAACTCATACTAATATAATAAATCAAGTTCCTAATATTGTAACAGAAAAACATTAAAACTTATTCACGAAAGAATCATATAATTATTTATGGATTTCTCTTATTACGTTATAATAAATTTATATCATAAATTTAAAGTATGCATATTAAAATAAAACTGTTATTACTAATATTATGCGTGTATATTCTTTAAATATTTATACATTCATTCACAATCAAATAATATTTGGTTGATCTAAAGAAAACAAAGCAAAATACATCAAATTATTACTATTATATAATTTTTACCATAAATGATACTCCAATTTATAATCCGCCACACGATGTCCTCCAGGATTACAGTTTTACAAAATAATTTCACATTTATACTCAACAATTATTCTTTAAAATATTACGTGTTGTATAATTATATAAAAATAAACTTTATGAAATTAATTGTTATATTAATATTTAGTTACTTTTTTTAAAAAATGTACCTCTCTTATCTTTAATAGATCAATAAATAATTAAATATCTATGTTAGTTAAGAAAAACAAAAAATATGTTACATAAATCCAACGTTGTCTTCTTTCCACCCATAATTGTTCTTTTTTCCTAGGCACAAACTTTTACCAACATCACTTCTTTTTCCGGTACATCACGTGTTTAAACAGTTTTTACGAAATAAATGAAAACGTTTTTTTTTTTAAAAAATAAAATAAAATAAGCTCCACCATAAGAAACAAAATAATAATTAAAATAGTTTATAGGATCCGGATTCATTTCTTTAAAGAAAAATTTTTTAAAAAAAATTATTACTTTCCTCGTATTAATCAATAGTTTATAATGTTCTTATTTAATTATTCTGAATTGACTTGGATATCCACGTATACTTATTTGCACATTCTTTAACCAATATTTAGGTAAGATTAATTTCTAAATTCTTCTGTACGACCAGCGTCCAGACTTTACTATATAATATTTTATTTACAGGTATTTCTTTGCCAATTAAACTTCCAATTTATTTGCCTTTTAAAACTATCAAAATCTAGTCTTTTAAACTACAAAGACTTAACAAGGCAAGTAATTCTACAATTATTATTAATTACCATATCTTTACCAAGATATATACTTAAATTTGTAATTTAAAAATACTTTCTTCATAAAGAAGTATTTATCTTTCTTTAAATATTTTTTTATAAAAATTAATTATAATCAACTTTTAAATTCATATAATGTCCAATATATTACTTTTATCCAACTAGTAATTCTCCTAATTAATCCAGCGTTTGTTATATTTTTAGTATAAAGTCTCCAATACATTTTATCCTTATACAATGCTTTCATGATTATTTGATAGTAAATTGAGCTTCGATAGAGACAATCAATAGGGAATTATAAATAAATTAGCACTGCATATTTAACGGTAAAACTTTTATAAATTATTTAAAACTACTCTCTTATAATTTTAAAACGATTACGAGAGCGTCTATAATTTTACTTAGCTATATCTAATAGCACACTTCACTTAAAAGAAATCATAATCATAATCCCCCCTGAACAATTGAACCTTAGTTTTATACCGGAATAAATTCGCCACTTGATTGGTAAATTAAACAATCACCTTGCTAGCCTATTTACATATTTTACCAACAATACAGAATTAAAAATAAATAATGACTTATTTAATATTTATTATTTATTACATTATTAAATTCTTAAATGGATCTTTATCATTTATTTAAATCCATTAAACATTTTTTTAAAATATATTTTTTACTTTATTTCACTTTTAACTTTTATAAGACTATTTTTTAAACAAACTAAGTCTATTTTTATACATTACGTTTTTTTAAACAGTATTTTAAAAATCAGATTTAATATTTCACATTAATTATCTTTATTTTTATCTCGTGATAGCCAATATAATATTTATAAATTTTATAATAGAATTTTAGAACAGTTTTGCAACTTTACTATAAAACTTACAAGCATGTGTGTACATATGTCTATCTATCATCTGTTTTACAACACAGATACAAACGCTTGTAATTATCTAAAAATAAACTAACAATTTAATTTTAAAAATAAATATTTTTAAAATAAATAATATATTATAACAACTTTAAAATAATAATTCGATATTATTAAAATCAAATATTAATCTTCTATTATATACTATTAACAATTAAAATATTTACATTCACTTATTAAATATTAATCTTTATCAACAATAAATATATGCATTTAATTTTAACTTGTCTTTTTTAAACTTTTAGCTTTAAACATTTATTTACAAAACTTATTAATGCAGTATTAATCATGGCCAGTTTTCCCAACCATATAATATTATCACTTTTTATTGAAACGTCTCTCTCAAACATTAGCACAATTTCACATATCAAATATTCATAGATTACTTTAATTAAACTTTTTGAAAGATTATCATAATAAAATCAACATCATATAGCTAAATATATCTTAAATTTAAAATTTTTAATAAATTGATACAACAATTCATGGCGACCCATACAAAAGGGCACAATATATATATATATATATAACTAACCAAAGGAAATACATATAAAAATTTAAAAAAAGACTTATAAATCCAAGAAATAATATTATATTTCAACCAGAGGACTGGTTTTCATCAGAAAAAAAAAATACACAGTAAAATGGCGATAGTCAAAAATTACAGATTTGATAAAAGATTATACATTTAACAAACCCTCCCTGATTGGTCACAAAATCTAACACAGAATATTTACCTAATCAATGATAGAATTCAAACAAAAAAAAAACTACATTTCCTCCTAATCAAGCTTAAATTCTATTTAAATTGAAATAAAAATAAATAAATAAATAAAAATCCAAAATTAAAATATACATATGTGCATACATACAAAAATTAGACTATGCTCACATACAAAAAATAACTATTATTTCTTGGATTTATAAATTTTTTTGTTTATATATATATGTTAAAACGAAGATTTGCACGGGTTAAATATATAAAATACATATTTTGCGGGTTCATCCATGTTAAAAACTTTTAATATTAATATACTGACGTTTCGACTTGCCATCCACAGAGTTATAAAAGGTAGAAAGATGGTTGTAGAAGCGCTACAATCACTTATTTGAATAAAATGTTAAAATTCCACCAATAGCAAAAAATTTTAAATTTAGGAATGTTTTTTAAAAAAAATCTTTCCAAATAGGAGGAAGTTTGCATGTATCATCTCGCTTATTGATACAATCTGGCCTTTTAAGTATACCAATGGCTTCTCTAATTTTGCATTGGTAGAGATCATCACATCTGGTGGGGACACACAGACAGATATTTGCATTTCCATTCTCATCATCACCCAACTCAGATAGTTTTTGTAGCCAAAACTCTTTTAAATAGAGCAATTAACCTTTCAGATGAGACACATCTGAAAGAAGAAATAAATCATATTAATAATGTTTTATTAGCAAATAGTTATAATTACAAATTTATAAAAAAAAGCCTTATTTCAAGCCCAAAATAGGAAACAAAAAGATGATAAATCAGTTATTAGGATTTGTGTTCCATATGTAAAAGGAACTACAGACAGTATCAGACGTATATTTAAACGCTATAATATAGATACAGCATTTTCTGCTCATCAAAAGATCAGCAATATAATAACCAAGCCTAAGGATTCAATCCCTCTTGAATCTCATGGTGTCTATCAAATCTCATGTAAAAATTGTAAAGCTTCTTACATCGGTGTGAGTAATCGTCACATCAGTGTTAGGAGAGATGAGCATGCTAATGCAGTTAAACAACACTCATCATCATCAGCACTCTCACTCCATACTATAGATTCAGATCATAAAATTGATTTTTTTAGTACCAGGATCATATCCAGATGTGATGATCTCCACCAATGCAAAATTAGAGAAGCCATTGAGATACTTAAAAGGCCAGATTGTATCAATAAGCGAGATGATACATGCAAACTTCCTCCTATTTGGAAACTTTTTTTTTAAAAAACATTACTAAATTTAACATTTTTTGCTATTGGTGGAATTTTAACATTTTATTCAAATCAGTGATTGTAGCGCCTCTACAACCGTCTTTCTACCTTTTATAACTCTGTGGATGGCTTGTGTGACCAAGTCGAAATGTCAGTATATTAATATTAAAAGTTTTTAACGTGGATGAACCCGCAAAATATGTATTTTATATATATATTGAAATACCATTAGGAATGTATATATATAAATCTCAGCTACTCCTTGAGCCAGCGACTAGGGCATATCGATCAAATAAAAATTAAATCTTAACAAAAAGTATCTGCATACATTACAAATTTTCCAGGTTCCAATGGCCTGGTGGCACCCTGTACAGCAAACAGTGTAAAAAGAGAATATTTCCTTGACTGTTATAATACATATATGAAGGATGGACAGACCTTAAACCACTATATTTTAGAAATAATGAATTTTTTTCTACAATACAGGCTTTTTCATACCTGTACTTCTATGTTTGAAGTCAGTTTCACATGACCCTCAATCATCCATGCTATCTCATAATGCTGATACACTTGATAACACACCTGTTGAAACCAACACTCATCAGTTGGTCCAGATTATCATCATCACACACATTTATACAATCAAAGCTCAGCTTATATTAAGATGTCCAATCTTCATACTTTAATTGACAGTCTTCTGCCCATTCCTGGTATATGTATGTAAATGAATTATGTTCTGTACATGAGGGGTCAGAGTGACTCGTTGTCAACATGGATAGGATGAGAAGTATGTGGGCTTTGAGCATTTTATCATCAGATTTTCAATGAAATGGAGGCTGAAGAGTTGGGGGGGTAGTTTGAAGCATGTCTATTAAATTATGAAAATTAGCTCTCATTATAAGCTGAGCTTTGCTTGTATCTATGTGTGGAGATGATAGTCTGGAGTAACTGACGAGTTCTGGTATTGCTAGTTTAGCACGGAATAGGAATATTGGTGATTACTTATCTTTTCAACATGTGTGTAATCGAGTGTATCAGCGGTATGAGATAGCATGAATAGTTGAATGTCATGTGAAAGTCTGATATTACTTATAGTTCATTGGGCTTTTTTTTAAATGATTGTTCTTAATATGTAAATTTAATACTGGAGAAAATAATTTCTATTGTGTTTTTCTATTTTTTTTTTAAAAAATGGTAATTTTCTTATGTTTTAACTGGAAATAACCTATTTTTACCTGTTTTTTATTACTACAAATGCATTTTTATACAAATGAACTTATGGGATTAGGTCTCAGGGTTCTTTTGAAATAGTTTTAAAAAGGCTATTCTAAACCAGGATGGGGGAGGCCACAGAGTATTAAATTCAAATTGGGAGGGGTCAACTGCCACAGCCAAATAAAAAATATTGTTTTAATAAGAAATGAAAAGGCTTTTTAAAAAAATATATTAAAAAATAATTTTGTTTTAATTTATTTTTTTATTTAATAAATTACAAAAATAAAAGAATTTTAGAAATGATTATCTAATGTTAATACAAGCATTGGTGTTCGAAAGTGCCATGACAGTGACTTTATAAGCAGGTGTCTCTGGTTAGTGGGTTTGCTTCCCGACTGATGCTAAGACACATGAGGAAAAAAAAATTAAAATTAGAATATTTTTTAAATGTTTTTATTTTTGTGAAATATTGAGTAAAATTTTTCATATTTCTTTTAAGTATAGATATTACATGTTCATCTGTTATTTTTACTCTTTGTGAATTTTATTTTTAAATAATTGTTGACTCAGATATATATCACCAATTATTCGAAGACTCTTTCGGCAGGCAAGAACAATCTAGAATAGAAATTTTACCTGGAAGTATATATTTTTTAATTCTATCTGTCTGTTATGGATGTTTTTCTTACATATGTTGAAGGAAAACCTAAAAGAAAATATAAAAAAAATCATTTTCATATGCTTTGGTTCTTTTAAATCGATTTTTAAGTTCAAATAACATATTTAGAAACTGAGGTCTATTACTGAGTTTATGCTATTTAACTTGTGATTTGAATTATTGTAAACACACATGTATAAACAATGTCACAGTAATTGTATTTTATAATAAACTTTTATGGCTGAATTAACGATTTTGGAGGATTATACTCCAGTCATTTGAGTGTGTATTTATTTTTCAGTTCAAAGAAATTAATTTTTATTTTAAATAATGTAAAATTTGTTGAGGTATGGGAATGAATTATTATTAGGCTTATTGTTTGATTGACCTACAGACAATTCTATAACTTCATTTCAATTTAATTTATACTTTGTTTTGGACAAATCATTTATTAAATTTAATCTGTTTTAAGAGATGGATATTAATTATAAAGGTATCTCTCTTTTCTATTTTCTTATATTTCTTCTCTATATAAAAACCTATGTAAAAATGACAAATTAATGATCCTTTATTGAAAAGTCTTATTCATTTCATTTCATATTTCTCCACCAGATATTAATTATTAATATTTATGAATCTCAACATGCTGAAAGCCTACATGATTACATCAAGATAAAAATATGGATAAATCATGTTTAAAATGTATTATCTTTTGTGTGCAAAATTCTGGGGAAATATTTACAAATATTTTTTTCTTCATAAAATCGTGTGTACAAATAATTTTATATAAATAAAGTGGCAGATGTCAAAGTTATGGTAACTGCTTTTAATTCTTTCATAAAATGTAATCTATAAGTATGTAATTTCACAGCATGGCATATGACTGATAGCAGTAACTTCAAACGTGGTTTATTCCATTGTATATTGTGGCCACAAATAATTGAACATTTTCCATGACAAAGTAATGATCTCAAATTACTTGGAAGAAAGCCTAAAAATAGTCTGCACTTGTCCACTGCCACCTTTTTCAGCAGAAGGACTATGCAAGGCTGCCATATCTCCTGTGATTTCCTGGTCATTCTGTAGAAATACAGTTAGAAAGTTATATCAATGGGGCTAATTTGGTGCCGAGTTTCACATATATGAATGGTGTACATAGTTGGAAGAAACATTGCAGAAGTCCTATTGAAAAGTAAACTAAAAATTATACATATATGTTTTTTCCATGATGAAACTGAATTTTAGAATTGTGTATCCAAATAAATTCTAAGAAATTGTTATCGGGAATATTCATCCTAGTTATGGCCACTGCTGTTGGGAGTGGGAAATGTTTCACTTTTAACTTTGTTCTTCTTGTTTTGATTTCAAGAAAAATCCTAATCAATTAGTTTGTTACAATTCTATGACCATTCAGATTATGATTTTGATTGTTCTCATTGATAATTTTTTTTTCTACATATTGGGGAAGAAAACGTCCAAACAAATAGATAAATGCTAGCCAAAAACCCTCATTTACTTTGTCTCATTTATACTTTCATGAAGACCAGTTTGATGATTGTTATTAATTGATTAAATCATTTACAAAGAAAGGAGAGAGAAAAAAGGATGAATAAAAAAAATCCACAGCTTTGCTACTAAGGTTTGTTCTGTAAAACTGCATAGCAACTTTGTGTTTAGAATTTGTTAATGATAGTATTTGTTTTAACAAATTACCCATAATATTCAAATTATTTTTCTTTATTTCTGGTTGGAAACACTGACCCAAATAATGTACCATTCATAAATATTTTGGTAACAAATGAGGAAATAATGAGGTAAAATGTTCATGATATAAAAAGAAATATGTGTCTACATGTTTGATAAACAAGATTTTTTATAGATGTATTTAACTAGTTTTTACATATGGATTTGAGACATGGTTACTTAACAGAAGACTAACCCAGAATCTTCATATCATTCACCAAATTATAGAGAGATGAATATTAGGAATAATATGAAGACATTTAACAAGAATACAAGGGTGAAAGAGCAAACAGGGTATCATTGATCATAGTGGAAGAATTAAGAGATTGAAATGGAGCTAGGTTGGACATATTCCTATAATAATTGATAATAGAATAGCTGAAGTATAAATTGGATTCAATTGATTGCAAATGTTCTAGATAAAGATCTTGTATGAGAGCAGTATATCAAATAACAAAGTTTGATGGTGCGATGTGGAATATATAAGAGGACAACTGTATTAATATTGGAAAACCATTTAATGAATTGATTAGGGTTCAAAATGACGATCACGATTTACTATATTTGGATTTAAATAAAATACTAGTTTTCAATGTGAATTCTGATTTCTTTTAAATACCGAAATTTAAAGAAAAAAAAAATAAACATTGCAATAATGGAATTATTCATGTTTTTGCAAGTAATTATTCAAAGTATGGGAAGGACGGGGGAGGGGGTGAGAGGAATGCAGTTTTATAAAAAAGGGAAAAATAGCAGCAGTAAATATCAAAACTATAATCAAATCAGTACTTTCAGAATCAGTATTAAAATATATTTTCTCTAGCGATTTTAAACTTATATATAGAATCATTAAATCAGCTTATAAAGAAAATAAGTTAAAAAATCTTAAACGTTACTTTTAATAAATCCAAAAAATCATAGCTGCATAAAATCAATGGATGCTAAATTGAGGAAAATAAGAAATTATTGGTTTCTCCCCTCTTTATGTAGTGGTCAGCATCTTGACGATAAAATTCCAAATTATTATAAAATTGAATTGAACACAGATGGCAGCACTGATTTCTTATGTCATCTGGGAAAAGGAATATTTAAAGACTTTTCCTATAATTTTGCATATTATTCAAAGATAATTTTAAACAGTATTTTCATTATCATTATTAAAATATTCAATTTCAAAATGTGCCCGTAAAGTATGTAATGTAATGAGACATGCATGTTTATTTGCACTCAAAACCTGACGTTTATTAAATCTTTTAAACCATAAAAAAAAAAAATTAAAACTGTTCTAAAGGACATTTTCGGTCAAAAATTGCGTTTGTTATGTAGTTTCTATGTGAAATAATTGATAAGTAGATATCAAGAGTAAATGATGTAGTTATCATGTCACGTGATATGTTCTGTGATTTAACAGGTTTATTTATAAAAGTATAAAGTTACACTTTGCCTTGGAGATATACTTCCTACTTCTTACAGATCTATTTTCTTTGATTTATTGAAGATCTACTTGCCATCCACTTTCAGTTACCCATTAGATTTTGATCTAAAATTTTGTCTAATTGTGTCTTCAACAAGTTTTTACATAAAAGTATAAGCTTATATCTTGCCTTATTGCCTCCAATTTCTATCCACCTTTGGCATATTGAAGATCTACTCGGTGCCATCTCGAATTGCACTTTACATTTTGATGTATTGGAGAGATACTTCTTACACTTTGTCCTATTGTAGATCTATTTCCTACTTCACATCCAATTTCCACACATGTTCTATTTATGGAAGATCTAGTTTCCATCTGATTTCCATCCATGTTCATTTAGCCATTAGATTTTGGCCTAAAATTATAAATTTTAGTCTATAAGAGATCTTCATCTTATTGCAGAACTTCTTATTACATCTGAATCCAACCCACCTTCAGTTACACTTTAGACTTTGACCTAAAATTATGAATGTTGTTTGATGTGCTATCTTCATCCTATTGTAGATCTACTTCATATTCGATTCCACCCATCTTTGGTTACACTTTGGCCTATTGCATATCTACTTCATACTTGTTACTCCTCAGACTTTTGTATATCTACTTCACATCCTGTTTCCATTTTCTGCTCCTTCATGCATGTTTTTCTGGTTGAAGCATTATCATTTGAAAAGAATTTAAGTAAATTATTTGCAATCCAATCCATTTGGGTGCATACTTTCAAAAAATTAAAAAAACAATGCTACCATGCACATTAAAAATTTCTTTTAGTAGAGCTGTGTTTTATCAGTACTTACTTATAAATGAAACAATTGGGTATTAAAAGAAGTGCAATTTCAATCAAAATATATGGGGAAAACAAAACAGGTATCACTTATATCCTCGAAACATTTTTTTAGAAAAAGGTAAAGGAGCTGAGCTGGAAATATTGCTAGAAGAGATAATAATGGATGGAAAGTTAACATTTCCCATGGATAATAAGACATTATTAAACATATAGATAGACAATTTAGGAGACAGATAAATCAAGTAAGGTTTTTTGCTTGTGTATTGTTGTGAAGAGGAGCTGGATCTCTGAGAAGGTGAGAGATATTCATCCGTTGCATTGACATTGGTTGAAAGTGATGATGTTGATCATTTATTTGCTATGTTAGGATTTTTAAAATTTTCACCAGGTGGCATTACATATTTGCATAAGTGTTATGGTAATGATGTATTATATGTTAGTAATGGGGTATTAAATTACTTAGAAAAAGTTCAAAGGGAAATAGGAAGACATGCATTGGATGCAGATGTATGGACAGCAAGGGAGGCAATTCAAGGAGAAATGGGATTGTCAAGTTTTTATATGAAAGATGCAAAAAGTAAAATGAAAATGTTTGGTAGATTGCAGTTTATGGATAATAAAAGAATAGCCAAAATAGTATTTAATTGGGATATGAATAAAGGGCAGGCAACAAGATGGGTGAGAAAGGTAATAAGGTATGCAAAAGATTTGAATAAAAAATTTATATCAGTATATTTGTACAAAAGATGGGATGATTATGTTGTGTTAGGAGGATTGTTGAGTGTTATAGTGGTAAGGAATGGGATAAAAGAAGAGATTTATTAATAAAGAATAGGGAGTTAGAGAGATGGAAAACTAGTATGGAGAGTAAAAAGAGTTAAAATATATATAGAAATAAACAGAATATTAGATGCGAGTTAATATATGATAATAGTAAGAAAAGTAGTTTATTGTTTAAAGCTTGAACAGGATCTTTAGCAACAAGAGAATATACATGTAAATGGAAAAATATGGGTGATTTAGGCTGTAAATTATGTAAGGAAGCAATGGAAAATATTAGACATCTGTTAATTGAATGTAAATGCTTGAAAACAGAAAGGGCACATATAATGAAGTTGTGGAAAAATAAATATGAAAAAAGTGATTATACAGAAAGTAGATTATTGGTTTTTATGCTGGATTTTGAAAAAGATAAGGGGATTTAGATATAAAGGCTGTAGAGTTGACAAAGATTATGTTGTGGAAATGGGATGGAGCAGAATATGGGAAAACTTAGACTGGGGAATGTAAAATTAAGTAGCTAACAAGTTTCTCTTGGTATAAGAGCTGAGAGATTCTTGACTTCGTTTAAAAAGAAGCTACAGTACATCACATCACATCACATATTCACGTCTGAATGTAAATCAGTCTTATTCAATATTTTTACTATTAGGGCTATATACATATATTTTCTGTATTTCATAGTACACTATACATCATAAAATAAATGATATAGAAAATAATGTTAGATATTTACAAGTGATCATTTAAATATGAATGTAGTTTTTGATGTTGTGACAAACCATTGATTATTAATAACAGCTACATACTCTTATTACTTTTTCCATATTTCGTTTTAGAATAGGACAGTTAGCAGAAATAAGTTCATGTGAGCAGCATTTGGACTACTTTGGTACATTTTTCAGTCATTAATTTCTAAAATTCAGCATTCTTTTTGCCTCCTTCATTTTTTTAAAGAATTATCCTAAGATTTGTATTCATTTTGAGCTCAACAAATTTGACAAATAGTTTTACATAATCATGTTTCAATATAGCAAGCATCAGGAATTTAAGTAAGCTATTGAAAAGTTTTAATATATGTATATTTTAAATCCTGGAATCTGGTCTTGAATCTCTTGTATAAGGCAGCTAAATATATTGAAATGATCCTGTAGATTATCGAGAAATGTCAAGACCATCTTTTTTAGCTTTTATTATATATATATATTGTGAGAGTACCATATGAGCCTCACCTAAAACAATTTGTGTTTCTTTGTGAATTTAACTGTGCCTATATCGAATCAACAGATATAAATAACTTACACCTATCTTAAGCTTTTCATGTATCAGCTATATATATATATATATAAACTAGTTAGTATTAAAAGAATAATTCTAAAAATGAATAATTCTAGTTTATATATACACACACATAAATAAAATGTTTCTAACTAATAGTATTTTTTTTTTGTTAATATAAAACTTGACATTTGACAAAACCTTAAGTCAACATTGCATTTTTATCAGATGAAACAAAGGAAATAAACGTTTGGGGTTCATTACAAATTGTATATTTTAAACAATAGAGCGTGAGCGTGATTATGTGATATGCTTGCTGAAATTAATCCAGTATAAAAACGAACTAATATTGTTACAACAATAATCTTCTATTTAGTTATCAAGGCAAGAACTACGTTTGTAAATTTAAATGTGTTCGAATTTAGAACACATTTAAGAAAAATTAAAAAAAGAAGATTCAATATTTTAAAACCTGCTTCAAGTAATTAATTTACTGCCTTTGAATATTATAAAGAACTATACAAAAATAATCATTGTAATTAACAAGGTTATAAAAGTTATCAACGTCTTCGAAATGAATTTAAAAAATATATATTTAAGAAGACAAAAATTTATAAAGATGTTCTGTGGCTAAATAATTTATGCCAGGGATTTCTACTGATGTTTTAAACCCAAACATGTAAATTTATTCCTACTTAATCAATGCCTAAAATATAATCGTCGTAATTCTCATTTAAAAAGCTGCTTTAATATTGGAGTATTATATTGAAGAAGATGTTAAATATTTTACTACATAAATATTTAAAGAATGAATATCTGGATTGCCTCTTCGAAGGATGATCAATGAACTTTATGTTTCAACATTCATCATCATTTTATTTCGTCTAAGGAGGGATATAAAACCGCATTCTTTCTCATCTTGGATTACTTCATTGTATAATTTAAGAACTCTTAAACTTTATTTCCTTTGTGGATAATTATATTTACTTAGAAAAATTACTTCGTATATTAAAGTGGGGAACTGATAAGATGAACACTTTATTTTTTTTTATTTTATTTAATAAAATTTAGATATTGATGTTTTGATATATACTCTGATGGAAATGACAGCTGACTAAGGTAAATGTTTTTAAATTATTTCAATTTGGAAGTACGTTTTATTATATTCCAAATTGAATCTTACATGACAATTAACATAATATATTTTTAAACATACATAACTAATATCAGAATACATTCTATTATTAATCTAGTGTGAATGGATGTTATCGTATATAAACATACAACACACACTGAATTATTTTAATGACACAATAGGTAGATTTATAATGTGTCATGTGTATTTATTATACGCATGATTTTAAATTATATATATATATATAAATGATTACATTATTTTTTTTTTGAATATTAAATAATTTATTAGTGTATATAAGCACAGATTATAATTCTAAATTTTAATGTTTTTATGTGATAATATTTTGTTTTTTATTACTGATTAAAATGTGTTAAACTTGATTTCAAAATTAAACAGGTCTCGTTTGTTTATTTTATTTAGTCGTTTTATAAAACCAATAATTATAAATATACATACTCATGCATATATATGTTAAATCAACTTAATGATTTAATATTTATAAAGAAGTTATATATAGCTTATACTAAATTTATCATTACTATGGGATACTTATGGAAATGCCTGAAGAGAGTCGATTGCAAATTTCTACTCTGAGCTCGAATTCCGAGAGTAACGAGGTTATTAATAGAGGAGTGAATTGGATTGTATTTTAAATCACATCATCCATGGCATTCTATAAGAAGACTCAAAGTCCGACTATAGTTAGATGCGACTTCCTCGAGTCCTGAAAAGGATCGTCCCGTTATACATGGCGCCCATACTTAAGGCATGAAACAGTAGTTTTCCATTGGTTAAATCCATAGTTTAAAAAAATAAATAAATATATGAGTATGTTTTGAATTGGTAAAAACACTGAATAATAAATAATAGAGACCTTGAAATAAAATAAACCGTAGCAAACAGATAAATCAGTCGCTTTAAAATAAATAAATACGATTATAGTTTGGGCATTAATATATATTATAATAACATCTTATAAAAGTAGGAAAAATAGAATTACATGTAAGGGCATAAGCACAGCATGAAATCTTATGGCATATATTAAAGTATAACTTTGAAAAGAAAGTAATTTATATATATTACATTAGAAATTTTTAGTTAATGATAACTAGAAGTCGGAAAAAGCTAAAAATAATGGAAGTAAAAAGTTTAGAAGAATCTTTAAGTAATAAAGATAGTGAAATAGAAATTACTTCAATTAGTGATGAACAAGGGTCTTTACAAGTCTTAATGTCTGAGGGGTCTGTAGAAGAAGTTGAACATCCTTCACAAGTTCATATGACAGATCAAATATTACCCCAAACACAAAAGGTAACTGAAGCTATAATAGTACAGCCTCAAGGAAGTGATAATTATATGGCTCAATTGGTCCGAATGATAATGGATATGAAAGCTGATATGAATAAAATGAATTCTAAGATGGATAATATGAAAGCTGATATGAATAATATGGCAACCAAAGCTGATATGAATAATATGGCAACCAAAGCTGATATAAATAATATAAAAGCTGATATGAATAATATGGCAACCAAAGCTGATATGAATAATATAAATGCTGATATAAATAAAATGAATGCTGATATGAAGGGAGAAATGGCTAGAATGAACGATAATATGGTAACTAAAGTTGATATGGATAATATGGAAAAGAAATTAAAAGAAGACATAATTTCTATAAAAGAAGAGTTAAAGAAAGATATTGATAATGTTAAGGAAAAGATGCAAGTAAAAATCAAAGTTGTTGTTGAAAAGAAACAAACTGCCAATGAAGTAGAAAGACTTCATGACACAAAAGTATCAACAATATTGATGGCAATTCAATGCCAAGAATCCAAAACTTACCCTGAGCATGAGATATGTGAATATAATGATAGCATCCAAAACAGATCACTCTTAGTTCAAATGAATATTTCAGAAGAAAACTGTCATGACTATCATTTTCCCATACAGCAGAGCAATGAAGTAGAAGATCATTGCAGCATTACTAAAGTGCTTGAATCTGATCCAAAAATCTTAGAAAAAGAAGAGGATATGGATCATGTAAAATATAAACTAAATTCTGAGTCTCAGGACTTGAAAGAAACACAGTCAACTGATAATACTGAATGTCTAGATAAATTAAGACTTCGGATTTCTTGTATTAATAACAAGTTAAATCATGAACTCATGAAACTTGAGATGACTCCACTATCTAAAGATATAATAGATGAATACAACAGTGAAGTGTATTTTGAGTCAGCCCATCATATTTGTGTTTACTCCCAAAACAAAAGTAAAACATTTCATCAACAAGGTGTTGATAAATTGTATGACAACCATCTGATAATATCATTATCAATGATAATATTTAATGGAAAAGAAGGTTGTCTTAATAGAAGGTTTAATATAGAAGATATGAATGAAGGCAATAGATTTAATTGTCTTAAGTGTAAATTATGGTGTATGAAGCATCACCATAATCCTGAAGATAAACAAATTATAAAAAGTCTTCAGACAATAATAAAAATATTTATAATACTATCTAAGAGACAGAAAGGTTCACAATTCCATAGGTTGTGTAATACTTATGAAGGTCCCTTCACATTCATTGAACATGTTAATGGATGTGCTTAAAAAGTAAAGCACACATATAAGGAAGGACTTCATGAATTGCGACTTTGGGATGTGACAATGGACTTTCATTAATGATAGAATCCATTAGGCTGTTCTTTTAAGAGAATAAATGTATATATGTATATAAATAATTGAAGTTGATATTAATAGCAATAAAAATGCATCAAGTTAACCAAAGTATAAAAAAATACTTACAGGTTTATTAGAGTTCAAGTTATGGTTGGTAAATAAGTAATAATGGTAGATCAATTAAGCATCATGATAATGCAATCTGATGTTGACACCACTTATAAAATGCAAGTCCATTATTATATATTTTGATATGGATATGTATAAATAAGACATTTATTTTATATAGCATGATGTTGTTAAATTATAATAACAATCAGCATTAAGCCAATGCACATGCGTTTTCTGGATATATATATATGGATATACAAAAAGATAGTGTAAAAGCTTATAAACAACTTGTTAAAAAAAAAGGCCAGTCAAAGAAATAAAAATGTGAAGACAACTTCACACAAGTTCCAAATTGGGGATCAAGTTTTTATAAAAACACCTCATATGAGTAAACCCCAACAGAGCAGATACCAAAAGATTTACCATCAATATGAAGGACCTTATACTATCATAAAGCAAACAGGTCCCAATGCATTCTGGATAAATATAAAGGGAGACATTAAAGGCACTTACAATGCTAGAGCTTTAAAACCCTATTTTGGTCAAACAAATTAATAATGTTTGCCACATTTTACTTATGTATAAAGTAAAATATTGAAAGAAAAGATCATTTAGAATAGGTAAGGGGGGAAAAAGTTTTCATTTAAAAGTATATGGGTATATATATGTATAAGGATGTGTATAAGTCAAAAAAAAGACATTAATTTTCTTTGATGAGGGTATGTTAAGCAATTAAAATTAATTCTTAGGATACCTGAAAACTAAAAACGTTTTAAGAGTTAATCCATGCTGAATGATGGATGTTCTTATGTTTTGGATAGTTCTCAAAAAAGTCCATGAGTCTTAAAGAAAAGCAGGATGGAGACTACCAAACAAATATATGTGTCATCTATAAAAGAGGCACATAACAATGAATCCATTAAAGAAAAATAAAAAGGGGAGAAAAAGAAAGAACCCTATATATATGAACCTCTTTATCCTTTTGTTTAAAGTGAATAATATTTAATGTAGAGAAAGAGAAAGAGTTAAAAAATAGAGCAAATAATAAGGGTTGATAAAAGCAGGAAAGAAAAACAAGCTCCACAACTTTATATTTAATGCATACATTGACACACATTAAGTGTCCAAATTTTAATGGTAAATATAAAATTTGAACTTTTTAAGGGTGGG
>JAQFVV010006849.1:0-296436 GCA_028023455.1 Epiperipatus broadwayi
TATTGCAGATAAAATTTAAAGCTTTTATAATGACATCAATGAATATTTACCTAGGATAAATACAGCACAGCTTTTGGAATTTTTTTGTGGTTTAAACATCACCTCTGGTTTCCATAGGTGTTTTACAGTTCTTGGTTTTTGTATACGGGTATGCACAGTTCTTTGTTTTCTTTGTACGTGGGTAATCACCCCTTTTTCTTCAGATCCAGTCAGTTTCTTGGTCAAGGTATTTATACCATAAAAGCTTGATTTCTTGTTTTACAGCATATTTGGTTTACTTAGTTTGTTAGGGCAGGGTGAAACATCGGCAGAAGGCGAGTCAGAATAGACTACCATGGCATTTGGATAGTATCACACAGGAGATGAGTGGAGGAAAATGACCAAACACCAGAGTTCAGTTCTAGACACTCATTATCTTTATTTTGTTTTTCTTTTCTATTTTAATTACAGATATTTGAATTAGAGAGATATTGTTTAACTAATCAGTCTGGAATCTTAATCTCCAGAGCCCGATTAGTTTTGTACAAACTATTTAATTTAATCATAAGAACTTTTTATTTTTTTAATTAAAAATACTTTTTTCAAGGAGTATTTTTGACAGGATTATAAAATAAAAGTATATAAAAGAAAGACAAGTTATAATTATTAACAAATTCCTAACTTATCTCTAATTTTTATCTATTTTAACTTCTATCCTTTTAAATTATAAAATTATGACCATTTTAAATTTGATACTTTTTAATAAAATAAAAAAGTAAATTATGTAACTCGTCTTATATACACACTTGCGCAATGTGTGTATATACATACTGTTACAATATATATATATTGTAACCTTTGGCACGTCATAACTGTCTCGTAATAGAAGCAAGTCACCACTGAAATTGTAAGATTAAGGTTTATTACTCATGTTGGAACATAGAAAGTATTACGTCTGTGTAAGTGCGTGAGTGTGACCTCTAGAACATTTAATCAATTTAAAATTAGAAAGGTAAGTTTCAAACAAACAGACAAACTAAAAGTTAAAGGAGTAACTAAAAGACATATTAAACCTGAATAGTTCGTTCAATCGGTGAGATTATTAAAAAAAAAATTAATGAAACAATTTATGATATTTGGTTTGCAAAGTCACAGTAGCATCAAGAGGCATATATTTCTTTGATAAATAAAATTAATTAGAAGATATTTTATAAATTTGATAATTTTAAGGGCTCTTGTATTAAATAGTTACTTATGCTTGCCTCCCAGGAAAACGTTTTAAACCAGCAAAATATGATTGGTTGAGATTTTTTTTTATTAGTTTATTTTACTTAAGTCCCTGTAAAACTATAGTTGATGGAGGCATGTCATGTAGAAATGTCTTAGTAATCATGAAAGAGAGATCATATTCTCTGTAGCAACTGTAAATCCACTGTAAATATTTTGTTTGTTAATTGGATTGCTACGATGCTATGTTGAATTAAAACTTTGTAGTTTATAATTTGAGTTATTAATAAATGTTGTGTTAATTAAATTTTGTTGTGTCTTAATATTTTGGTACCAATGAAATCTAGAAATCTTATTCACATGTAAATTTAGATTAATATCTTAATACTTATTCTGGTACAGATACATTGCAAAAGTTTGATTATAAAATTGATATTTTTTTCCCCTGAAGTTCCAAAATTTACTTAAAAAACATTCATAACTTGTTTTACAAATTATTATGGTTATATTGCAAATATTTGGAAGATTTACTTTAGAGTAATTATTATTTTCATTTTTATAAATTTATTGTGTTGTGACTAATATCTTGAGTGGACATAAAATCTCTTTTCCTATTCTTGGTATTTGAATGTGCTTCCAGTTGATAGTAATCTAGTTCAAAATTTAAAGTTAGTAGAATATTCTATTTTAGTTGATTATTTAATAATTTATAACATTTAATTATTATTACTGGTTGATGAAAAGAAGATATTAGCCTAGAGATCAAGCATATATCTGCTTAAGTTATATTGCTGGGATAACATTCAATGGTCTACAATAAATTTGTAAATCACCTATAAAATGTTTGTATTCCTGATTAGGTCTCATGAACTTATGGTTATAAGATTTATGTGGTATTATGAATTAATTAAATCAATAAGACTGTTTATTCCATGCATATCTGATCATGGAAATATAACAGTGTGGAGAAGGTAAAGGTAGTGAAGTTTAGTGGAAGAGGAGAGTATAGAGAAGTTATTGGAAATAAATTGATTGTAACTATGGTGTTGGTGATTTATGTGGGGAGTACCGAGATTATTAAAGTGTTATGAGTGTGAGTTGAGGTTTTTCCTCCTTAGCTTATTGGTAATATTTTGTTTATTATTAGTATAATTCTCAGCATGAGTTACCAAAGCAATTATAGAACCCTAAGCATAAACGATGGAGGATTGGTATTTTATTTGCTCTATGTGAGATATGAAACAGCTGTGTTTGATTCATGTGATTGTAATTTAAAAGTACATGATAGCCATGTCAGTCCATCCCCTTTTGTGAGTTACAATTTGGCTGGCTTGATTTAAGAAACTAGTTAATTTGAAAAGTGAATTAAATCTAGATATTTTACCAGTTAAAATTATTTTAGAAGTTAATAAATTGCTTCCCTTGTAAATTCATGATTTGTAAATCTATGATTCCATTAAATCAGTGCAGCTGTTCTGTTAAAGTTACAATTTGGCAATATTCAAGTCACATCCAAAGAAGCACCTGAAGTAATCATCAATTGAGGAGATGGGTGCTATATAGCAATTGTGGTGGCAATAGGGAAAATCAAAGTGCAGATCCTCAACCTGGAGGCTAACCTAATAATAATATGGCTAATGAAGTAGATAACAATCCAGTGGCTGGATCTAAAGGCCATCCATTAAACTAAGTAAGGCCTCCTTGCAATATTCCTGATTGCATGGATCCATTAATAATTGAGAGAGAGACAATCTAATCTCTGCATTGAATTCACTAGGGTTTGACTGATAACTTTTAAACTGACAATTCGGATAATCAACCTATTATTAACAGTTGTCATGAAGTTACTATTTTGGGTACTGTTCTATTAGCATGTTGAAACCACTTGATAACATTATTTCTAGGAAAACACACAAATATGTTTCTGGGCACACCACCTTATTTGTGAAATAATAATAATAATAATCATAAGGGTTTACAGTAATTCATTTATTTTCCTTAATAAATTACTGTAATTCTTTTTACAATTTCTTTTTGTTTCTGGATATAACTACAAGAAATTTTTTACACTCAGACATTTTATCATACGGGTTAATGTAATTCATTGATTGATTTCCCTAATAAATTACTATCAAATTTATTTGATTAACAATTTTACAATAAATTTAAATCTTTAACAAGTGCCTACAAATTTCATCTTAGCCCTGTAATGTTGAGAGGGAGATGGTATGCCTTTTAACATCTGCAAGAATCAAAACTTATCAATTAACAGACATTATTGTATGCCAGCACTTGGCACTGGGAAACCCCCCCCCTCTTTCCCACAAACTTTAAAAAGTCTACTATCATTGCTTGACAGATAACTAACTACATAGTGGTGGAAGAAATTAGAATGCTTTAATTACTGAACTGTATTTGACTCTTGTTTTTTGGTCATTTTTGAAACGGAAAATTAATCTTTATTTATTCCAATAGCTAACTTTGAAAGAATATGTGAATAAGGTATGGTGAATAACATTAATGGCACACCTATTAATTACAATTAATAATTTTCCAATGCGATAGTTTTTTTTTTTTTATGATTAAAAAATGTATACCTTTTACAATTTCTTTTTGTCTCTGGATATAACTGTGAGAAATTTTACAGTCAGACATTTTAAATCTCATAGGTGTTCTTGCGAACCATGACTTTTTTTTTGGAAGAACATTGAAATTGTGGTTTCCCCTAACCTTTTCTAATTATTTACACTTTACATGTTGGGTTCGGAAGTGGGAAATGGGCTTATAATTATTATTATTTAATACTACATTAGGTAAGTTGTACCATGATTAATTTTGAATGCAGATTGCAATAGTTCTGCAAACTTTAAACGCACTCACCCTGAAATGGTACGGTAGCGAAGTGTTAACATTGCTAAAAGGTAGTACTGTGTGCACTTGCACAAACTGTGCAAGACAAAGAAAGCTGTTAGTTACAACAGAAAAAAATTGTGGCTATTTGGTTTGACTGGGGCCCACTAAATGGCATATTTATGTGTGTTTGGATAGGATCAATGCCATCAAGCGGTTTCAACATACTAATAGAACAGTCATCTATTTTGATAGAAAAGATCAAAATTTCAGCTTTTATAATCAGAAGCAGCCAGGTGTTCATTGTCTCAGATGTACTGTTACAAAGGGTCCATAAAGTAAATCGAATCATTCCTCCCTTACCACTCAAACAATCTTTTCAAATTACATTACCAAATGACCATAAATTCAAATTATTTCCTCAGTAAATATGGTTTAAGATTCATTTGAATTCTGTAACCTTGGAGCATGAATTTTTGATTATAAGTTTGATAAATGAGATGGTTTTGGGATCCAATTTTAAAAATAGCCATGGTCGTTCCATAGATTATGTTGAAAAGCAAATGATCTGCCAGGAGGAAAGGATTAAATTTAGACATTTATATTCTTTATCAGTCATTGGATCTGGAATGTGTGGAAATAGCTGCAACTGAATTGGATATCAGGATAAAGTTCAACAAGTATATTAATTTGTATGTAGAAATGAAGAATGCTTTGTACTAACTGTTGTGTCAATATAAGGGCATGTAGTCAAAGCAACCTGGAATCATTAAAGGCCATTTTCACAGAATAGTTAAACAATTCAGATCTGTTTCAATGTAAATCATACTCCATACCCTGTTTGTATAAAATGAAGTGGACAAGCAAATCAATTAGATGATGGAATAGGGTATTATAAGAAAGTCTACATCAGTACAGTATTTAATAATCTACTGATCATCATTAAAAAAATGTTGGCTCAGCTCATATTGTTTGCTTGCAAGATTCTTGAATCACATTGATTATAGAATGTGATGTACCATTTACTTTGCAAAAACTGTTATCAAAATTTGAAGAAAAGAGTATCATTACCACTGTACATCTGATGACATTATTGGAAAATTTATTTACATTCTCAGGACCAAAAGTTCACAGCTTTCAAATATGGCTGACAATCATGTTTTTTAGAAAATGCTTTGGGCAGAACAGTAGCAGGGCAACATTAGCCCATTGTTTTGATAGGATCCTAACCAGTGAGATTAAAAACCTGCTTGTCTTGTAAGTTGATATCATCATATTGATAAATGTGTCAGAGGCTTGCATTACTTTAAGTCAGGGGTCTCCAACCCTATGCCCGTGGGCATCATGGTGCCCGCAGACCATTTTACGTGTGCCCGACGCTATCCAAACATGATAAAAAATTATTTATCTGATAAAAATAAATTTAATTTTTAAAATTTCTTATAAATTATTGTATTATATTGTAATCAAATTGTAGGGCATACTATACTTTTACAGCGTAAAAATATAAACCTTAATTATATGTTAAAATTTTACTTTTAAAATAAATATTTTTTTGTACATTATGTGTATTAAACAATATCCAATTACAAATTTACATTAAAAAAAATAAAAAATTATTTATCTGATAAAAATAAATTTAATTTTTAAAATTTCTTATAAATTATTGTATTATATTGTAATCAAATTATAGGGCATACTATACTTTTACAGCGTAAAAATATAAACCTTAATTATATGTTAAAATTTTACTTTTAAAATAAATATTTTTTTGTACATTATGTGTATTATTAACAATATCCAATTACAAATTTACATTAAAAAAATAAATGGTGCTCGCCACCTGGTGATGTATTATGGCTTCTCCTTAAACGAAGTCAAGAATATCTCAGCAATTATGCCCAGATAAACCTGTTAACCACTTTATTTTACATTCCCCACTCTAAATTTACCCATAGTCTGCTCTATCCCATTTTTACAACATAATCTTTGTCAACTCTATAACCTTTATATCTAAATCCCCCTTATCTTTTCCCAAACCCAGCATAAAAACCAATAATTCACTTTCTGTATAATCACTCTTTTCATATTTATTTTTCCACAACTTCATTATTTGTACCCTTTCTGTTTTCAAACATTTACATTCAATTAACAAATGCCTAATATTTTCTATTCCTTCCTTACATAATTTACAAAATAAATCACCCATATTTTTCCATTTACATGTATATTCCTTTGTAGCTAAAGATCCCGTTCGAGCCTTAAACAATAAACTACTTTCCTTACTATTATCATATATTAACTCACACCTAATATTGTTTATTTCTATATATATTTAAACTCTTTTTACTCTCCATACTATTTCTCCATCTCTCTAACTCCCTAGTCTTTATTAATAAAT
The DNA here is from genome assembly GCA_028023455.1 of Epiperipatus broadwayi. Lineage (NCBI taxonomy): Eukaryota > Metazoa > Onychophora > Udeonychophora > Euonychophora > Peripatidae > Epiperipatus > Epiperipatus broadwayi. The sequence goes on from JAQFVV010006849.1 coordinate 6,458, forward strand.
TTATTCTTTTATCCCATTCCTTACTACTATAACACTCAATAATCCTCTTAACACAATCATCCCATCTTTTGTACAAATATACTGATATAAATTCTTTATCCAAATCTTTTGTATACTGCAATACCTTTCTCACCCATCTTGTTACCTGCCCTTTACTCATAACCCAATTAAATACTATTTTAGCTATTCTTTTATTATCCATAAACTGCAATCTACCAAACATTTTCATTTTACTTTTTGCATCCCTCATATGAAAACTTGACCATCCCATTTCTCCTTGAATTGCCTCCCTTGCTGTCCATACTTCTCCATCCAATGCATGTCTTCCTACTTCCCTTTGAGCTTTTTCTAAGTAATCTAATATCTTTTTACTAACATATAATGCATCATTACCATATGTTAACTCTGCTACTGCAACTCCTTTCCATATAATTCTAGCTACATCATATTTATTATATGAAAACATTGTTAATTTTCTTTATCAATCCCTTTCTTTTCTTTGCTTCATTTATCATTTTTTTCTCCTATTCATCCAAATAATTTTTCTGATTACTTAAAATAATTCCCAAATAACTATATCTATTCACCACACTTAACCATCATTATATTTGATTTTTCTTCACTAAATTTAATCCCCCATCTCTTTACCCATCCTTGCACATGTCCTCAACATAACTTCCATATCTTCTCTTTTTTCTGCACACAAAAATATATCATCCGCAAAAATACACCTGACAAAATATATACTCCCTTACTACCTATTAACGATATCTGCATCCCTCTTCCTAATCTTTCTATTGCTCTTTCCATTTCACTCAAATACAACACAAACAAAATAGGTGACATAGGGCATCCTTGCCTTAGTCCCACACCATTTTTAACTTTAATTGATTCTATATTCTCTAATTGATATATATAATAATTATTTTCATATAATTTCTTAATATCTATTAAAGCTTCATCCATTCCCAAATTTTCTAAACTTATCCATAATCTATTTCTATTTACTCTATCATATGCCTTCTCTATATCTATAAAACTCATATATAACTGTTTGCCTGCATTCCTACTCATATCAAGTTGTGTAACTACAAATAAACTATCTCCTCTATGCTTATCTAATCTAAAACCTCCTTTCATTTCCACCACTACATTATTCCCTTCCATCCATTTTACAACTTTACTAGCCACCATATACGAGAAAACTTTATATAAAACTGATGTTACCACTATCGGTCTATAATTATTCAACTTTCTATGATCCTTACCCTTTCCTTTAAATAATAATCTTACTCTTGTATTACTCCAACTACTTGGGAAAACTCTATTCTGTGCCATTTTATTAAAACAGGATAATAACTTTACTTTTGCCCTATATCCTAAATTCATTACCATCTCTGCTGCCCATCCATTTAAACCTCTTGCCTTCCCACTTTTCAATTTCTTCTCTATCTCATTTAGTTTATTTTCTGAAAACCTAATATTCCCATTACTATATTATTTCATATTTTCTAACACTCTATCATTCACATCTAACATCTTTTCTATATTCATTACATAACTATTTAAGATTCTCTCTAAATCTTTTCTAGAGCTACACTCTGTTTCCTCATCATCTAGTAATACTAACTCTCTCCCCCCCCCTACATTTCTCCTTTTAATATAATTCCAAAATTTTTTACTCCCATCTCTTCCACTTTTATTAATATCTTCCAACAATTTACTATTCAATTTCATTCTCTCTATATAAATATCTATTTTAGTCAACTTCTTCTTTTCTAAGTACTTTTCCCATTTAGCATTAATATCTTTTTCACTTTCCTTATTCTTAATAGCACACTTATATTCTCTACATGCTTCTTTCCTTTCTTTTACACTTTTAATAATTCTCATTTTTTATTACTTTTATTCTTCTAAATATTCTCACCTAAACCCCTATTTGCCACTTTTTCTACTTCTTTACACCAGTCCTTATACTCATCTGCAACCCACTCTTCCATTATTTCTTCAATTTGTTTTTATATTCTTCCAACTTATTCTTATCATTCACTCTCCATCTACATCTTTCATTATTATTTCTACTTTTATTTCTATTCTCCATCACATTACTAACCATTTCAATTACAATGAAATTATGATCACTAGTGCATACTTTTTCTTCATTATCAAACACCTTAATTTTACGTATTTTATTTATTCCGTCTTTCTCTACCAATACATAATCTATTGTGTGAAATATATTATTTCTGGACCATGTGTATTGTCCCTCAAATATTTAATAAATTTCCAATACTCAAATTCACTTTCCGACAAAAATTCTTCAAAAGCGGTCCATTTTTATTATCTACATCATCAATTTCTTCAATATGTCCATTCATATCCCCTATAACCATTATTCTCTTCCCCATTTCTTTAAAACTTTGTATATCCTTAATTAGACATTCGTATATGTTTCCACTGCAATATAATTTGACTATCTCCAGTAGCTATATAAATTATAGCCACCATCCATTCTTGTCTACCCAACCTGGTTGAAAAAATAAATGGTGCCTGCCATTTGGCCGGTATTATAAAATGTGCTCTTAAGTGCAAAAAGGTTGGGACCCCTGCCTTAAGTTATTCCTCAAGATGTGTGATATTAAAATCAATTAGAAAAAAATCACAATTACTAATGAAGAAATAGTTTTCCTGGCACCTCTTGTGGAGATGGAAGATATAAAACTTCACCCAGACAAAATAGTTACTATAGAAAACTTTCTGGAACCAGAAAATAAAAAGCAACAATGCTTGTGTCTTGGCCTTTGTAATTTTTTTATAAAAGAATTTTGCTTTATGCACCAACCACATGTTCCAGTTACTTGAGAGGTAAAATGGAGTATTCCAGTTTATGGAGATGAATTGAATCTTATCAAATCCAAATTCCTTGATAAAATAATTTTACGTTATCTTGTTCAACCATTCCACATACAAACTGACAGTAGTGACTATGGACTCAGAGTCATGTTATTACAGTTAAATGAATAAAAGATGCCACAGGTTTTACATTTCTTGATTTGTGAGTTAAAGGGTGCAAAACTGCATTACTCAACCACAGAAAAAGAAGTCCTAAGAGTTGTGTGAACTTTTTCTAAATTGAAACAATTTTTCTTGGGGTCTCGGATCATGTTAATAACTGACCATAAAAGTCAGAATTGTGGATATTTAAATAATTATCATTTGGTAAAGTGGTGCCTATTTTTACATCAATTTGGTTATGTCATACGGTATTGTCAAGGGAAGAAATTTGTCTGTCATTCTTATCAGGAACCTGATTAAGCTTTGAAATCAATTTACAGATAAAGAAAATCTATTTCTTACTACAATTGTATTACTAGATGATTCTGTTGAAAATGACGTGAACATTTAGTTAATATACAATCACAGGATCCCAAATTGAAGAATATAATTTTGTGACTAACCAGTAAATCAAGATTTGTAGGGACCAACAAACCACTAATTGTTGGATATACAAAATTGATATTGGTAACAATGAATCAAGGAAAATCATAATTTCCAATTGTTTAAGGGGAAAATTAATTTTCTACACACTTTATCTGTATAGGCATTATGGACCTGGAGTATTTAATGTGCAGACTATTTTATTGACTTAGGATGTATGTGTCCATACTAGATAGTGTTACAATCATGTGAAATCTCTTGGTGGACCAAATATTTGATTAGATCATATGTGGGAAAGTTGTAGCTTCTACGGAAAGCTAATGAAATTTTGGCAATTGACTTTCACAGAATCCTATTATCTTATCAGTTTCAAAATTCTAATGGTTACATATGACCTACTTTCAATATGTCTCTGCATATGCTGTGCAAAAAGCAGCTGCTTGTCACATTATCAAAGTTTTAAAAAAATCCAATTTTCATTCGTCAAAAAATCAGAATCCATTCTTACTGATCATGCTACTTCCTCTCTGTTCTTGGAATTAAAGGATTGCTTGAAAGTTCAGGGTGTCAGACACATTTTAATTTTCATTCATAATCCCCAATTCAGTCCATGAGATAGTGATAAAAGAATTGAGCAGATTATTTAGCATCTACCACAAAGGAAATCATTGTGGTTAGGTGAACTAATCAAAGTGAGTTCCACTTTAGACAGAATGAATCCACCAGTTTCACCCCATCTTCACTTTGGTCATGAGGAACTAATATTAATTAAAACTCCTTTACTTACTATTCCAGAGGAGATAAGTCATAATTTAGAAAGGTCTAAAAAATATGGCAAACATGAGTGAATAGCTCAGCATGCAAAGTCTGTAATATGCAAGTCAACTTAAAAGTCAGAGATTTGGTATTGTTTTATATTCACATGTTTATCACCCATAGGAGCATCAATATAAATAGTTTTTCAACATAAATAAAGCATCTTACAGAATTGAATAATGGTTGAAATAAACGTTTATATCATAAGTATATGAAATAAGCTGAAAAAGATTAACAATGCTCAAAGCTTTAGGTTGATGTATCACGAAGACCCAAGCTTTTTTTTAACTCTAACCTGTTCTTACTGATCTTTATATACTCATAGGTCTTGTTACAGTATCCCTAAAGAAATTGAAGGATAATTATGCAAATTTAATAAGGACTAAATGTTGTCTCATGATTATTATTTTTTTATCAAAGTTGTTCCATGAAATTTATTTAAGACTACAATTACATTAAATTTAACAATGGGTTACAGGGTTTATAGGTTGTGATATTTCCTGTTTCCACAAACTAACCATGGAGGGAACACCCAGTAAAGCTGAACACATCTTCATCAACCTAATCACAAACATCAATTAAAGGGATGGAACGCTCACATACCACACCATCCTACAAGACATCTGGAAGCTTTTTGAAATCCCAACCCTACTCCAATGATGCAATAAATGACTAAGTTCACAAAAGGATTGCAAACATTTGCATCTTATGTGCCATTTGTCATCACATTATTTTAAATTTTTTTAAAGTATTTATATAATAATTTTAAATATGAATTTGTTAATGTCAGGACTTACTGATGTGATATTTTGACTAATCAATGGAGATTATTCCATTTATGTAGCTGCTGTAATTTAAAGACAGAAAAGTTATGGGTTATTCTTTGTTTTGCAGCAATATTAAAACCTTAAAGAGAAGTAGGCTGTTTATATCAGAACATCTGATGATAAAATGATTTTTTAAAATATTAAAATGATTTAAAGGTTCAAAATTATTCTTAACAAGTTAGATGTTAAAAGCAATGTTTAATTTATGTGATTCATAGTTATTTTCTTGAAAAGTTATGTTGTAGCCTCCAATTGTTAGTGAGAAATATATATATATTATTTAAAAAAAAATTGTGAAGATTGGGAGGATCCATGTTTGCAGTTGATTATATCAAGATATATATATATATTAAAATAAGTGAATGAAAGAAAGCAGAGATGTCTTGCATTGGTGGTCAAGAGGTCAGCGCGACTATCTCGCACTAGCAGGCAGTTGCCCAGGTTGCGAGTTCGCGTCCTGGCCGATGCTATGACACTTAAAAAATAATAATCAGAGATGCTTTGCTTTTAATTATGCATACGTTTTAAATTATTTATTGGTAAAAATGAGATCTATCTATTAGTTTGAGGTATATATTTTTCTTTATAGAATTGTTTAATATAATTATATATTGCAATATTTTTAAAGATTGTAGTAGAAAATGTAATTTTTTTTCTTCATTTATTATCTTTGCTCGATTTTGCTGTATTTTTTTTGTGTTACTGTTATTATTTTTTTAGTGTCCTCACACACATTGGTGGTATGCATTTATTTATGATTGTAGATTTGACAATGGTAATTATCTATACAGAGTAAATAAAGAAACTACATGAAAAACACTTTGGGAAATACTAATGAGTATAATAGATAAAAAGATATAATTTGTTTGTTAAAAAAAGATTTACAAATATGTATTTATTTTCTTTTTGTAAACAATTGTAAAATATTTTTTAAATGTTTTAAAAAATTGAGTTAAATTTTAGACATTTATTTATCTCTTGAGCTGCCAAACTGAAAATGCTAAAGAAGAAAAGAAGATCATGCTTGTAAATTTTTTTAAGATTATTGACAAGTGTTTTGTTTGAAAACAGAATAACAAACTTTGTTATCTCTCATTTTTGTTTCTACCTAAATTAATTAATGGTTGATAGGTGTGATATTTGATTCCTCTTGGGTTTTTTCTCTCCAACTAATTATTATTTGAAGAAGGGGAAAATTTTTCAGTAGGCACGCATCTGAAAAAAGAAATTGTTTTATTAATGAATCACTATATTTGTCCTGAAGATAATGATAAAAAAATTATTATGATAAAAATATCTGAAATGATTCTACATTTCTGTTAGCTCATCTTAATTAGACAATAGAAAGAATGTTTCAAGAAAAGGACAACTTCAATTAGTCAAAAAATTAAAAATTTGTCAGATCAATGGTCAAGATAATGGGATTTAAGCAAGGCTAAACCTAACCTGATACAATTGTTGTTTTTTTCTTTAGTTGTCATGAAAAATCAATGATGCATCAGGTGTTGTTTTATCAATATTTCTTTTTGTTTAATACATATATCTAATATATTTATGGCATATACATAGTTTATAATGAATGCTTTATATGAACTTTAGCATTTGTTCTCATAAAGATCATTATATTTATATAATTAAATACATGTATAGATGTTAAGCTAGATGTAATTAGAAGAGACTTGAATTCAGACTTTTAAGCTCTCTGTACTCATCCACTCCATCTTATGCAACTGATACATATGTCCACATACATGGGGAAAAGATAAATAATCTCCAATATACACAGTTCATATGGTAAAAATTAAGATAGCAAATATTCAAACTTTAATGAACAGGCTTAAATCTTAAGTCAATCTGACTCCTCATATGTAGAACCTTAAGCCCATTTAAATACACAGCATGGATAGAATACAGGATAAATATATAATAACTAAGAACATATATAGTACTTATATTTTAAGCTAGAAGTAATTAGGCAATTTGAACCCAGACTTTCAACTAATACACATGACCACATAATGTGGAAAAGATACACGATCTCCAATATATGTATTTCATGCTTAATCAGCACCCATCAGTTGGTCCAGATCATCTCTCTCACACACATATGTAATCAGTACTATTTATATTAAAATAGCAAATGTTCAAACTTTAATGAACAGGGAAGCCTGTTCATTAAAATTTGAAGATTTACTATCTTACTATAAACCAATTACTGATTGTGAATATTTTATTGGCTTATTAAGATTTGATTGTTTACCATGTGAGTTACATTTGGAAACCAGTTAGCTATAGGCAATATGATTTAATATATACCATAATTCAACTGAATACTGCAGATATATCTATATCACTAGCATAATTCAACAAGAACATTAATGAAAATACCATATATTGCAAATGCATATTTACTTCTACATATATCAAACTTTACAAGACATAACTTATTTGTACAGGGTAAAAAGCTCAGACCACTTCCATTCTTTAGGAAACATTGTAAAGGTTTATATATTTTCTTATTCATTTAAATTGTATTTATATTTTATCTATTTCAAAGCATCAAATATATATGGGTCTGTGATAGTAATTCATTTATTTTTATTATATCATTTTAAGTATGAAATGGTGGTGGGTATCTGGGATTAAATAAATATTTGATCAGAATATTAAACTTGTTTCGTTTTTGTATTATTTATTTGATAAAATGTACTTTTCTTATCAATCACGTACCTGTAATAACCATTTAACTTATCCATTGAAGATCCTAGATGTAGAGCATTGAGCTAGCCGCACAGAATATCGCTCTACCAGGGTGTTAAATCTTATTCTTATGCTCCGCTGGACATATGGTATTGCACATCCTTCTAGGAGGGGGGAAAATTCATTTTTTCTTTCTAGGAGTGGTGCGCAAAAGTTATTTTGTAAATAGACTTTTCAAAGGTGTGTACTTACCATAGGTCCCAAACATTCGGGCATTCAAGTAAGATATCAACTAAAGGGGGTTTTTAATTGGCAGAGTCCTGTAAATTCACTCTATCAGTTTAGTACCAATATATATGAGTAGAGACAATCGGCTAAATTGGTATCCATTTCTTTCCCTGTTAAATCTTGATCACTCCATGCTCAGTGCAAGATTAGGAGCAGAATTCCGCAGGGAAATATGGTCCAGTACAATACATTTAACCACACATATGCTTTGTAATTTTATACTCACTTTCGAATACAGCAACAAATATCAGGAGTTAAATCATATCTATTTTATCATCAGCAATGCTCAGTATAAATTCTATTTTGTTACCTGGCTAGATTAGTTTATAATTAATTAAAAAGCAATAAATTGAACTAATTACTGTTTTTATTTTAAAAATAAATAGAAAGGGTTTAACTTTCTCACTATTAAAGAAGCTCTCAGTGACTTCTTTTACACTATTTTTTTTCTTATTGAGACAAAATAGATTATTCTTTTTAATAAAAAATTATATCTTATTATTTTAAATCAGGAAGGATAAAATCTACATGCTTTCAATATAAACTGAAGAAATTTTATTAATATATCAATCATAATGGCTACTCAAATATCATACAATTTGTGAATTTTACAATATTTTTTTATATTTGGGGGGAGGGGGAATAGGACATAATTGAAGTCACATTAATAGATACAGTGTAGTTTATAATCCCCAATATAATTACAATTAATAATATCTTTCTTTACTTTTTTCAATACATTTTTTTTCTTTACATATTTTTGTTTACTTACAGTTTTGACTACCTTCCAAACTACAAAGTGTTTAAATATGTATAACTACATAGAAATAAAATATTTCCCTTTCATTATATCTAGATTTTTAAATTTTATAATATACATATTTTCATCATTTTATTTTAATACAATATTTAAATGTATCTTTACATTAAAAACACTTTTTGTTTCAATTTAAATTTTGATACATAAAATTTATCATTTATGTTGCAATAACAATTGATTTTAAAAACCTTTTACAAAATTGAGACAGTTAAATAAAATATATTTACTATTTAAACAAGTAACAAATTCACTTTAAGAACAAAAAAGAAAAATTTAATTATTAAAGGAATGTGTGTATGCACACTTATTAACACACACCTCATTTTCATTTATTTTATCATTATTAACTTAAATAATTTAAGATAATAAATAACTTTTTTAAATTTGGCTGTTAACAATCACAAAAATATTAACTTCAATCATTATGACTACTGTTTTAAAAGTATCTTAAGTGATTTTAATTATTATTCATTTTAATTTTAAAATAAAGACTTTATATTTCAATTTTATAACTTTAATAAATTATATTTCTTTAAAGAAAACAAACTTAAGTTTAATACTACAGAAACAATTTATTTTAACCTATCCCATTATTTACAACCATATAATAATGTAAAAAAATACAAAGGCACCAAATGGATGCATGACAAATTTTATTCAATTGAGAAACATTGCAATAATTATATTTATCTACTAAACATGTGTCAAAATTGATTCTGATGTAGATTATTAATAGACGACTGCAGAGATTTATAGTGAAGTTTCTAGTCTATTTTCCCCTGATATTGTTATTGATATTTAATAAAAAAATGATTACTTCAAAATTTTACTTAAATTTAAATACTGATGATCTCTCAACTATTAATATAAGAATACTCTTGAAATTTCATAGCAGAATGACACTAGTTAACAGCAGAAAAATCTCTGTGAAACTGATAGAAAGGTATCACAAAACACCTTTTATGAATTTAAATACTGCATCTTGAAAGTTATGTGGACCATATTTGTTATGTGCTGACCATATGTATTATTTATTAATAATGTTATACATCTATATGTGTAAGGCTAGCCAATACAAGCAGTGTGGAGTCACTCTAGAAATTATATGCAGAAAAAGACTAAGTACAAACAACAGTCTAATTTGCATTGTAATAGTCTAAATAATGTGCATATTAGCCAAGTAAATGAAATTCCTGCATAAGTTCTATTGAGATGGGGCCAGTGATAAAAAGTAAAGAGTGTAGACCAAGACTATGAAAACTCAGAGTGAACAGCTGATAGTGCTGTTGCAGACCTGTATTAGCAGTAGAAAAAGCTCCAGTCAAATCACATTAGATTGACTCAGACCTGTATGAGCATTAAGGTCCATACTAAAAATTGCCAGCGAAATATCAATTGAAACTTATTGAAATAAAGACTTTAGTAATTCATGAAGTTGAGCTCTATCAGTTTATTTATCCATAGAGATATCAATTGTTATGTGATCTATATTGCTAATTATTATCAACTAGTCAGTTGATCCACTAATCTTAATTACAAATATATATTATTCTGAGAAAAATAAACACATTATTTATTAACACTTCTTTCTAAATGTATCAATTTAAGTTATTTTATAATTTTATGACTGCTAGATTATAGTCTGGCTCCTATATATATATTGAAAGTGTTCATAAATAAAATTGATAAAAAGTGTCTACAATTATGTGGTTCATGGGAAAACGTACTGAAATTGGCAAACTAACTCTGTGAACCTAGGATCACTAAAGAAATTTTATATCAGGAATTGAAAGAAAAAACTAAATATTTATTTCTACTAAACTAAATAGGTGGCACAATATAAACTACCATCTACTTCTGGAAAAATATCAGGACTATGATATAATACTGGGGACATTAGCAAATAATTATAATTATGACTTAAAGCTAAATAATGGATTATTGGAGCAATTATCATGTGGAAAAAGAAACAATTTTAAAAAAGAATGATTAAGTGAAATGGACTTTAATTACAAACATGCAATTAAAAAATGCAGCATGCAAGAAACTATATTAAATAATGCATTGGAATTTTCGATTTTTTAACTGATAAGGGAATTTTCCACATATGTACCCCATTGACCATCACAAATCAAAGTCTCACAGTGAATACACTTCAACAATTAAAATCTACATTGATAGAATCCTGCAACAAAAATATTATGAAGAATTATTAGATACAATCTTTTTCCGCACTTTACTCTGGATACAGCTATTAATAAAACACCAGATGAAATATTAATTGGCAGAAAATTCCATATTGTTTTTAAACTTATTGTACTATAAATGAAAATTTAAGACTCCTTGGACTGTGAAAATTTTTAAAGTTGGATAGAGCATTTGGATATATGATAATTTAAAAAATGAATAGTGAATAACAGAAAAATATTTAATACATGTAAATCATTTAAGGAATGTAAAAGGGAGTATGAGATGCAAACACTATTAAGTTAGCAAATGATGCCAAAAATTTTCAAGAAACAAACTGTTGATATACATCAAACTGTAACAAACAATTCAACAGGAACAAAATTATTGAATGAGCTGAAGATCATATCACATCAAGCAAGGTCAAACAACAAGACTATAACTTCACAAGAGTAACAAAGACTTTTTCAAACAGTTTGCGTATGTAGAAAAACTGCTAAATTAGATTACATATATGAATAAGAACATTATTTCTAGAATGAGGTGGAAGGAGAGAGTGGATACTGTGTGTATAATATATACATGCCAATGTAAATAAAATTTATTATTTATGTAAATACATGCAGACAATACATAAATAAATTATCTCATTATTAATCTACTCTAAAAAATCTGCATATGCCAATCATTCATTTGGATGTATATTTTGCAAACGAATAATTATGCAAAAATCCTCTTGGATAGAAACTCCTGCTATGACGAAGCATAATAGTTGTATGATTTGCCTATTACAACAACAGATTGTCTATATAATGGTGAGAAGATAACTGCTAAGGTTTATGATTGCTGTAATATATATTGCAGTTATATCCAAATAGATATGGTGATAGAATAACTGCCAAAGTTTATGATTGCTGTTTCTAAAATATATTGCATTTATAGCAAATACATACATGAAAAACTGTTTTCAATTAAGATAGTGTAAAAATGAACATAGGAATACAGCTTAATAGAATGTACAAATGTCTTATTGCTTTCCACTCTTTATTTTGTCATCAATATTTAATACATTTATTTTATTACTTTAAAATTGTACCTAAATTTATTTAAAAGTTACTGACACTCTCTGCTGGTTAATATAGCCATATTCATAAATAACGGTATACAAATCTTTGTATTTATTAGTTTATGTATATATAGAGACTTTATCTGTTGCCATTACAATATGCATGTTATATAACAGCCAAAATTTAATAAACTATAAGATCTATAATCTATACTCAAGATAATCCATGTAAATAAAAGATGGAATCCATCTTTTATCTACAGAGATTGCCACAACAGATTGTAGATTCCAAGATTTATTAAGCTTTGATTAATATTATGCAACTTATATTTAGAAACTATCTAGCTATTCATAATTTATGATTTAATATATATATAAGCATAACCTATAGTACCTCTCCTAAATCAATCTGCTTCTAAACTTCATGCTTAATCTAGAATACACACATTGGTATAATGTTTTTACAAATGCTTCAGTTGAGATATTTATCATTCTAAAACACAATTTACCTAACAAATTATTTTTTTCTAAAAGAATAATTAACGAATCATGTAATGCACTTCCCTGCTATAAATAAAATTACAAAAAAAAAAAAAATCACTTCTTATACATTTCCTTTCTTATATTATTTTAATTTAAATAGAATTTCATTAAATCTATCTACTTTCCCAGTCCTCTTCTCAAATACATCACATTTCATTACTGTACAAAGTATTTAATTCGTACTTGTCTTTTTTATTAGCCCAAATTTTCTATCATACTTATATTTTCTCATAATTTCTTTATATCAGCAATCTCTTCTAATATTATTTTATTTTTTGCAATTAGATGTCAACTCAAAAACATCTAACTCCTGATTCTGACTTTGCTAAACATTTTATTTAAATAAAATATTTTTCTTTTCCTTTAATTTTTTCTTACTATGCTTTATCTGATCTAAATCAATTTACAGTTAATCTTTCTTATATTATGTAAATAAGCATTTATTTTATATAGCGTATTGAAACGATAACTTTCCAAGCCCCTATCATTTCACCATCAAACCTAATGACACTCTCATCTGTGCTAAGTTCGAACCTATTTAAATGTTAATAAATTTAAAATTCGTTCATGTCTGTATAAACAGTATTATATATTTGCGTGCGAACCAACGCTATAATTAGATAGGATTAGTAAAATTATAGCGTACTAAAGTTATTTAATATTTCTAAAAATGTTTATTATGTTATTTAAGTTAAGAGTAAATTATTAATTTTGTTGTTTAATATTGTAATTTCGTATGTGGATATATAATCTGTGCTATATAGAAGAAAGACATGATTCTATAATATGTAAAAGCCATTATCTAAAAATAATATTAAATGTCTTTAAAAATTGTTAAAAGATTTCTTGTTTTAAATATATTTCAGGGAAAAGTTTCTCGAAAATATATTTAAAAGCTATATCAAAATATGTTTGTAAATTATTTTAAATAAATATGTTAAAAATGTTTTCGTTTTTAAAAAAAAATGTTAAAAGGTTGTTTTTAATGTAAGTTAAAAATAAAAGCTGGTCAAGTAATTAAAAAGATTTCTGGTTGTAAACAAGTGTCATTAACGACCACACCTGGAATTCGTAAAAAGTAAAACTAGTTCAAAATTTACTAATTAAAATCACCTTAGATAAGATTAAGTTATTTTAAAATCTAAATTGGACAATTGTTTGCAACGAAAAATCTTAATTATAATAATAGCTTATGGAATGTTTCTAACATAAGTTATCTAAGATCTGGATTATAAATTGAAAATTATTTAATTAAATTCCTGAGTTTAGTGAGTCTTGAGGCGAGGGATTCCGATAAGGAAAACATATAAACTCTGTATTTTTAACATATAGACAGCCATATTGTTAGTGAGAATTGCAGCCAGTCTTCACAATTGTTAATGTTTAACATGTCCGGCTAAAAGCGGATATCTTGTTGCTGTTACTCCGCGGGAGAACGGGGTTTCTCTCGTCGAAATGCCTAAACCACCATCATGCTGATAGAAGAGACGAGCCTAACATAATGGGAAAGATGATGCCGCCCAGTCAAACTAAACCAAACCAACAGCCAAGAACTTGCAGTCCAGATAAATAATACCGGTACTGTTTTATTTTTCAAACCGCAGAGCTCTGTGTAAATGTAAATAATATCTATATAAGTTAGCTAACTTTCTTTTAAAATAATGATAAAGCTAAATGTAACCAAAACTTAAATCCATTTAATTAATAATTTAAATATGTCAATTGCTATCAAAATTTCATGTTGTTAAAGTTTAAATAATCTGAGTAATTTATATTTTCCTTTCATTTAAAGTACTTTATAAGTGTCTAATTTAAAGTTATATCACTGCGGTTGTGTCTATATTTCTTTGCTTATTTTAAATGCTTATATTTCATATGCCAATATTTCGAAACAGTAGGCATTTATTTTCATATTTTTAAGAAGATATTATTTGAAAATCTTCGCGTAATTTGTTTATAGCATCAACTTTCTGCACTGTTTCGAAATCCTATATTTTTTTTATTATTTAAATGATTTAATATGTGAAATGTGGCTCTTTTATAATCAACCATTTAAAAACTTAACCTTTTAGTTTTATTTAGAATTAAATTTAGCCTTGATCGTATTTATAAGTATATTTGACATTTAAATTCTTAAGTCCATAGAAATATACTTTTCCTCCTTAAATATTTATTATCTATAAGTAACTTAATAGATCGAACATGTCAAAGTACAGATGTAGTAATATTCCTTTTAGTAGCATAGACATTTATTATCAGGCTACGCAAGAGTTGGTCCCAATTTGATAGAGCTAATATGCTATTAACTCGTATTTCATAGTATGAAATATACTATTCTTTGCTTGGCGGATGTGATATTTTATAAAATTATTCACGTTTTGCTGCTATACGTAATATACGTATCTCAAGATGGAGCCACGGCGTTGCCAGCACATCTTCTCTTATAGGGTAGAGCAGTAGCGAAGCCTGAGCCAAGGCCAGGTTAGCACGTAAGTCCCCCGCCATTCCTGAACACAATGTTCCTTTTCACGCAGCATTGCGATCGGTTACAGGGTACCGGCGTTTGTCGCAAGAACCCTGAAGTTATTTCATCCATCCGCAGAGCGACTTTTCCTATTATTGTTTACTTGTGCCATAGCGCATTGGTAAAATCTTATTTCAGCCAACTCTCCCACCTTAACATAACGCTTTCAGCATTCTGAAATTTTCTCTCGAAAGCCATGTTCGATCGATCATTACTTGAGCTGGTTTATGCGCTCGTTATTAAGTCATATAGTATATTTTAGTAAATGAATTCATGATCAAAGTTTAATATAATTATTTATATACCAGCCACAAATGTAATAGGATTTGGCTTAACTAGAGTTATAGACATAACGTAGTGATTAATTATATATCAATTGTAAAGAATTCATAAGATGGGCACATGTTAAACTCATCTATGAAATTTAATGATTACTTATGTAAAGTGATTTTGAATTACCAAATGTTTGCGTACATTCTACGCTGAATGCTATTGTAAATAAGTGATATATATAGATATGAGTTGTAAATAAATATATAATTAATTTAATGTATTTCGTTCTCTGTTTCGTTCTTGATCTAATTCAATCCAATTCTAATTACTATTTATAGTCTATATATGTGAAAACTATGCATTAAGCTAAATTAGATTAGTAATATATTTTAGTCAATTAAGAACCTCTCTTTTAATTATCAGAGTCTTATTGCTTCTCCGTGACCTATGTCGGCCGTGTGGAAAGAGGTATACTACGTGTAATTTCACGGTGGTCATTCGTAGGGTCTTGAGTCTTGGAATCCTGGCTTACGAGTTGAAGTGTGGTCGGACTTGGGATGTCACAGTCCTAGTCTAGTCAACTTCGGTCTCTTTTGCTTGGATTCTGAATTCTGTTATGCGAATGTACAAACTTGACTGTTATAGTATGTAAACAATTGTATCACTGTTAAATATCAGCCTTTATTTTCTCTCTATCATTTGTATTAAACATTTCATTGTTAATTATGCAGCATCATTCTTTAATTTTGCATTTCCTACCTGTCATAAGAATTTATGCTATATCCACTTTTCTATTAGATATTTTCTTATCCAAGAAATATAATGTCTAAATTCTCTTTAATGAATTAATGGCTCATTTATTCTGTAGCACAGAATTTTGTTAAACTCTTAAAATTTGACTTGAATTCTTTTAAAAAACATTAAACTTACAAAATTGAAAATCTAATGCCATTATCACTCTATCATTCTTTTATTTCATTTTCACTTCCTTACAACACTCTGGCTTTAGGTTTATATTTCAATTCACTGATAATTTTTCTATATAGTTTCATTTCTTGATATTTTTCCAATTCTCTACTATTTGTAATAATTATTCATTGTTATCTCATTTACGTGTTTCTTAACATTTTGCTTGTGCTGCATCTTCTTAGTAATTTCATATATATTTCTTACCACTCAGTAAAATACCATATTCCAGGATAACATGAAATGTTGCAACTATGAGTAAACGAAAATCATTGCCAAAGATGAGTAGGTAAAATTAGATTGTAAAAATATGGATAAATTGTGAAAAAGGAAGTAAGTGTGAAGATATTATTCGAGTAGTAAAAGCAGATGCAATGGAAAGGATAATGTCATATGACTTTTAAGAACTTAAATGAAAATATAGATGTCCTTGTAATATATGTATCGGTTATTAATTTGTAATGATAAAATACAAAATTTATGTGCTATAGTATTTCATTATAACAATTAATTTGGGCTTGGATAGCCAATTCTATGGAGTTTTACATATGCTTTACACAATAATTAACATAAATAAATATGCATGTTACCAACTGGAAAATGTATTTATGTAAAGGAAAACATGGAGAAAAAAATACAGACACACACAAGGCACCATAAGTTCATAAAAATAAACAAAATTTATTTAAATTGGAATTATTACAAACTATTTATTAAAGTTGCAATAAGTCCATATATAGATGTATGAAATACAACTACACTAGTCATTCCATAATATAAAACTTCAAATACATAAATTTAAATTTTTTGAGAAAATTTAAAAGATTTTAATCATAATGGATAGTCTTGTCTTTAACTATGAAATTGATCAAATCGTTTTTCTATCAAAGTGCATTCAAAAAAGCCAGAATAATTTCATTATTATTCATTAAACACATTAATTTTTAAAGATGTTATTCTTGGATATGTCATCTAAGTTAGTCAATAATAAAATATTAAGAAACTTAGGAAAAATATATTTTTAGTAATTATTAACATCTTATTTTTCAAAATTACTGAACTAAACAAACAACTAGCCTTTATCCAAAAGTGAATAAAATTCCATACTAAAAAATATGATCAAGTGACATTCAAAATCCACATTTTTATGCACCACAAGAAATTCTATTTTAAGATAAGTGTTTTAATACTATTTATTGAAAAGTAATTAATTTATAGAGTGCACAGAAAGCTTAGGTAAATAGTCTGAACAGGCCCTACTTTAAAATTTGCAATAATCAAGCATATTTTGCCAATCGAGGGATCTTTCAAACCACGACACAAGATAGTGACTTTTATAAAGATAAGAGCAGCTGTCTTATCTTTAACCTAAATATCCACTTATATAGGCGAATCTGAAGCATCTTGATTTGGAAGCGTGAAGTAGTTGTTTTCTCCACTGTTTAAATCCACTATTTCCTTTACAAATTAATTTACGCGAAATCTTGCGATTTACAGCGAGTTAATATTGCTATTGCTATCTTATTGTTGGAAATTCTATAAACTATTGAAAAGTAATTAATTTGTAGAGCACACAGAAAGCTTATGTAAATAGTCTGATAGAAAAGTTTACAGAAAAAGTAGCTAAATATACAAAAACCTGCAATATAATTAAGAAATTTCATCATATTTCATTGACATTAAAACATATTAATAAAAATCACTTCTACCCAAAAAAATAGTCCAGTAAATGTTTTACTTGCATCAGAGAAAAGAAATCAGAAGAAATGTGTGATGACTGTCAAAATAATGAGTATCTCATACTCTCTCTAAGAGCACATAATATTTGCAAGCAGGGTGTCTAAATTTTCATGAATATTAATTTCCCAAGAAGAAAAGACTCCAAAGAACATACATTACTGATTGCCATTTTGCAAAAACTATATCAGTTTAAAAAAACCAAACAAATAAGGCTACTGCTCAAAATGGTCATTAAATATAAAAAAAAAATTTTCATAAATCACACAACGCATTGTGCTTCCTCGGATAACACATACTGAGAAAAAATGCTACAACAGTCATTATCAAATTATTATAAAATACTGTCAAAATAAATCTAGTTTTCATTACAGTATTATTTTTTTTGCACATTTATTAAATCAGTCACACAGTTAGGTTTATACCATGTATAAACCTCCATATATGAGAAAGTAATTCAAATTTTCTAGAATAGTTCTCTGGAAAGCAAGCATATTATGTAATGCATCCTTGTCATTTGATGCCTCTTGAGGGGATCCCCTCTGAAAAAGTCTGTCCACTGTCATCATCAATATAAATCATGTTATGGTGTAGTAAATATTTTTGTTACTTGTGTCTTGCTTATTTGTTGATTTTTGTAACTGCTGTAAAGTTGGAATGATGTAAAATTCTTTTTTTGTATTAAGGAAAAGTTGTAATGCTTGAATCAGCTTACAAGCAAGCTGCTCTGGGGAAAACACAAGTTTACAAATGGTTAAATAGAAGGGTCAAATTCACCATGATCCCAAAAAGGGTGGGGACTGAAATGCAATGTCATGATGAAGTTGTCTTATTTTTTGGATGCAAACAGCATTATTCTCTCAGAAATTGTTCATAATAACAGACACTTAAATTCTACAGGTTTTGAAAAGTTTGCATGAAGCGGTTAAACAAAATATACTAATTTTTGACCTTAATGGGTAGTAAATACATTTAAAAACAGACTTTAATCTATATCATATGCATCTTGAATGTTTATAATAATCAAACAATATCTTTATTTGCCCATAGAGGGACCTCTCGAACCTCGACACAAGAGTGATTTTTATAAAGATAAGAACGACATCTTATCTTTAACCTAACTTTTCATTTATGTAGGCCAATCTGAAGCATCTTGAGTTGGGAGCGCGAAGCTGTTATTCTCTTCACTGTTTAAGTCCACTTTTTTTTTTTACAAATTAACCTTAGCAAAATCTTGTGACTGGAAATATATAAACTATAGTAAAGTTGTAATTATTTATTAAGTACATTATTTATTAATGAAATATTGGACTTAAACAGTGAAGAGAATAACAGCTTCATGCTCCCAAATCAAGATGCTTCAGATTGGCCTATATAAGTGGAAAGTTAGTTAAAGATAAGACGCCATTCTTATCTTTATAAAAGTCACTATTTTGTGTCAAGGTTTGAGAAGTCCTTCTATTGGCAAATAAAGATAGTGTTTGATTATTATAAACATTCAAGGTGCATATGATATAGGTTAACGCCTGTCTTTAAAAGTATTTACATATACTTCCTGTGTGCTTAATATATAATTACAACTTTATTATAGTTTATATATTTCCAGTATAATGATCATAATATTAACTCATTGTAAATCGCAAGATTTTGCAAAGGTTAATTTGTAAAGGAAATAGACTTAAACAGTGAAGAGAATAATAGCTTCACACTCCCAAATCAAGATGCTTCAGATTGGCTTATATAAGTGGAAAGTTGGGTTAAAAATAAGATGACGCTGTTAACTTTATAAAAGTCGCTATCTTGTGTCGAGGTTTGAGAGGTCCTTCTATTGGCAAATAAAGATATTGTTTGACTATTATAAACATTCAAGGTGCATATGATATAGGTTAAAGCCTGTCTTTAAAAGTATTTATATATATTTCCTGTGCACTTAATAAATATTTACAACATAATGGGTAGTGCAAATTTAACCATGATAATCTGCCAGCATGACGCAGCTTATCCATCAGCCATATTCATTAGAATTTTGCTCCATGTGAGTACTTTTTATTCTCTCAAAGAAAAAAATATCAAATTTATTTTGTTGACTTGGAAGTGGTGAAGAAAAAAGTGATGGAGACATTAAAAAGCATCATTTTACAAGAGTTACTAGACTACTTCAATAAAATGAAAACATGTTTAAACTGGTACATTGTAGTAAATGAACCATACTTTGAAAGGGATTTAACTGTCACACTAAAAAATAAATACACATTTTTATAACAAAATTCCAGTTATTTTTGGGTTCTTCCTCATATGTATATTATCGTGATTCATATAAACTTCAATGTTTCTTGAGCCTGTTCTCTCTCATTGAGAATTTCAAAATCCATTTTTTAAAGTAGAATAATACTCATTTTGGGAAAATAGATCAGTAGGAATAAGGGTTGTTATACAATTATATGTTCTAGCTTGCACAAAAGAAAAAACCAAAAAAAAAAAATACCCTTAACTTTTATCATCATATTAAAAAAATTAATTTTTCAGTTTACCATTCAATAAGCAAATATTTTGGTATTTTAACTGCTAGAAATTGGATTTAAAAACTGCATTTTACTTATTAAATTAATTTAATATTTGATATTCTAAAGAATGTGACAGTTATGGGATTCTAATTAGTATCTGAAGTGTATCATTTATAAAATGATTATCTTCATGATTTTCTACAATACTTTTCTCTGCATTTTTGTAATCACATAAGTGACAGGTAAAAACTTCATAACTGATATCATCTTTTGTGTGGCTTCCTTTTATATGTTTTTTATCTTGAGAAGCAAATGTAAAATCACACATATTTACCTGGAATTCATTTTTTTGTGCATCTATTCTTTCAGGAAATATAGTTTTCTTTTGGTCACTACTGGTCTGATTCATTTTGTGTTTAGACAAATTATTTATTAAATTATCCCTGTTATTAATCAAAGAAAAATTGAAATGTTTTTCATTTATATGACTTTGTTCATGTTTATTCATAACACTCTTCTGAGATGCTTTGTAGTCACATAATCTGCAATGATAATATTTTTGGGATGTATGAATTTTTTCATGCTTAAATAAAATAGATTTTTGAACTGACTTGTAATTGCAAAAACCACAACAAAATAATTCTTCTGTGTGAGTTCTTTTATGCTCAAATAAATCAAACTCTTTAATAGTTTTAAATTCACAAAAATTACATTGAAACCTTTGTTCTCTGAAAAGAATTTCTTTGTGCATATTGGACTTTTGAGGATCCTTATAATCACAATCATTATAAGATGAAAGTTTTTTTTTTACATGAATTCTTTCATGTTGCTTCAGTAAATGTCCACGAGCAGTTTTGTAATCACAAAAACTGCACTGAAAAGATTTTTCTCCTGTATGTATTCTTTTATGTCTGGTCATAATGCCTTTGGAGGCAGTCTTATATTCACAGACTGGACAATGGAAGGGCTTATGTCCAGTATGATTTGCTTCATGCTGATGCAAACTATCTTTACGGGAAGTTTTGTAATTACAATATTTGCACAAAAAAGGTTTTTCTCCTGTATGGCATGTTAAATGTAATTTCAAATGATGTTTTACAGCAGCTTTGTAATCACAAAAACTGCACGCAAAAGGTTTTTCTCCCGTATGAGTTCCCTTATGTCTTACTAAATTGCCTTTGGAGGCAGTCTTATAGTCACATAGTATACAGTGGAATGGTTTAACACCAGTATGATTTGTTTCATGATGATACAAATAATGTTTTCTAGTAGTTCTATAATCACAAAAGGAACAATGAAAAGGTTTGTCTCCTGTATGACGTGTTAAATGTAAATTCAAGCTACCTTTTGTGGCAACTTTGTAGTCACAAAAACTGCACTGGAAAGGTTTTTCTCCAATATGAATTCTCTTGTGTCTGTTCAAATTGCATTTGGAGGCAGTCATATTCACATAATGTACAGTGGAAAGGTTTATCTCCAGTGTGATTTACTTCATGCTGAGACAAAATATCATTTCTCGAAGTTCTGTAATCACAATATTTGCACAGGAAACGTTTTTTTCCTGTATGACATGATAAGTGTAAATTGAACTGCTGTTTTACAGCAGTTTTGTAATCACAAAACCTGCACTGGAAATGTTTTTCTTGAGTATGAGTTCTCTTATGTATATTCAAACAGTTTTTAGTGGCAGTCTTATATTCACACAATGTACAGTGGAATTGCTTAGCACCAGCATGATTTGTTTCATGTCTTTTTAGATTGGCCTTTGTAGTAGCCTTATAATCATATGAAGCACACTGGAAATGATTAACTCCTGTATGTTTCATGATTATATGAATTTTGATTGTAAGCAGTTTTATATTCACAAAAACAATACTCAAAAGCCTTTTTTCTTGTATGACATCTATCATGTATTTTTAAATATCCTTTGAATTTATCTTATATTCCCAGAAATTGTGCCCAAAAAACTCAATTTTTGTATGATTTGTTTCATGTCTAAATAAATTACATTTCAGAGCAGTTTTGTAAACACAAAACTTGCTTTAGAATAGTTTTTCTCCAGTATGAATTCTATTGTGTAATTTTAATTGCTGTTTAACAGCTGTCTTATATTCACACATAGTGCATTCAAATGACATTTTGCAGTAGTAATCAATTCATATAATGGAAACTATATAAAAATTTGTGATTATATATATAAAATTTCTGCTTATTTCAGCTTTTATAGAGGATGCTAATGTAATTTTTCATGTATTTGTTTATTTAAAAACTATATTTCATTTCATTATTCTAATCACTTTTAATGAGTTATTAAAAAAGTTTGGATACAATTATTTTGATAAAAATGAGATAAATTACATTTAGCATGTATACATAATTTACATGAAATGTTTTTAATAATAGTTATCTGTCAGCATTTTTGAATGACTGAAATGAGGCAATAAACAAAACTTTACAGTAAGTCTCTACAACCAATCACCTTTAAAGAATAGAAATGTCATTTACATTAAAAGTTTTTAACAATTTCTCAGCATTTTTAAATGATTAAAACACTTGATAAAACATTTATTTCATTACACAATGAATCTTAACAAGCAAAGCAATGTTATACAAATGTCATTTAGAAATGTTTTCACCAACTTTGATATTTATTTCAATAAAATACTTTCAAAAGATTGCACTATCCTGTATCTCCTGACTAATAAGACTTAGAAGGCATCAGAATACAGCTCTGACAAACATAAAATTGTAGAAAGAGTTTTGCCTTTACAAAAAGTATCTAATTATTTTTATATACTTCCTGCGAAATTTTTGAATATAGATTAAAACAACCAATTTCTAAACACAAGTTAATTTACAAAAATAGAATTAAATCATAAATAATGATTATCTATGGATAGTTTCTTATTAACTTAAATTACAAAAAAAGCATTTGATATTACATCAGACTGATTTTTCTTGATAAAAAAAATATTAAATCTTTGATGAAAAGCTATTAATGACAGGAGTAAATCTAATTTAATATCATCAAAATCATCATCTAATTATTAAAAATTATAAAATCATAATGATCACAAATTTTTGTTGCCTCAACGTGAACAATTATATAATTATTTAAAATGATCAATTGGGTGAACTTTTTTATTATGGCCAAGGTGTGTTGCAGCTTCTGCCTGATTACAATCACAATGATCACAAGTAAGTTATGGATTTTTATCACTACCTTAAACAAAAAGAAATATATAATAAACACATGACAATTCAAAATTATAAGCAACATAATAGACTTTTTAAAAAGCAATTACAAAAGATAGTCATTAAATTTGTAAACCTTAAAATAAATTGCATGCAGTTTTAAACATCTGGAATTATTTCAAAGAAAGATAACAATAAATGTACTACATAATTCTCAATGCCATGGTAAAAGTTAAGTATGAGAAACTGTTTTCATATATAAAGTACACCTTAAAACTAAGACTTTCATGGTTCTAATATGTGTGAGTACACATTTCTGTTCTCTCTCGGTGTATTGTTTATTAATAATATTATTGTAATACCTATAATAATAAGTATATGTATATAAACATAAAACTTCTTATCACAAACATATATATAAAACAAGCAGAACAATTAAAAAATAACAATATGTGATTTTTTAAGATTCAATCCAGAAATTTTCAACTATACAAAGTATATCAGTAAATAAAATAACAATTATAATTCAAGTTGGCTTGTTTTGATATTTTTTTGAACACTTCAAATATCTTGATTTATTTGATCTAAGTTCTTTTGTATAATATGAACCATAAATATTTGAAAACAAATATAACTTGTCATTTTGAAATATGTACTTCCAGTAATGAATTATGCACCAAGTTAGTGGAATTCTCTGTTGAAACATTAATAGAATTATGTTTAATAAATGATAAAATGGAGTAATGACAAAATAAGTTTCAATATCTCATGACAGAATTCCAATAATCTGAGCTCATTAAATATTACAAGATAGCTCTAAATATAAAATAGTTTATTAAATTTTGTTAAGATGCAGTAAAAAATAATAAAACACCATACTAGCTAACTTTATTAAGAGTCTTGATCATAACACTTTATTGCTTCAAGTAAAAATCATAACAGAAAAAGAGTAGAATTTTGTAAAAAAGATTTCTCTGACAATAGATAAAGAAACTTTTCCCACAATATATACAATCACATTACAACAAACTCAGTTATCATGTCCAACAATGATATAAAGAGAAAATATAATTGTCTTAAATTCACAAAAACTGAGATGCATTTCTAAATATTTTTCATTGAATCAAATTAATGTCTAATAAATTGAACATAGAAACTTTTGTAAATTTGTATAAAAATGATGCAAGACATATACATAGTATAATCTATATTCTTTTCAATGTATACTTTTTTATAATATTTTCCAACATAATAATATATATATACACAGAGATAATGATATCACACAACACATTCTCAATCTAAATACATTACACAGAATTATTTTACAGACAGACTCATAATGAATTACTTTAATAAACTTTCAAATACATAATTACTTTTCATTTATCAATGCCCATTCATTCAATAAAAAGAAATTTCCTCTTGCATTTGGTCTCCTACTGCACATGTTGTAAATAAATCAACAGTGATGTCTGAAAAGGCTGTAACTTATTATTAGCGGTGATCTTAATTCACAAATTAATCAACCAGCTTAATGTTTCATACATTATTTTAAATTAAATATTACTAAATACAACTTTTACTAATGCTTGACTATATAATGCTAGAATATAATCATATCACAAAACATTCACGTTCTAAATATATTATTCAGAATTATTTTGCAGGCAGAT
The DNA here is from genome assembly GCA_028023455.1 of Epiperipatus broadwayi. Lineage (NCBI taxonomy): Eukaryota > Metazoa > Onychophora > Udeonychophora > Euonychophora > Peripatidae > Epiperipatus > Epiperipatus broadwayi. Next base: position 32,018 of record JAQFVV010006849.1, read on the forward strand.
TCATACCGAATTATTTTAATAAACTTGCAAATGCAATTTTACTTTTCATTTATCAATGTCCATTCATTCAGTCTGATAAATGAAAAGTAAAATTGTATTTGCAAGTTTATGAAATGATTCATTATGAGACTGACTGCAAAATAATTCCGAGTAACATATTTAAAACGAGAATGTTCTATAATATGATTATAATCCTAAACATTACAAATTCAAGCAGTATTAAAGGTGATGTGCTGTTCAAATTAGTAATATTTAATTTAAAATAATAATATATCAAATGATAAGCTGCCTTGATTAATCTGTGATCTAAGATCACTGCTAATAAGTTTCAGCCTTTTAAGATATCAATGTTGATTTATTTATAATATTATATGGTTGGATGTCAAATAAAAAAGGAATTCTCTTATCAGACTGAATTAGCATTGATACATGAAAAATACAATTGTATTTTCAAGTTTATTAAAATGATTTGTTATGAGTCTGCCAGTAAAATAATTCTGAGTTATGTATTTAGAATGAGAATATTTTCTGATATGATTATAATCCTAAACTTTATATATTCAAGCAGTAATAAAAGTTATTTACATGATGTTGAAATTAGTAGCACAGAGAAATATATAGAAAAGAAAGCCTACCATTTTAAAATAATTTAATTTGAAATCAAAAATATATAATCATAAATCTTTAAATACTTCTACATATAAAATTTAAAAAATATATTTCAAGTGTAATATTTCAACATGTGGATCAAAGATATAAAATTGAGAATGTAAATTATTTGACATCAAAATTATAAAATTTAAAATTATTTCTCTTATGAACCTATTTACATATGCCAAAGTAGACTAAAATAAACAATAAGCTTCATTTTTATTGTAAAAAAATCAAAAACAATGTAAATAATATATGTTTGAAATCATGAAAATATATTAGAAAACACTCCAGAAATAAATACATTTTGCAAAGAGACAATGGTTGGAAGACAGCTATACTGGAAAACATTAAAATATAATTTATTTTGAAATAAACTTGAAATTAATATATTTGATGCATTAAGCACAATAAAGTAATAAATCCATAAAAAAAAAAGGGGATAGAAAAGATCACGAGAAGTTACATTTAGATCAAACAATGCATGGAAGTGTGAACATATCCATTAAGGCCAAATTGTAACTAATCTATTTATAACTAAATTCACTACAAACATTAAAAAAATGTTTGTCAACAGGTGTTTACCATAAAAAAGTAACTGACAATAAAAAAATGCCAAAAAGCATTATTCTCAAATAACTCTGCAGAAAATGTTATAAACATCATTCAATAAAAATCTGTTAAATATTTAGATATTTAGAGAAAAATAAAATATGAGTGATCAAAAGTATTATTAATATTTATATATTGAACAATTTCCATCATCTAATATAAAGTATTGAATATGTTTAGGAAAATTTTATTTTATTTTTTCAATTACATTCAACTATTAGCAGGTTAATATATGCAAAATGTTTTGAGAGATATTATTCCCCCTTTTCTTCAGATATTGCTGGCCTGACCAGTGAAACTACTAGCATGGGAATCATATCTGAATTCTTAGATTCTTGAATATTGAATTTTAAGGTAACACTCTAGCCAGCAGAACCATGTTGGCTATAGTTTTATTTTAAAATTCAATATTCAAGAATCTAAGGATTCAGGTATGATTCCCATGCTAGTACTGTCACTGATCAGTTGAGTAACACCTGAAGAAAAGAGAAGAATTTATCTTGAATTATCATGCATATCCTAACTTGTGTGTTATTATTAATAATTGAAGGTTTTCTCAAGTCATTCAGTACTTAATTTTAGATGTTGGAAATAGTTCAATATATAAATACAATACCATCACCACAAACCTTCAGGAAAACATAAATTTTATTTATGCATTTAACAGTACTGAAGCTTGTGAGTTCTTATATAATAGTGAAACTCAATGGTGCAACATGAAAAAGAAGTCAAAGCCTACCTACAATTTCACTAAGTGAATGTTTCTGAAATTCTCTATTTTTTGCCTTAAACTTAACTAATTTTAAACATTTTGTGGAATAAATTTTTTTTATAGATTTGTCATGGTTTAATTTCATGCATTTTTTCATGCACATATAACATCATTTTTCTGTTTTTCTTTAATAAAATGTATAAGTTCTTTATTGAATTAGTTAACTATCAAAACTATATATACTTTTTATACCATAAAATATATTTTTCCAATATAGATTAACTATTTATTTTTTATCCCATTTGTATATGTACATTGGATTTGTGTATATGTAACACATATATTAGGAAGTCAATATTATAATCTCATTTTAACCCTGCAGAGATTGCAGTCAAGATAATTGCAGCATATATCACTAATATTCAAACAACATATTCATTACCAGGAGTTGAAATCAAAACAAAACATAAAAACATTGATAATATTGTTTTCTTACATTTATACAATAAAATAAATCATTCTTTAATTTATCTTCATTTACAATCTGGAAATTATTAAATAAAGAAATAATATTTACTAAGGCTGTAACCTTTAGGAATAAGCGTCTGAAAAATTCGAAGGTAGGAACCTCTACAGGTCTTAGCCACAACCTTCAAATTTTTCAGACGCTTATTCCTAAAGGGGTCAGCCTTAGTAAATATTACTTAATATAATAATGTGCATTTAATAAAATTTAAATAAAGAAATATGAATATACATATTTTCTCAAAAAATAAAAACATGAATATTGCTAAACAATACAATCAAAAAAATGTCTTCAATATTAATTAATCAGAATCTTCAAAAATAAATTTTGCATATCACTTATAACATATTGAAAACAGTATTACTATGCTCATGGCATAAATACGTTTCCTAACTATGCCAATACTGACTTCAAAGTGGTTTGTGATATCTTTTATGAAATATTATAATTAAACTTATGGTTTAACATTAGTCATACATAAATGAGCACTTAGTCATGACCTTGAACCTATTTCTGATGAATAATAACAATATTTAACAAAATACTTTTATCTTTCAGAACAATTGCAACCACCATAGCAATAATAAACTCATCTTTAAACTCAAAGTGATTTCTCTTTGCATGAGAACAGTGTGACATAAATACAATAATAATAAACATGGTCAAAAAATAAATAATATAGTAAATGTCAATACTAAATAATCTAATATTAATATTCAATCAAATGAAGTGTATATCACATAATAAATGGATTGTTCCAAATAAAAATTGTAGTGTTTTATTAAAAGAAATTATTATTAAAAAAAGCTAAACATGTAGCATGGTGCTTTTCTCAGGTAATAACATTCTGCAATAGTAAATTACAATAATTAAAGTGATATGCATGCATATATGGAAAACAGTTCCATAACATTTCAATAGAGTAGCAAAAAATTTAATAATAAAAAAATAATATTTTACTTATAATGAATATAAAGTTTTTACTTATTATTGCAATTGTTTAAAGATCATTCCAAAGTGCAATTTTATTAAAATTATTAGATAATACTACTATAATTACTGTATAATAATAATTAAAAGAATTCATAAAATAATTACCATTTATGCATGACATATTACAGTAACTTTTTTTTCTTGCAACTAAAGCAGACTTTGATTTTCTCTTCTCAATCCAGGTTTAAAAATGTACCGAGCTGTGATGTATTATCAACAATGGATTAAGATGGACAGTTATCAAATGAGTGTCAATCTCATGATAATTCCTCCACTGATTACGGCCCCTGGTGTTACACTTAATAGGTATTGTAATAGTGCATCAGCTCATTTATTGGGGACATGTAACAAAAATTCTTACTTTATTGCAATTGTGCAGATTCTTTTGTTTATTGCTTATTATCTCATATTGTTTTGGTATTTCTTTTGTATAAATTTTAAATGCCACAAAATGAAGACAAAGTCAAACAGCAAAACCTTTTTATCTTTTTTCTAAGAGACAAGAGCAATATTCAAGTAAAACCTTATGATGATACTGAAAGTATGCAAAGTACTAATGCTTCAACTTTAACAGAAATAAAGAAAAAGAAATATGTTAATATTTGGAAATGGCACTACAAACCAAAAAAAAGATAATTTTATTAGGCATTACAATAAAGAGTATTTAAAACTTGATTTCAGTATTGCTCATGGAAGTCAACTATTAACATGGTCTTTGTGTTAATATGCTCTAAAATTCTGTCAAATGATGCTACGAAACCTTCCAAACTTGCTCATCATTTAGCATTCCAAATATGACAATTTTACTTACAAGTCATTAAACTTTTTTGAAAGATTAAATGACCAGATGAAAATTCAGAAAAATCATGAGTATGATGCTAACTTACTACAAGTCATTGCTTCAAGCATCTTACTTAGTTACTGTTCAAATAGCTTGGCTGTCATACCAAATTCTCAAGCCACTAAAATCCTAGAGCCAGTATCACTTCCAGGATATTACTATTAAGAGGAGAATTGGTGATATAGCCACCAATATTGAATGACAAGTTTTAGAGGATATAAAGAAATCAAAATTCTTTTGTGACTCAAATTGACAAAATAACTGCTGTGAATAATTATGATATCATACTTTGTTTCATGAGATATAATAAAGAGAACTTTGTTGCCTTGAATTATATGCATGGACTACTAGTTCAGATATTTAATGTTCTTGATGAGTATTTTCATGCTCAAGTCTTAGACACAAGTAAATGCATAAGAATGTGTAAAGATGGTGCAGCTGACATGACTGAATGTCACTCAGCAGAAATTATGAAAATAAAGGAAGATACAAACCCAGAAGTTTTAGTCACTCACCACATAAACCATTGTGATATCTAACTCACTACAAGCAAGCTTTATGCTGAACTAAATATTGTGATGAATGATGCTGTTAAGATAACTAATAAAATTTGTAGTCAAGCTATGAACTTCATATTATTCATACTGTGCAAGAATATGGACTCGCAACACCAACATCTACATGCAGAAATGAGATCGCTATCAGAGTAATACTTCTTGCATGTCTTTTTAAACTGAGACAAGTAAAGCAGTTTCTGTGAGTGAAAATCTAACATAGAACCTTGTTGAATGAAGAATGAGTGGCTAAACTTGCATACTTGAGGGAACTTGTTATAAATATTTTTACCCTGACAAATAAAGTGGATGCATTCAGAATAAAGCTTTCTTTTGGGGAAAGCCACATACAACAAAAAGATAGATAGGTTTCCACTTTTGGGGAAATTTGTGATTGCTGCTGGTGTGAACCAGAAATAATATTCACCAAAATAAGTCAGCATTTAAATGCATTAGCTAAAAACTTTAATAATTATTTTCCAAATATGAGGATATTTGTAAAGGTAACCTACATTTTTGGAAGATATAAAAGCATGTGAACTTAAAACTCATGAAAAAGAAAGGCTGATTGAATTGTCTTCTGATGTCACACTGGTGTTCAGACATAAAATGCAATCATTGTCTCAATTTTGGCTATCACTTGAAAAAAAAAAATCCAATTTTGAGTTATAAAGCAATAGAATAATTGATAATTTTTTTGACCTCATATTTATGCAAAAAACATATTCAACAGTGTCAATAACAAGAAATATAGAAATAGGTGTTAATGTAGCACTTTGCCTTTCAAAAACAATGTTATAGCGGTGCATATTAAATTATGTAACAAAGAAGCAGCAGCAGATAATTAAGAACTGTAATTTCAGAACAATAATCTTAATAAATAAAATATTATCTGCAATGGATTTTATTTCTGTTTTAAGATTATAGGATTTCTAAATGAAGTTTAATATGAGAAATTTTTTGTCGTAATTACTATAATTGATTATAAACTTTGTTTTTTTAATTGGAATTCAAACAATTCATACATATCCTATAATCAAAATAAATAAAAATAAACTCTTTCACCTTAGATTCTTTATTAAAAGTGGTCAAAATACTTTTAAAAAATAATTATAACATACACCAAATCTTTTAAAAACTTGTTTTTTATTTTTTTGCCACCAAAATGAAATATATATTAAAATAGATTTCCAACGTTTCGACTATTTCTTTATTTTTTTCTATAGTCTTTTTCAAGGAACTAAAAATATATAAAAAGGAGAAAAAAAAAAAAATCCATAAAAAATTTTAAAACAAACAAAAATAAAAATCCTGTTACATATACATACTATTTTGGCAAATATATTCTTTACTTACTATGATTTCTTTTCCCAACAGCTTCCAACTTTACATTTTGCCTAAATGAACATTTTATTGTTACAAAATATAGTTTTTTATTATCTTATCTTCAATTAACACATTTTTACATTCCTTTCCTGTTAAAAACAAAAACATTCTATTAAATTTCACAAAATTTTTTTTTTTTTCTCTTTTCCTTTACATTATAATATTCTATTCAGAACAGGATTTAACATCTTTATGTATAAACTTTCCTTTTCAAATCTTTCTTTTTGTTTAATTATACATTCTAAAGGGGTAATCTTAAAATTGACATGACCAAATTTTTCTTTATGTAAATATATTGCTGAATTTCTATCTAGTTTTTAAAAAATTCTTTGTATTACCCACATAAGATATATCTTTACCATTATATTTTAAACAATCCATACATTTTATACAATAAACAGCTTGCATTATATTTGAAAAATCAACAAAATCTCCTTTATTAATTAAATTATATAAATTACTTTTTTTCTTGTATACAGGATAAATACTAAAACCATATCTTTTATTAAATCCATGAAACAAATTTTTTATCTTTTTAAAAATATAATTTTGAACCTTAAAACCTATAAAAAATGTATCATCACCAAAATTTTTCTTTAATTTTTCTCCATTTTTTATTTTATTTAAATTGTTATTTGAAAAAATTTTTAATACAACATCCCAAGGGGAATCATTTAACAAACATTCTTTTTTTATAATATTTAATTCTTCATTTAACAAATTTTTATTAGAACAAATTCTTATTCCTCTTTTTATTCTATTATTAATAATGTTCATTTTACAATGTTTATCTAAGTCAGAATTCCAATTACTTAATAAACCATGAAAAGTTTTCTTTCTAAAAACTGACGTTTCTATATTTAAATTATAATCAACAAAATTTTTTTTTATTTTTATATCCATATATTCAATACATCCCCCTATTTCTTTTTCCATAGTAAATTTAATATTAATATCTTTACTATTTATATATTTTAAAAACCTTTTAACATTTTTATAATCTCCTTTAAAAACAGCAAAATAATCATCAATATATCTACAATAAAAAACAAGACCAAACCCATTACTAAAATATTTTTTCTCAAAATTATACATATATATATCCGCCAGAAGACCACTTAAACAATTTCCCATACATAAACCTTTCTTTTGCTGATAAAAACATTCATTATATCTAAAAACCAAATCTTTACAACATAAAACCAAAATTTCATACAATAATCTGTTTTAATCCTATAATCTGTTTTAACCTAATTTAACTTAAAGTAGAGACAAGATAAAGAGGACATTTAGAACAATGATTAATTACTTTACCTGTAATATTTCCTGAAATTTGGATAACTTTTTATCCTTGATATTTTAATATAATAATTAACAGAACATAAGCAACACATGTACATTAATGAGAGCAATTGTGATTGGACTTCTGTCTGTCCATGCATGACTCAAGAAGAGTGATCAACATGCAAAAGGAAGCAACACCATTGCAATACACATTAATTAGTGTTGTTATGGCCAGTTTCAACAATCACGCACATCATCCATGTCTAAGCAATTTATAAGTCTAAGAAAATTTATCTTTAGTCTTCTGCCGGTCTGCAAACTGTTATTACTATTTTTGCCAGTTTAGAGATCTGAAAAATTGAAGAATGCTGGTCTAGATTAAATTGTTGCTTTAAAATCAACATATATAGATTATATGTTATGGTAAAGAAGCAACATCAACAATAATACACTACTACTTGCAATTTCATGTATTCTTTTCCCCAATAAATTTATAAATGTGTAGATATTAAATACCACTTAAATAAATAATGTATTAACATTATTTTATTTATAATCTCTATAGAATTAATTACCTTAAATATAGTATTTGATGAAATATCCACGACACATTTCTGTCCATCAAATATAACATCATCACTTACTTGAAAGACTAGTTGAGATTAAGTCAAACATCGCAACTCGTTTTCTATTTAAATAGATTTGAAACATTTAATTTAGTAAGGAATTTTGAATGAGAATTTTGGAAATAATTAAACTGAAGCCTCCTTTTTATCGCTTTAAGGCTACATGACAAGGAAGATTTATGATCCAAGTCATTTTTAAATAAAAATTTAAATATATACCATTGAATTAATTAAATAATACTTACATAAGTAATGTGTTAATGTAATGTTTATAAATATTTGCAGTCCTACAAATGGCAATGTTTAATGAAAAATCAATCTCTGGGAAAATATGCGTTTCTGTGATAATTGTTCAGGAGTCCAGCTGAGATCACGTGTTCTACAAGAAATTAGTTGATTTTTCACCAAACATTGCCATCAAGAAGAGTGGAAATTTCTATAGTTAAGTAAATCACTTTATTACAACACATATTTAAATGGTGTTTAATGAATTAATATTCATGTATTTAAATATTAATTTAATTAAAGTAAGGTTATTTAAAAATCAATTGGATTATAAGCTTTGCTTTGATAATTAATATTAAAATGATATAAAGAATACTATAGTTAAATTACCACCAAAATTTATATTCAAAATATCAAATTTAGTGTTGCGAGTCTACCAAGCAGCTAATGATGTCAGATTTGATTGACAGAAACACATGTCCTGCTAGAGATTAGTTGATTTTTTCATCAAACATTACTATAAAACTGTAAATTTTTAGGGAATATAAGTATTATAACATTAAGTGTATATACATATGAATGAGTGTTTACACAGTACAATTTATTGAATACATAGTGAGTGATTCAAAATATTATTTAACTCAGAATCATAAATGTTTCTGACAATTCTGATTACAAAGGAGATGTCAAAATATCTGAAAAAGTTTTTATGATGTAAAAACCTATACAAGTCATTATTTCTTTTCTTTTTTTTTTGTTAAAGACATTATCAGGCCACTATAAATTTTATTGCATTTTCAGTTTTTATTTTGATGGTCAAATTAATTTCATTTATTAATTTTGTTTTCATCCCTTTTTTAACAGTATATATAGGTATAATAATTTTGAATAGATTATAGCAATGCAAAGCTCATTTGGTATCCATGCACAGAGAAATAAAATAATAGAATATAATTAAGCTTGTCAAATACCAAGTTTAGTTTTTAGGACCATGTTACATTCTATATAAGAAAAATTAGACACTTATTTCTGGCAAATAACTGGATAATTAAGTTATCTTTGAGCCACTTATATATAAAAATCTAAACTGAGTTGCAAATTCTCAACCGTCTTAAAAATATTTCCTAGCTGGAAAAAAACTTTTCATATCATGGCTATGATGCAAATATACTAATCATTCCATCATAAAAAAGAGAAAATATTTTTTTTTCTGTTTTCTTTCTCTTAATACTTTTTAGAATTCCTAACAAAATCTTTTATTGTATATGTAATTCATATAATGGAGTGAAGTAAGGACAATTTCAATTAATTACAGCAAATATTATCAGTTAAAAAAAGCCTCAGTAACTTAAAATGAGTGAACTTAAGTATGTGGGAGAGGGGGGAAGGACAGCTGTAAGTAATAAAAAAAAACAATTTCTAATTTAAAAAGAATCAATTTATTTTAATGCTTATCATATTTTTATAAATAACTACGGAACAACGAATCATTACTAAAATTAATTACAGGGAGTAAACTATGAATTAAAACATTAACTCAATTACCAAGAATAGCCATGTAAACAGCATATAGGAATACAAATTATTACTATTAAGTTCTTGAATAATTTCAAGTCTTATTTAGTTCAAAATTTTTTATTTATTTCGAACTTAACAAGTTTTACTGCATGTTTAATTATATATCTACATATTTTATAAAGACATTAATCTCAACCTCTAGGCAGTGGTCTGAAATATATTATGAAGACGTTAAAACCTAAAAAAATTCAAATAGTACTACATTTTCGACTTTTATGAGCTATTATTATTTTCCCAGTTTGCAAAATACAGATTACAAAAGTTATTTGAAGTGGAAAGATAATTATATTATTGCATGTTAATTCAAAACTTTATTTAAGTAATAAAAAAACTGGCAAATAGATGGTACTGTGAATGCAGGCAATAATCAATTTAAGTTTATAAAAGTGTTTTTACACAAATGATCTGAGCAAAAATACAGAGGAAAAAAAGGTTTTTAGAGAATTTTGGCACACTGATATTAAGAGTTATTTATCATAAAGTTGTTTTTTTTTTTTTTTTATCAATATCACTTTGTTTAACACTACTTCCTCTCATAAATATTAAATTTGTTATAGCTGAATAAAACAAACTCACCTATTTGTAAGATGCTTTTTAGAAAACAAGAATACAGAGGAAAAATTTTTAATGAATTTTGAATTTGATGCTAACATTATTTATGTAAAAGTTTTTAAAACAGACTAATTTTCCCCCTACAGTACAGGCTTTTTCATACCTGCACTCCAATATGTAATATATAGGGGGTTTGAACTCTGACTTTCACACGCTGCTGACACGCTAAAGAAACTTAGTTATTTGTAAGTCTACAGCACTTAAAATATTGCATAAAACCTTTATATCAATATACTCTTTTGATAAAAACATACCATTTAAGATATCTACTAAAGCTTGCATTAGGTATCAGTAATATATGGAGAAAGTTGCTACAGCATTAAGTCTAATAATGGTGGACGAATAAATCAAATGCTTGCATTCAATTCCCTCACAAAAAAGGAGAGATGCAGTTGTTTCTGATGATCGAATATCAACGTTTTTGCTCAGATATAGATATTTGACATGCACTACTACTTAATAATTATTCAGCCTGTAATAGGTAGCAGAACTGAAACATTTGCTCCAATTAGGGATCATGATCAATTGTTTAATTTGAAATATTTTGTCATCGCCAACATTCTATTTAAACTACCATTTTATTACATATTTTCGGTTATATCACGTTAGGATTACTTAGGAAATTGTTTTAACTAAGTTCTTCTAAAATATTAACGTTGTAAAATAATTTTAAAAACCATAACAATATGGATTTAAGGATACTTTCCTGATTAATACTTCAATCACCATCAAATTTTAAAAACTGCGAATGGCTTTATTGTTCGGGAGTTCATAAGAAGTTCGAGCGTCAAAACTGATCAGGGCATACAAAATAGTAATTATTCGTGGAAGAAATACTATAATAATTTTAATTAATATTACTGTAAAGGCAATAGTAATTTAATAAGATCTTTAACAATAACGTTAGCAATTATTAACTTTCAAGATTATACTTATAGTTTTGTTATTTTTTAAATAAAACAGATATAAAACGTAAATATAGATAGAATAATCTTACTCGATTCCGGAAGAGTGTTTACAGGACTAGTATTTTCAGCCCGTTGCCGAATGGCTTGCAATTTATTTTAAATAAGAGAAAGTGAGACGAAATATGATGACGATTATGTGTGGGACTACTGTCTGGAAACTTTAGCCTCTATTTTAAAAGCAATGCGATGGAATACAGCTTTCTTTCACCCGAAGTAGTCGTAAAAATAATAATGAATGTATTTTCTCTTAAAAAGAAAATAAAAATTGATATTCATGAAGTAGAAGAAGAAATTACAAATGATTTCGTCGCGATATTAATATATGTAGAAACATAATGGATGGAATTAAACTTAGAGTGCTTTTTTATTTATTTTTAGAAATAACATATATAAAAGGAAATATGCCTATGTGCTTGAAAAGGAAATTTTAATATATGTTTTACCAATCTTATTAATAGATCTGAGTCTTGTATACTTAACAAAAGTACAACACAAACTTTACACCACTCAACAAAATAAGGAGAACTTTATATTACGAGTAACAAGACCAGATTGAAAGTGAAAGATTTATGTGAGAGAACTAACTGAGCTGGACACATTTTTAGAAATGATAATACATAGTCAACTTAAATTTTAAATTGACTCCCAAAATATTGTAAAAGACCAAAAAGGAGACCATATGATATGGATGGATAAAATAAAGTGAACTGGTGCGATATTGAAAAGAAAAGCTAGAGATCAAAGAAACTGTTTTAAACTTGGACAGATCTACATTCTGCAGTAAATTGAGAACACCAATTCATTTACTATAGTAATTCTGTTTTCTCCATTATTTTTCATGTCATAAATAAATTCCTATCAACTATTTTTATCATAATTTTTCTTCTCATATATTAATCCCAAAATTGAATAAATTCTCTAGTTTTAAAAATAATAATATCATCCATTCTTTTATTCAACATTTTTTCATCATGAATTGCCAAACAAAAATGATATATATCTAACTTTAGATAAAAGAGAATAAAATAGATTGAAATGTTAAAAACAAAGCAGTAAATGATTAAAGTGAATTTGGGTTATTATACAAACCAATCATTCGGCACAAATAACTAAACACATTTCTAATTTAATCAGGTTATTTCACATCTCATAATACTGTCTTTAAACTTCTTCAGTCTATTATATTTTTAAAAAACTTGAAATGTTTTGCTTAATTATAGTTCTCTATTATATTCATTATTTAGCCATATTTTCCCAATAAAAGCAATCAATTATGCCTTTGAGATACTATTTATAAAATAGATATCTGTTTCTTTTGCAAAAACTATTCCAAAGTTCCTCATACAATTTTTTTTTAAAAAGTCTGTGGTTTATTCACATTTCAGGCTGTGCTTTACATTCAAAGATTTAATAGCATCACACATTTTCTATATTTAAGAATACAACTAGTCTTATGATCTAATCATTTTACATTTTAAATCTTACTGACTATCCTTAAAATTTATTTGTTACGTAGATAGAAGGGAAAGCTTGAAAAATATTGAAGCGATAATTACTGTGCAAGTAATTATATGATGTAATTGGGATTATAGATACACTTAAACCTATTGTTACAGTTAGGGTATGAAGCTGACTGGTGGTGTGAAAGTCTCACAATGACCAGACCAGGCTAACTTTAGGAGAGTGAAGACAGTAATGTACATTATGTTAAATTAGTCATTTTCAGACTTTAAACTTCTTAGCTTAATTTAATATGAAAAAAATTATATGAAACACTTTTATTCAAAAAAATACACTAAAATGTAAAAATATAAATTTTCTCCAGCTTTAACAAATAAAAATGTAGACCATCATACTTAGAAATTGTATTGTTGCAATTCTTTTTGCCACATCACTTGCAACTAAAGCTCACTAATATATGCAAAAAAGGGCATTAATTGCAAGTGATCTAATAAATCATTTGGCATTGATATCATTTCTAAATGTAATCACCCATGCTTTTATTTGTAAAAACTGAAAATTATATATGAAGAAAGATTAGATATAATTTAATACCAATGGATAGCATTACCATAAAGAGAACTGTTGTAACTTATAAAGGGGGGTAGAGTTTTAAAATACAGTATTATCAAAAACAAATTTGAGAATGGATGAGATGTGTTAAATGTGGCTGATGTAGATATAACTGTAGATGTGGAGAGGGAATGACTCTGTAAAACTAATGATAAACAAGCTAATTACAAAAGTAATAGAGAAGAAAGACTCAAAAGAATTTACAAAAGGGTAGTAAGAAAGGAAGAATTTGTTAAAATTGGATATTTGAATATGCAAGGTGGTAGAAGACCACAAAAGTGACTGGAATTAAACAAAGTTAAAAACAATGGGATTGAGGTATTAGCAGTAGGGGAAACACATCTAAGAGTAGAAGAAGAATCTGCACTGGAAGGTTTGTATGGCAGGGTATAAATAGAAAAAAAAGTGATGATATAGGAGTGATGTCAAAAAATATTTAAATGTTGTAAAATGTCAAGAACATTTGTGGTGTGAGATAAGGTTAGGAAGACAAGTATGGATGGTGACTATAGTATATATGGCCACTGGAGATAGTCATACTTGAATAGTAGCATATATGAATGCCTAATTAAGAATATACAGAGTTTCAAAAAAGGGGGGAAGAAAATGGTTATAGGGGACATGAATGGCCATATTGAAGAAATTGACATGGATAAAAAAGAATGACACCTTTTGAAATTTTTTTGGACTGAATTTGAGCAGTGGAAATTTATCAAATGTTTATGAGGGGCAATACACATGGTGTAGAAATAATATATTTCACACAATGGATTATGAATTAGTAGAGAAAGAGGGAATGAATAAAGTATGGAAAATTAATGTTTTTGATAAAAAAAAAGAGAGTATATATAATAATGATCATAAGTTCTTTATAATAGAAAAGGTTAGTAATGTGGTGGAAAATAGTAATAAGAGTAGAAAGGATAGTGAAAGATGTGGACAGAGAATGAGTGATAAGAATAAGTTAGAATAATATAAAATATATGTAGAAGAAATCATGGAAAAGTTGAGTTCAATCTAAATTTTCCTTCAAAATTGAATTTTCCAATGGACTTCTCTAGAAACTTACATGTTAAAATTAGCATTAATTTTGGTGTTCAGCAATTAAAATAGAATGTTTTGAGAGATAACTTAATAGATTTAATACAGGATGTATAGGTGAAAATTAGAGAAAACTTGAAAATAATGTTTAAATTCAGTTGAAAAGACAAATCACAGTTGTGCAAAGATTTCCTTAAATTAGGTAAAAACTCTTACTCAAACAGCAATTAATAATGCTATTCTTGCTAACAAATGAGCTATTCAATTCTGATAACGATCCCCACAGCACTCTCCTCCCAGCTCTGGCCCATAAAAGAACTAGGATTTAGGTCCCTGGGGACCCTCCCAACAACCAGACACTCTCATTCAGTTAGATTAATACAAGTGGATAATGAAAAAACATTTAAATCACTTAAGAAATGTGAAAGTGAATCATGCGACGTAGATAGTACTAATATTAAATCAGCAAATGATAACAAAAATTTTGAAAAGAAATTGTGGATATAGATCAAATCTTAACAAACAATGCAATCAGAGATCAAATATTAAATCAGCTGACAATTGTGTTACATCAAAGGGTGGTTAAACAAGATGATTATATCTTCACAAGAGGAGCAGGACTTTTTCAGAGAATAGCTGGTGCCCAGAATATCTGCTAAATTAGACTGTATGCAATTAAAGACATTATTTCTAGTGGTGGGGGGGGGTATATACATGCGAATGTAGTTTAAATTATTTAACTACATAAATGCTTGCAGGGAATACCTGAATAAATTGTCACATTATTATTAAGCTACTCTAGAAAATCTGCATCATTCATATATTTAAATGTATATTATGCAAATGAACCATAATGCATAAACAGACTCTTAGAAAAAACTCTTGCTAGGATTTATAGTGCTAATGAAATCTTATGAATTGAACAAGCATAATAATTGTGACTATGATTCGCATATTACAGCAGCAATGGGGATACAACTGCCAAAGATTATGATTGCTGTTTCAAATATATATATATTGCACTTATATTTAAATACATGCATAAAGAACTTTCTGTAATTGAGACCGAGTATAGAAATTAATACATGGAGACACTTATTAATAGACTGTAGAAATTTGTTTTCCATTTTTTCTATTGATATTAAATAAATTTATTTTATTATTTTAGAGTTGTACTTAACTTTATTTAAACATTACCGATACTCTCTACTGCTATTAATTTAACAACATTCATTAACCACAGTGTATAAATCTTTGTATCTATGCATGTCACATAACAGCCAATGCTTAATAAACCATAGAATCTATAATCTGTAGTCAAGGTAACACATATAAATAAAAAGATGGAATTCATCTAGAGAGATTGCTTTAGCAACTGACTGTAAATTCTATGGTATTTAAACTTTGTTACTATGCAATTTACACTTAATAACCATTTAGCTATTGGCAATTTATGGTTTAATACATATATAAGCATATCCTTGTTACTCTAATTACAAGCTCTAGTATCTCTGCTGACTCAATCATCTTTTTAAACTTCACCATGCTTAATCCAGAACACATGCATTTGTTTAGTGTTCTTACAAATGCTTCAGCTGAGAAATTGTTCTAAAATACAATTTACCTCACAAATTATTTTTTCTATAACTAAAAAATCATTTAATGCACTTCCCTGACACAAATAAAATTACAAACATAGATCATTTCTTTTAAATTTCCTTTATATTGTTTTGATTCAAATGGATTTTCATTAATTCTACCTACTTTTACCAGTCCTCTTCTCAAATACATGACATTTTATTACTTTGCAACCTATTTAATTCTTTTTTTTTTTGTTAGCATACATAAAATCTTGTCATTTCTATCATATTTATACTTTCTCATAATTTCATTATATCAGCAATCTCTTCTAATATTCTTTAATATTTATTTTTAGCAATTAGGAATGAATTCAGAAACTTCTGGTTCTAATTTTGTTAAACATTTTATTTAAACAAAAACCTTATTTTTCTACTCCTTCCAATTCATCTTTCATTGTACTCTTTTTCTTACTATGTTTATAATTATAAATTTATTAAATGCACATTGATTACGTAAGTAATATTTACTGAGGCTATAACCTCGACAATATGCGTATAAAATGCGATAGCAGGGACCTCTACAGGTGTTTTAACCACAAGCTTACACTATGGAAGAAAAGAGGGGGACCCTTCTTTACTTCAACCTACTTTCTATTTAAATAGGTGAAGCTGAAGCGGTTAGATTGTAAATTGAAAGATTTCGTGAGTATTAATGTGTAATAGGAAATGTGGACTTAATCAGTGAAGTATTGAATAGCTTCACGCTCGCAGATCTAACCGCTTCAGCTTCACCTATTTAAATAGAAAGTAGGTTGAAGTAAAGAAGGGTTCCTCTCTTTTTTTCCATAGCTTAAGCTTGTGGTTAAAACACCTGTAGAGGTCCCTGCTATCGCATTTTATACGCATATTGTCGAGGTTATAGCCTCAGTAAATGTTACTTACTATGTTTATATGATCCACGACAATTTGCAGTTAATCTTTCTAAATATATATTATTTTCTATCATTTTCATTAATCATTTCATTGTTGACCAATTTATTTTAGTTATGTAGTATCTTTCTTTAATTTTATATATCCTACCTTTCAAAAGAATGTAAGCTGTCATCCACTTTGCTATTAGACCCATTTTCTTATCCAACAAATATAATTTCTCTAAATTCCCTTTTATGAATTAATGGCTCATTTATTCCTTAGTGGAGAATTTCTTTAAACCCTTAAAATTTTATTTGAACTCTACTAAAATATGATTTGAATCTGAGAAAAAATGTTAAAAGAATACTACCTAAACAAAAATTGTAAATGTATCAATACAATTCACAATTTACTTTGGAAAACCACTAAACTTTAAAAATTTTAAATCTAGAGTCATTATCTCTCTTATCATTCTTTTATTTCATTCTCACTTATTTCTTACAACATTCTGTCTTTAGGTTCATATTTCAATTCACTGGTAATTTTTCTACATAGTTTTATTTATTGGTGTTTAATTATACATTGCTATGTCATTGACACTTCTCATAACTTTTTGTTTGTGCTGCACCTTCTTATAACTTTGTATATAGTTTTTATCATTCAGTAAAATACACTATTCCAATATTCCAGCATAGAATGAAATGTTACAAAAATGGATAAACAAAAATCTTTTGCTAAAGATGAATAGGCAAAAATTAGGTGGTGAAAAGAGATAGATAGTGAAAAATGAAACGAGTGTGAAAATATTATTCTAGTAGTAAAAGCAGCTGCAATAGATTAAATACTGTCACATTACTTTTAACATTAAATGCATACACAGATATAATTTATGTATCAGTTATTAATTTGAAATGATAAAATAATACAAAATCTCTGTACTATAGTATTTTGTTATAATGATTAATATGGACTTGGGTAGCCAATTCTATGGTGTATTGCATATGCTTTACGCAATGGCGGAAATTAGTAGTCAATAAATTAACATTAATAAATGTGCACGCCTGTAACAGCCAAATGTAATTATGTAAATTAGAATATGGAAAAAAAATATACACATACAACAAGCACAATTTTATAAAAAATTAATAAAATTTATTTAAAGTGGAATTATTACAAAGTGTTCATAAATTCACAAAAATTATAGTTGATTAAATATAAATCCTTATTCCTTATACAGAAGTATAAAGTACAACACTATTTTATAATATAAAACTTCAAATACATGAATTTAAATCATTTGAGAGAAAATTTAATGATTTTAAATTATAATGGATAGTATTTGTCTTTGACTATGAAATTTTTTTTCTATACATGTTCATTCAAAAAACACCAGAATCATTTCATTATTATTCATTAAATACAAGATCTATTCTTGGAGATGACATCTAAGTTAGTCAAATAAAATATTAGGAACTTAAGGATGAATATATTTTTAAAAATTATAAACTTATTTTTCAAAATTATAGAATTAAACAAAAAAACAAGCCTTTATCATAAAATAAAATTCCATATGGAAAAATATGATCAAGCAACTTTCAAAATACAAGAAATTTTATTTTGAGATATCAGTGTTATAATAAGATTTACTATCACTTTTTTAAATAAATAGAGATTAAAATTTTCAGAAAAAGTATCTAAATATATAAAAACCTGCAATATAATTAAGAAATTTCATCATATCTTATGTGCATTAAAAACATATTAATGAAATTACTGCTACCCAGAAAAATTGAACAGTAAATATTTTACTTGCAGCAATAGAGTAAAAAGATATAAAAAAAAGTGAGATGACTGTTAAAATAATGAGTATCTTTTACTCTCTAAAGGATGACAAATATTTGCAAGTAGGATAACTAAATTTTCATGAATATTAATTTCCCAGGCAGAAAAAACTCCAAAGAACATATACGACTGTCATTTTGCAAAAGTAATATCAGAAAACAAGCCCAAAATTAATAAGGCTAATTCTCAAAATAATCATTAAATATAAAAAAAAATTCTTTCTATATATCATACAACATATGCTTCCTTAGATAATGACATTCAGAAAAAAAATGCCACGACAATCAATATCAAATTATTCTAACATATTGTCAAAATAAAACATTTTTCTTTACAGCATTATTGTCTTTCTGCACATTTACTAATCAGTTACACATTTAGGTTTGTACCATAGTAAAACATCTATATACAAGAGAGTAACCCAAACTAACCAGAATCATTCTCTGAAAATCAAGCACATTGTGTAGTGTATGCTTCTGCTGCTAGATGTCTCTTGAGGAGATGCCCATTGCACAAGTCTGCCAACTATCATCATAGAGATAAGTCATATTATGGCGTAGTAAATATTTTTGTTGTGTCTCACTTATCGATTTTTATAATGGCTAAAAAGTTGGAATGATGTAAAATTCCTTTTTCTATTAGGGATAACAGTTATAATGCTTGAATCAGTTTATAAGCAAGCTCTTCTGAGGAAAACACAAGTTTTCAGGTGGTTTAATGGGAATGTCAAATTCATCATGACCCAAAAAAGTTTGGAGAGTGAAGTCCAATGACATGACAAAATTGACTCTTTTTTAGATGCAAACTGCATTGTTCACTCAAAATTGATTATAATGACCAGGTATTTAAAATCTACAAGTTTTGAAAAGTTTGCATCATATGGTAAAATAAAACATCCCAATTTTTGGCTTAATAGATAGTACAAGCTTTACCATGATAATACACCTTTGCACAAAGCCTTGAGTATGAAAAAAATGAAACAGTTTTAAATTAAATTCAACATGACCCAATTTATCCATCAGCCATATTCACCAAATCATGCTCCATATGATTTCATTTTATTCTTTCAAATGAAAAAATGTGTCATAATTTTTTTTGGGAGGGATATGAAAATGGTGGGGAAAAAATGATGGAGGCATTAAAGATATCAATTTAAAAGAGTTTCTGAACTATTTTGAAAAGTGAAAACACGCTGAGACTGGTACATTGCATTAAATGGACTGTACTTGAAAGGGGTTTAATTTATAACACCTAAAAATAAAGACACAATTTTTTATAACAAAATTGCAGTTATTTTTGAGTTGATTCCCTCCCCCCATATACATTTTTATTACTATGATTCATATAAACTTCAATGTTTCTTGAGCAGTTTCTGTTCTCTCATTGAAAATTTCAAATTCCATTTAAAAAGATTGTGAAGTAGAATAATCAAATAATCATATTAATGCTGATTTTAAGCAATTAAATTAGTAGTAGTAGAGTTTGCTACAGAATTAAAGATTTTTGAATTAATTTGCACAAAGGAAAACTAAAAAAAAAAAGCTGTAATTTAATTTTCCAGAAAAAGTTTATCATTCAATAAGCATATATTTTGATATTTTTACCATTAGAAATTGGAATTAAAAATTGCAGTTTAAAAGTTAAATTAACATTTGATATTTTAAAGAATGTGATAGTCATGGGATTCGTATTAGAACATTAAGTATATTATTCGTAAAATGATTATCTTCATGATTTTCCACAATACTTTTCTCTGCATTTTTGTAATCACATAAATGACATGTAAAAACTTCATAATTGGTATCATCTTTTGGGTTTCTTCCTTTTATAAGTGTCTTATTATCTTGAGAAGCAGATGTACATTCATGCATATTAACCTGGAATTCATTACTTTGTGCATCTATTCTTTTAAGAGTTATAGTTTTCTTTTGGCCACTGCTGGAATCACAACTATTATTAGGCAAATTACTAATTAAATTATCCATATTATTAATAAAGGGAAAACTGAAGTGTTCCTCATTTATATGACTTTGTTCATGTTTATTCATAATACACTTTTGAGATGCTTTGTAATCACATAATCTGCAATGATATTTTTTGGTTGTATGAGTTTTTTTATGCTTAAATAAATTAGATTTTTGAACAGTCTTGTAATTGCAATAATAACAGCAAAATAACTCTTCTGTGTGAGCTCTTTCATGCTCAAGTAAATCAAACTTTTTAATAGTTTTGAAATCACAAAAATTACATTGAAACCATTGTAGTCTGAAATCAATTTTCTTGTGTATAAATAAATCAGACTTTTGAGGATTCTTGTAATCAATAGCATTGTAACGCCAAAGTTTTTTTTTAATATGAATTCTTTCATGCTCTTTCAGTAAATTTCTATCAGCAGTTTTGAAATCACAAAAACTGCACTGTATAGGTTTTTGTCTAGTATGAGTTCCCTTATGTCTGTTCAAACTGCTTTTGGAGGCAGTCTTATATTCACACAAAGTACAGTGGAATGGCTTAATTCCAGTATGATTTGCTTCATGCTGATGCAAACTATGTTTTCTAGAAGTTCTGTAATCACAAAATTTGCACAGAAAAGGTTTTTCTCCTGTATGACATGATAAATGTAAATTCAAATGATATTTTGCAGCAGCTTTGTAATCACAAAAACTGCACTGGAAAGGTTTTTCTCCAGTATGAGTTTTCTTATGTCTGTTCAAAGTGCTTTTGGAGGTAGTCTTATATTCACATAATGTACAATGGAAAGGTTTATCTCCAGTATGATTTGCTTCATGCTGATGCAAACTTTGTTTTCTAGAAGTTCTGTAATCACAAAATTTGCACAAAAAAGGTTTTTCTCCAGTATGTATTCTTTTATGCGTTTTTAAATGAGATTTTGTAGCAGAGTTGTAGTCACATGAAGGGCATTGGAAATGCTTTCCCCCTGTGTGACGTGTTTCGTGATTGAACAAATTTTGTTTGTAAGCAGATTTATAATCACAAAAACGACACTTAAAAGGCTTTTCTCTTGTATGACATCTTTCATGTACTTTTAAATAGTATTTTGAATTGGTCCTGTATTTACAGAAATTACAAAAAAAAGGCTTATCTTCTGTATAATTTGTTTCATGTCCATCTAAATTACATTTTAATGGAGCTTTGTAATCACAAAATCTATTTTGAAATGGTTTATCTCCAGTATGACTTTTCTGGTGTAATTTAAATTGCTGTTTTATGGTTGTCTGATATTCACACATAGTGCATTCAAAAGACATTTTGCAGTATTAGTTAATTCATATAATTAGAAAATATATAAAAGTTTTGGAATTAGAAATATATATAAAAAAAACTTTGCATATTTCATCTTTTGCAGCAACAGATGCTAATGCAATTTTTCATGTATTCATTTATTTAAAAAATATATATTTCATTTCAAGATATTAATTACTTTTAATGTTTTTATAAATTATTAAAAAACTTGGGATATGATTATCTTGATAAAAATGAGATATTAGTTATGAAATTTCTATCACATTATGTGTGGTGGTTATTTCTTCTATTCTACTGCACTCAATGATTGCTCATCATATGCCATTAAGAAATATGATTAAAATCTCCTTGGTTAAAATAAATTTCACAATAAGAATTTTGAAAATAACTTTAATGATTAATTAGATTTAACAAGTATATATAATTTAGACAAAATGTTTTTAATAATATTTAATAGTCAGCAATGACAGAAATAAGTCAATAAACAAAATTTTACAATAAGTTCTTGCAACCAGTCACCTTTAAAGAATACAAATGTCATTTACATTAGAAGTTTTTAACAATAGTTGAATCCCAGCATTTTTAAATGACTGAAACAAGTCACAAAACATTTCATTACTCAATGAATTTCAACAAGCAAAGCAGCATTATACTATTGTCATTTGGAAATTTTTCCAGTAAATTTAATCTTTCTTTCAATAGAATATTTTCAAAAATTTGCTCTATCTTGCCATCTCCTAACCAATAAGATTTTTAGAAAGCATAGAAAGAATTTTGCCTTAATTATTTTTATGTAATTGGCTTGCTCTGAAATTTTTGAATATGGTTTAAAACATCCAATTTTTAAATAGTTAAAAGTTATTTTTAAAAAATTAAATAATAAATAATGATTATCCAATTGTCTATGGGAACGCTTCTTATTAACTCTAATTACAAAAAAAAATGCATTTGGTATACATCATACTGCTTTCTCTTGATAAAAAATATTAAATCATCTACAAAAAGCAATTATTGACAGGAGTGAATATAATTTTAATATCATTGGCCATCTAATCCATGCAATTTTTTATTAGATTATAAAATCATAGTGACCACAAATTTTTATGTTGCTTCAAAGAGAACAATGTACTATACAATAATTATATAATAAGATTAATGAAATAAAAAATAATTATATAATCATTTAAAATGATAAATTGGGTAGATTTTTGTAATATAGTAAAGTTATGTTGCAGCTTCTGCCATGAATACAATCACAATAATCAGAAGTTATGGATTTTTATCACTATCCTAAACAAATAAAAAAAATACAATAAACATATGATAATTATAAGTTACAAGCAATATAATAAACTTTTTCAAAAGCAATAATAAAAGATTGTTATTAAATTTTTAAGTCTTTAACTGAAATGCATGCAATTAAAACATCTGGAATTATTTTTAAGAAACAAATCAATAAATTCTCAATGCCATGGTAAAAATATGAGAAATTGTTTTCATATACAGTATACAAATATATATTAAAACTAAGACTTTCATGGTTCAAATATGTCAATACACTTTTCTGTTCTGTGTGTGTGTTGTTAGTTATTATTATTGTAGTATCTATAATAATGAGTATATGTATATAAAAATATAACTTCTAGTCATAAATAGAAATGTATATATATAAAACAAGCAGGACAATTAAAAAATAATAACCTATGATTTTTTAAGATTCAATCCAGAAATATATAACTATAAAAAGTATGTCAGTAATTAGAATATCAGTGTTTAGTTTTTAAAAATAATTAAAAATATTTGTAGTAAATGTACCAAAAATATTGTTGATAATTAAATCACATTTCTGTATCTATTTGGAACAATTGTAATTTAAGTTGGTGTGTTTTGATATTTTTGGTACCTTTCAAATATCATGATTTGATCTATATGGACAATAAATATTTTAACAATCTCCAGTAATGAATTAACATCAATCTAATGGAATTCTCTATTGATACATTAATAGAATCATGTTTAATGAGAGATAAAATGTAGTAATGACAAAATAAGTTTCAATATCTCATGATTGAATTCCAATAATTTGCGCTTATTAAACATTACAACATAGCTATAAATATAAAATAAGTTTATAAAATCTTGTTAAGATGCAGTAAAAAATAATAAAACACCAATATTAGAGTCTTAATCATAACACTTTATTACTTTCATTCCTTAACCTGTTTCAGGTAAAAACCACAGCAGAAAAAAGGCAGAATTTTGTAAAAAAAAGATTTCTCTGGTGATAAATAAGGAAATTTTTCCCATAATATATGCAGTCACATGACAATAGACTTAATTATCACATTCAATAAATATACAAAGATAAAATATAATTGTCTTAAATTCACAAAAATTGAAATACATTTCTAAATATTTTTCACTGACTCAATTTAATGTCTAATGAATTGGGTTTAGACACTTTTTTAAATTTGTATAAGAATTATGTAAGATATATACATAGTATAATTTATATTATTTTCAACATATACTTTTTTATTTAATATTTTTCAATATATTATATATATATACACAAACACACAGGGGGATAATCATATCACAGAACATTCTCATTCTAAATATATTACACATAATTTTTTGCAGTCACTCATAACAAATCATTTTAATAAACTTGCAAATACAACTTCATTTTTTATTTATTAATGCCAATTCATTCACTCTGATAAAAAGAGAATTCCTCTTTCATCTGACCTCCACTTGTATATATTGTAAATAAATCAACACTGATGTCTGAAATGGCTGAAACTTATTATTAGCAGTGATCTTAATTCACAAATTAATCAAGCCAGCTTAACATTTCTCATATTATTTTAAATTAAATATTACTAATTACAATAGCAAATAAATATTTTTTACTACTCCTTGACTATGTAAGTTTAGGAATGTAATCATATCACAGAACATTCTCATTCTAAATATATTACTCAGAATTACTTTGCAATCAGACTCATAACAAATCATTTTAATAAACTTGCAAATATAATTTTACTTTTCATTTATCAATGCTCATTCAGTTAGTCTGATAAATGAAAACTAAAACTACATTTGCAAGTTTATTAAAATGATTTGTTATGAGTTTGACTGCAAAATAATTATGAACAACATATTTAGAAAGAGAATGTTCTGTGATATGATTATAATCCTAAACTTTACATATTAAACAGTAATAAGTTATTTGTGTGCTGTTGAAATTAGTAACAGAGAGATATATACAACAGACAGTTTATCATTTTAATATATTTTAATTTTATACTCAAAAATATATATAATCGTAACATCTTTAAATACTTCTACATATAAGAGTAAAGAAATATGATTTAAGTGTCATATTTCAACACCTGAATGAAAAATATAAAATTGAGATTGTAAATTATTAGACACCAAAATTATAAAATTTTAAATTATTTGTCATCTGCATGTGTCCTCTATTCAGTGATGGACCCATGTTACATGCCAAAGTAGACTAGAACAAAGTAAACAATAAGTTTCATTTTTATTATAAAAAATCAAAAAGAATATAAATAATATACTGGAACACATTAAAATGTAATAATTTATAAATCCATAAAAAATGTAAATGTGATGGGTCCAACACTGATGTATGGGGTAGAAACATGGCTGACCACTATGAAAATAGAAGACAATCTGTAACAGAAATGAGAATGCTTAGGTTCACCTTGGGTTTGACTAGAAAGGACAAGGTGAGAAATGACGTAATATGAGAAAAATATGGTGGGGAAAATTAGTGAAAAAATGAAAGAATCATGGTTGAGGTGGTTTGGACATGTTAATTAGAAAAAAATTACGTTAGAATGAAGATTATGAAACCACCGGGGAAAAGGCCCAGGGGCAGACCCTAAACCAGATGGATTGATTGAGTGAAGAGAAACCTGTAGGAGATATTGAATGTATTTAACTTTATTTAAATATTCCAAATACATTCAACTGTTAGTAATAGCACAAAGATTGGTATATGTGCAACATTTCGAGAGTATTATTCTCCCCTCTTCTTCAGGGTGTTGCTGGCCTGATCAGTGATAGTATTAGCAAGAGAATCAAACCTGGACCCTTAGATTGAGTACTGAATTTTAAGGTAACACTAATCAACTGAGCTATCCTGCCAAAGGCAAAAGTCTGAAAAAGAAATTTCATATACTTATCTATGAGGTTCCTTCTGATTTCTTCACTTTTTCCTAAGAGCAAAATTGATTAGTATGTACAGTCACACTAGGTTGACTTATGGGATTGATTTCCATTATCGTGTGAGCAGCTTCTTTAAATTTTCTTCTATGTATCTTTTTCTTCTCTATCCAATACTTTTGTATTTTTCCAATTGAACATATGTTCATTGGTATATGCATAATCTGCTACCTTAGACACATCTGTTTTCTCTCTTCTAATCATCAGTTTGTGTTCTTGCAAGTGCTTTTCAATGGGATGACTGGTCTCACCAATATACATTCTCCCACATTCACGATATTTCATAGATGCAGTTTCTTCTTTTCAGCATTTCAAGTTTAGGTTTAATAGATGTTAGAATTCCTCCTAGTGTGGTTTGGCTTTGGAAAACTGTTCTGATGTTATACTGATTGCAGATTTTCCTTAATTTGTCATCTATTTTTGGTATGTATGGGTACACTGGGTACACTACAATATTAATGTTTTTTTTTTCCTTTTGATGCTTCTTTTTGTTATCTATTTAAGGTTTTCTTAATAACAACTGATGGATAACTGTTTTTCATAAGAGTTTGTTCTATATAAATCTTTTCTTTTTTTCAAATCACTGGTTTCTGAACAAACAACTTTTGCTCTGTTCCATAGTGATAGTATACATCCATGTTTTGTGTTTCTGGTGTGATTGGATGTATAGGCTAAGTAATTTCCTGTATGTGTGGATTTTTGGGAAATTATAGTTTTGATTTTGCCCTGAGGGAGTCTTGTCACAAGAACATCTAAGAATGCCAATTTTTGTTCTTGTTCTGATTCTATTGTGGATTTAATTGAAGGGGGATATGTTGTTGATGTGTTTCCAGAGAGTTTGTAATAGTGTATCACCAAGTGGCCATATAACAAATGTATCATCTACATAGTGAAACCAAACATTTTGTGGATATGGAGTAGTTTTTATGGCTATGGTTTCAAGTTCTTCTATGTGAATATTGCTAATCAGGGGTAACAATAGTGAGCCTATAGTCACTCCTTCATTTTATTAGAAGAATTCTGTTATATTGAAAGTAGGTTGTTTTTATGCAGAATGTTAATAGTTCCATCATATTATCAATAGGAAGTTATTCTGATTGTAAGCTATCATCACCATTTAATTTCTTCCTTACAATAGACAATGCTTCTTCACAAGATATATTTGTGAATAAACTTTCCCTATTAAAGCTTCTCTTGATCACCATTCAAAGCTTACCAGTAAATCGATTCTTTCAATTTTCATGTTCTTGGTTAATTCTACCAAGTGTCTACAATCCCTGACAAAGGACTGTGTCTTATATGCCAAAGAACTAACAATAGGTTTTAATGGAACATGGTCCTTATGAATTTTAGGTAGACCATAAAGATGATGAATTTTGCTGAAATAGCATATGAAAGAACTTGAAACCACAGCCATAAAAACTACTCAATATCCACCAAAAGTTTGGCTTTGCTATTGTAGATGATACATTTGTTGTATGTCCATATGGTGAAGCTCTACTACAAATTTTCTGGAAACACAACAACAACACATCCCCTTTCAATTAAATTCACAATGGAGTCAGAACAAGAACAAAAATTGGCATTCTTAGATGTCCTTGTGACAAGACTCCCTCATAGTAAAATCAAAACTACAGTTTACCAAAAACCTACACATACAGGAAAATACTTAGCCTATATATACAATCACACCAGAAACACAAAATATGAAATTATACTATCAGTATGGAATAGAGAATAAGATGTTTGTTCAGAAACCAGCAATTTAAAATTTTTATGAAAAATGGTTATCCATCAGCTGCTATTAAGAAAGCCTTAAACAGACAACAAAAAGAACCATCAAAAGAAAAAAACAATTATTGGTACTGTAATGTATCCACACATATCAAAAATAGCTATCTGCAATCAGAATAACATCAGAACAGCTTTCCAGAGTCATACCACACTACAAGAAATTCTAATATCTACAAAAGCTAAACTTGAAATGCTGAAAAGAAAAAACTGCATCTATGAAATACCATATGAATGTGAAAGAACATATGTATATTGGTGAGACCAGTTGTTCCAATGAAAAGCACTTGCAAGAATACAAACTGATGATTATAATAGAGAAAATAAATGTGTCTAAGATAGCAGACCATGTAAGTACCAATGAATAAATGTTCAACTGGGAAATACAAAAATATTGGATAGAGAAGAAAAGGTACAAAGAAAAAAATTTAAAGAAGTTGCTCACATAACAATGGCAACCAATCCCATAAGTCAACCTAGCAAAACTATATACAGTATAATATATGGAAACCACTAATCAACTTTACTCCTAGGACAAAGTGGAGAAATCAAGAGGAACCTCATAGATAGGTATATGAAATTTTTACTGAATGTTACCTTTGGTAGGATGACAGTTGGTTAGTGTTACTTTAAAATTTAATACTCAAGAATCTAAGGGTCCAGGTTCAATTCCAATGTTAGTACTGTCACTGGTCAGGCCAGCAATACCTAAAGAAAAGGGAAGAATAATATTCTCAAAATGATGTGCATATACTAACCAGTGTGCTATTACTAACAGTTAAATGTATTTGCTTTCCTTGCCAGTACTTCAGATTTGCTCATATATAAGCATTTGAGTTGTAGGAATAAGTGGATTCATTTTATTCCTGCATAAATACTATATCTTGTATTGGAGAGGAAAGTATTCATTTATTATTATTAACACTCACAAAAGCGTATGCACAATTAGCTTGAAAGGCTGATATTTGAATGTAATTCAAGACTTAGATGATGGAAATAGTCCAATATATAAATGCAACTCATGAATCATTGTCTTAATTTTGGCTATTACTTGAAAAATATCCAATTTTAAGTTATAAAGCAATCAAATTATTGATAAATTTTCATATTTAACCAAAAAAACATTTTCAATAATAAAAAATAAACAAAGAAATAGAATAGATATTAAAGCTACATAACAAATTTTGTAACAAAGAAGTAGCAGCAGATGTCATACTAACTAAAAATGATAATTTTAGAACAATGTTAATAAATAAAATATCTGCAATGTTTTTTATTTCTATTTTAAATTATAGAAATTCTTAAATGCGGTTTAATATGAGAACCTTTTTGTTCTAATTACTGTTTTTAGCTTAAAAAACTGATTATAATCTTTCTTGATTTTACCTGGAATTCAAAACATTCATATACAGTATATGTATATCACAACCTGTTTTAATCTAATTAAAATCAACTTAAAGTATAGAAAAGAAAAATAGAGGAAATGTTTAATTATATCAACTGTGATATTCTCTGAAATTTGGATAACATTTTATCCTTGCATATTTTAACAATGTAATAATTAACATAAGCAACACATGCACATTAATGAGAGCAACTGTGAATGGACTCTTTCCTGTAGCAGTGCATCCACGTACAACTCAAGAGGAGTGATCAACAGATGAAGGAAAGTAAAACCATTACAATACATAATAACCAGTGTCCTGTTATGGTCAGTTACGACAGTTGTGCATGTCACTTGCATCTAAACAGTTTATAAGTCTAAGAAAATTTATCTTTAGACTTCTGTCAGTCCATAAATTATTATTCCTATTTTTGCTGGTCTGCAGATGTGAAAGATTGAAAAATGCTGGTTTAGATAACATTGTTGCTTTAAATTTAATATATATAGACTGTTTGTTATGAAAAGAATCAACCACATCGACAATAATACATTACTACAAGCAATTTTATACATTCCTTTCCCCAATACATTTATAAATGTGTAGATATTAAATACCAATTAGATATGTATTAACATTATTTTATTTACAATCTCTATAGAAATTTCAACCATAAATACAGTATTTAATGAAAATCTACAACACATTTCTGTCAATCAAATTTAACATCATCACTTATTTGGAAGACTAGTTGAAATCAAGTCAAACTGAGCAACTCAATTTATATTTAAATAGATTTGTGACACTTAAATTGATAAGAAAGTTTGAATAAGAATTTTAGCCATAATTAAATGGAAGCCTTCTTTGTATTGATTTAATGCTAAATGACAAGGCCACTAAAATTTATATTCAAATTTTAATATCAAATTCAGTGTTGCGAGTCTAGTTAAGCAGAAATTGAGTTGCTATGCTTGATATAATCTCAAATGTCTCCCAAGCAGCTGATGATGTCAGATTTGATTGACAGAAATACATGTCCTGCCAGAGATTAATTAATTTTTCATCAAACATTGCAATATATATAACTATAAATTTTTAGGGAATATAAGTACTATAACATTAAGTGTGTGTACATGTGAATGAATGTTTACACAGTACAATTTACTGAATACATAATGAATAATTCAAAATATTATTTAACTCAGAATCATAAATGTTTCTGGCAATTCTAATAACAAATGGGATGTCAAAATATATGAAAAAGTTTTTATGGTGTAAAATCATATATAAGTCATTATTTATTTTCTTTTTTTGCCAAAGACATTTTCAGGCCACCATAAACCTTACTGTATTTTCAGTTTTTATTTTAACGATCAAATTAATTTCATTTATTAAATTTTTTTTCATTCCTTTTTGATCAGTGTATATAGGTATAATAATTTTTACTAGGATATTGCCAATATACGGCTCATTTCATATCCATGCACAGAGAAATAAAATGATAAAAACATAATTAAGCTTGTGAAATAGCCAGTTTAGTTTTTAGGTTCTTCTAACATTCTAGATAAAGAAGTTATATACCTATTTCTGGCAAACAACAGGATAATTGAGTAATCTTTGAGTCAGTTCTACAAAAAAAAAAAATCTAAACTTGGCTGCAAATCCTCAACTACTTGAAAAATATTTCCTAGCTGAAAAAAAAACTTCTCACATCATGGTTATGGATGCAAATATTCTTCTAACCACTCAATTAAAAAAAAAGTTTTAATGGCTTAAAATGAGTGAACTTGAATATACATATAAAGGGGGGGGGGGTTACTATAAATAATAAAAACAATTTTTAACTTAACAAAAACCATCTTATTGTAATGCTTATCATGTTTTCATAAATAGATTGCAGAATGAGACATTACTATTACTAAAATTAATTATACAGAGTAAATTATGAATTAAAAACATGAACACAATTACCAAGTACGGTCACATAAATAGCAAATAGAAAAACAAAATTATTACTATTAAGTTTTTGCATAATGAACATCTTATTTAATTGAAATTTTTTTTTTCTGATTTTGAACTTAACAAGTTTTGTTATATGTTTATTTATATACTAACCTTAACCTCTAGACATGTGGTCTGAAATATATTAGGAGGATATTCAAAACTGAAAAAATTATGTGGTGTACTTTGATTTTTATGAGCTATTACTGCTTCCTAGTTTGAAAAATGTTGACTATGAAGGTAATCTGAAGTGGAAAAGTATATATTGCATGTTAATTCAAAACTTTATTTAAGTAATAAAGAAATTGGAAAATAGATGGCATTATAAATGTCTGGTCAGCACTCAATTTGAATTTACAAACCTACCTTTACATAGATGGTCCAAGCAAAAATATAGAAAAAAAAAATTTTCTTTAGTGAATTTTGTCATACTGACATTAGTTATTTATCAAAAAGTTACTTTAACAATTTCACTTTATTTAACTTTTTTTTTAATCATAAACATTAAATAATTAAATTTGTTATAGCTGAATGGAACAAACTCACCTATTTGTAAATTGGCTCTTAGATAACAAGAATACAGGAAAAAATATTTTATTTTGAATTTGATGCTAACATTATTTAAAATTTTTTAAAAGAGTAAAGAATCTTAGCTATTTGTATGCCTAAAACACTTAAAAACATCGCACAAAGCCTTTATATCAATATACTCTTTTGATGAATACATACAATTTGAGATATCTACTAAGGCTTGCTTAGGTGTCAATAATTTATGGAGAAAGTTATTACTGCATTAAGTCTAATGGTAGATGAATAAATCATACACTTGCATTCAATCTTCTCACAATTCATGGCATCTTATCTATCAGAGAAGTCATCTATAGGAGCATGAGATACAGCAGTCCAGTTTATGATGATCAAATATCAATGGTATTTTGCTTTGATGATATAAACACGGCAGCAATGGAGATTTTGATACGAGCTACTATCTAATAATTACTCTTACTTATGATAAGTAGAACTGGAGTAGTGAAGAACTTTCTACTGAAAATTATTTGTGTAAGATGGGATCATGACATTGTGTTGGTCTAACAACTTTTTATCAAACAGTGGTGGCTGGTCCATAAGCGATGTAATGCACCTCAAAAAAAAATAATTATTAAATTTATGCTTGAAAATATCAAAACTATAATCATTAAATATTTTACATAATTGTTATGTAAATACAACTAAGTAAACATTTTTAAAAAATATTATTTTAACCGATGTTTGAGATTCTATTCAAAGATGCTGCTAATTACCATTATCAAAAACATCATATTCAGTGAATTCCAACAAATTCTACCAAGATTCATATGTTCTTATCAACGCATTAAATTAGCACCATTGGATCTGCTCACTGCAGCAGCATATGTAGTTGAGAGTGATATGCTTATCTATTCTGAATTCCTTCAGAACTAATAATTTTTTACTGTTTTCATATAAGATGAGCAATAAAATATTTTTTTAAATAATTATCATTATTAATGTTAGTATTGAATATATAAAAAAATTACATTTTCCCAATTAATACTCTATGAAAAAATTGAAATAAAAAGATCGATCTTCTCCAAATATTATTATTTGTCAATCAACAGTTAATAAAAACAAAAAAATACATTAGATCTTTTAATGATTGGTATGGAAAAATAAAATGGTATGGTTAGAAATGCTACATTTTGTTTTCCTTACTTACTTTTTGGTGACAATACTGTATTAAAGCACTCTTGGATAAAGAATTTATGTCAGTATACTTATACAAAAGTGGGATGATTGTATTAGAAGTGTTGAGTGTTGTAGTGGCAAAGAATGGAATAGAATAGATGGTTAATAAGAAATAGGGAGTTTGGAGAACTACTATGGAGAATAAAAACTTTACATCTATATAAAAGCAAACAGAACTATTGGATGCGAGTTAATTTATGATAATAGCAAAGAAATTTAAGGCTCGAACAGGATCTTTAGCAACAAGGGAATATACACACAAATGGAAAAATATGGGTGATTTAGTCTGTAAATTATGTAGGGAAGAAATAGAAAGTATTAGATACCTGTTAACTGAATGTAAATGCCTGTAAGCAGAAAGGGTACAAATAATGATACAGAAAGTGGGTTTTTGGCTTTTATACTGGATTTGGGAAAAGATGGGGGGGGGGTAGATATAAAGGCCATTGAGTTGACAAAGATTATGTTGTGGAAACGGGATGGAACAGGATAGATAATAATATGGGGATGGAAAGATGTCTAACAGGTTTCTCTGGGCATAGTGACTGAGAGATTCCCGACTTCGAATAAGGAGAAGTCACAGTGCAAAGAAATTTCACAAATCGCCAGTTATCAAAATTTCATAAGGTGAAGGGTGTTGAACACCCAGTTACAATAATAATGATCAATTGTTTAATTGCAAATATTTTGTCATCACCAATATTCTATTTAATACTCCAAAAACTTAGGCCGAGTTGCCACTATGAAAAAATATTTTTAAATCATATATATATTCTAACTTAATAGCACCGAGTTAACGTTCGGCAACTTCTTGCCAGAATCATAGTGCAAAATTAATTAACTATCAAGGCCGGGAACTGATCTCTTGCATTAACCTATGCCTCCGATCATCATCTCTCTCTCTGTGCATATAGTCTTAATAATAGGAGAAAACAAACTATTATTTAATTACTTAGCTTCGGTTACATAACGTTATGATTACTTAGAGAATTGTTTTAACTACGCTATTCTAAAAAATTAACCTTCTAAAATAATTTTAAAATCCATAACAATATGGATGAATGATTCATTCCTTTTCTAATACTTCAGTAAACATAAAATGGTAATGGCTTTATTGCTCGGGAATTCAGAAGTTCGAGCGCTAGAATCGCGAAAAACACATAAAATAGCAATTACTCGTGAAAGAAATATTATAATACCTTTAATATTACTGTGAAGACAATTTTAATTTAATATGACCTTTAACAGTAACGTTAGCAATTATTAATTTTCAAGGTTATGCATACTCATTTGTGTCATTTTTAAAATAAAACATAAGTATAGATAGAATGATCTTACTCGATTCCGGAATAGTGTTTAAAGAACTATTATATTTAGCCTGTTGCCAAATCGCTTGCAATTTTTTTTTTAAATGAGAGAGAGAGTAAGTTTTCTTGAAAAATTAGCAGTTAAACATCACATGATTACCATTCTAGATGTTTTGCCCGTTTCAAAATCAATGCGATGGGATATAGTTTACCTTTACCCGAAGTCGTTGCAAAAATAATGTTCAATGTATTTTCTCTTAAAAAGAAAACAAAAATTGGTATTCATGAATTAAAAGAAGGAACTACAAATGACTTGGCATGCTTTTTGTTGAAATAACCTGCATATAAAAAGAAATATGCCTCTATTTGAAAATGAAACTTTAATATGTGTTTTACCAATTCTTATTTATGGATCTGAGACTTGTAAATTAAAAAAAAGAGCAACACAGACTTTACATTAGTCAACAAAATAAAGGTAAATATATGTTAGAACAGATCAAAAGTGAAAGACATGGATGAGAGAACAAACATATTATTAACATCATTGAAAGATAAAAAACTGAAATGGAGCTGGATATAATTCTAGAAATGATGATAATAGATGGTAACCTGAAATTTTAAATTGAATCCCAAGAGATTGTAAATGACCAAAATGAGTCCACATGATACAGATTGATGAAATAAAGTTTGCCAGTTCAATGTTAAGAAGACACTATTTCTTATTATATATGATACCCAAACTTTAGTAAATTTTCCTCTACTTCTAAAACTACTATATTTTAATAATATCTTCCATTCTTTATCCAGAATTTTTTCATCAGGAATTGTCAAAAAAAAAAGATATATCTAGCTCTAGGAGAAAGAGATAGATTGAAATATTAAAAAAAAAAATCAGAAAAAATTTAAAGGTGAATTTGGGATGATTATACAAACCAATCATGCAGCACAAATAATAAAACACAATTCTCCTCTAATCTGTTTATTTCACATCTCATACCTCTTCAACCAACTATATTTTTAAAAATCTTAAAACATTCTGCTTAATTGTAGTTCTCTACTGTATTCATTATTCAGACATATTTCCCAATGAAAGCAATCAATCATATTTTTCAGATACTCTTTATAAAAGAGATGTGTTTCTTTAGCAAAAACTATTCTAAAGTTCCTCATGAAATAACTTTTTAAAAAAGACTCAGTGTTTATTCATATCTCATGCTCAATACAAGAAAAAATGTGCCTTTACATTCATAGATTTAATAGCATCACACATTTTTTATGTTTAACAATGCCAGTCAGTCGGTCATATAATCTTGTCATTTTATCTTTTTAAATCTTAGTGAGTATCCTTAAATGAAAGTTCATTCTTTGTTACGTAGATAGAAGTAAAGGCTTGAAAAATATTGAAATCGCAATTTTTGTGCAAGTAATCAAAATGAAACTGGGATTGTAGGTACATTTAATCCTATTGTATAGTTAGGGTATGAAGCTGACTAGTGGCATGAAAGAGTCAGGATGACCAGTCCATGTTAACTTAAAGAAACTGAAGACCTTAAAGGTCTTTATGGTAAATTAGTCATTTTCCCATCTAATATGTTCCCCTGACTTTAATTAAACTTCTAAACTTAGTTTTAAATAAATAATTTATATGCAACAGTTTTATTCAATAAGTTCACCAAAAAGTAAAAAAAACAAATTTTCTCCAGCATTAACAAATAAAAATGTAGGCCATCATACTTAGAAATTGTACTGTTGCAATTCTATTTGACTTACCACTTGCAACTAAAGCAGATTTCTCATATACACAAAAAGGGGCATTAATTGAAAGTGATCTATCAAATCATTGGGCATTGCTATCATTTGTAAATGTAATCACCCCATGCATTCATTTGTAAAAACTGAAAACAATTATATATGAAGAAAGATTAAATCTAATTAAATATTACTAGATGGCAGTATCATAAACAAAATGAGGTGCAAAATGATGCATATAAGAAAAAAGAAAGGGCACTTATGGAAGAATAAATATGAAAAAAGTGATTATACAGAAAGTGGATTATTGGTTTTTATGCTGGGTTTGGGAAAAGATAAGGGGGGCTTAGATATAAAGGCCATAGAGGTGACAAAGATTATGTTGTGGAAATGGGATGGAACAGAATATGGGAAAACTTAGACTGGGGAATGGAAAATAAAGTGGCTAATAGGTTTCTCTGGGCATAATTATTGAGAGATTCTTGACTCTGTTTAAGGAGAAGCTACAGTACATCACATCAGCATATGCTATAGATTTGAATAAAGAATTTAAGTCAGTATACTTATACAAAAGGTGGGATAAATGTATTAGGAGAATTGATGAGTGTTAAGGAATGGTATAGAAGAATAGATGCATTAATAAAGAATAGGGAGTTGGAGAACTAGCATAAATATATATAGAAGTAAACAGAATATTGGGTGCAAGTTAAATTATAATAGCTAGGAAAGTAGTCTACTATTTAAGGCTTGAACGAGATCTTTAGCAACAAGGGAATATACACATAAATGAAAAAATGTGAATGATTCATTCTGCAAGCTGTGTAAGGAAGGCATAGAAAATATTAGGCACCTGTTAATTGAATGTAAATGCCTGGAAGCAGAAAGGGTACAAATAATAAAGTTGTGGAAAAATAAAATATAAACAAAGTGATTATAGAGAAAGTGAGTTGTTGGTTTTTATGCTGGGTTTGGGAAAAGATATGGGGGATTTAGATATAAAGGCCATGGAGTTGATAAAGATTATGTTGTGGAAATGGGATGGAGCAGGATAGAGAAGAATATGGGAAAATGTAATGTGGGGAATGGAAAGGGAGTGGCTAACAGGTTTTTCTGGGCATAATTGCTGAGAAATTCCTGACTCCCTATAAGGAGAAGTCACAGTGCATTACATCACAATTAGGGAAGGTATGGAAGATATACTGAAGACATGGCAAGGATGGCTAAAAAGATGGGGATTAAATTTAGTGAAGAAAATTCAAAAGTAATGATGATAAATACTGGGGAAAGAGAAGAAAAAGAATTT
The DNA here is from genome assembly GCA_028023455.1 of Epiperipatus broadwayi. Lineage (NCBI taxonomy): Eukaryota > Metazoa > Onychophora > Udeonychophora > Euonychophora > Peripatidae > Epiperipatus > Epiperipatus broadwayi. Next base: position 69,855 of record JAQFVV010006849.1, read on the forward strand.
TATTGGGAGATATAAAGTTAAATGTGATGAATATGTATAACTATTTTGGAATCATCTTAAATAATCAGGGAAATTGCTTGGTTGAATGGGAGAAAAAATTGATAAATTAGGCAAAGAAAAGAAAGGGACTGATAAAGAAATTAAGTGTTTTCATAATATAAATATGATGTAGCTAGAATTGTATGGCAATGGCAGTAGCAGGGTTAACATATGATAATGATACATTGTGTTAGTAAAGAGGTGTTAGATTACTTAGAAAAAGTTCAGAGAAATAGGAAGACATGCCTTAGATGCTGATGTGTGGATGGCAAAGGAGACAATTCAAAGAGAAATGAGATGGTCAAGTTTTTATATGAGAGATGGAAAACCCAAAATAAAAATGTTTGATAGATTGCAATTTATGGTTAATAAGAGAATAGCCAAAATAGTATTTAATTGGGTTATGAGTAAATGACAGACAACATGATGGGTGAGAAAGATAGTGATTTGGATAAAAAAAAATTATGTCAGTATATTTATACAAAAGGTGGGATGATTGTGAAAGAATTGTTGAGTGTTATATGGCAAGGAATGGGACAAAAAAATAGATGCACTAATAAAAAATAGGGAATTGGAAATGGAGAACTACTATGGAGAATAAAGAGTTTAAATCTATATAAAAGCAAACAGAACTATTGAGTGTGAGTCAATTTATAATAATAGCAAAGAAAGTAGTTCACTATTCAAGGCTCAAACAGGATCTTTAGCAACAAGGGAATATGCACACAAATGGAAAAATATGGTTGATTAAGTCTACAAGTTATCTAAGGAAGACAGAAAATATTAGGCATCTGTTAATTGAATGTAAATGCTTGCAAGCTGAAAAGGTACAAATAATGTGAGAGAATAAATATAAAGTGATTATATGAAAAATGGGTTCTTGGTTTTTATGCTGGGTTTGAGAAAAGGGGGATTTAGATATAAAAACCATAGAGTTGATAATGTAGAAATAGGATGGAGCAGGATAATGAAGAATATGGGAAAACTTAGGGTGAGGAATGGAAAGATGGCTAACAAGTTTATATGGGCATAATGGCCGAGAAATTCCTGACTCTGAAAAACGAGAAGCCACAGTGCATCAAATCTAAAATTAAAATCTTTTTTTTTGCTCAAATTTCAAATTATATATATATAAAGTATTCTTATTTGTAATACATATGTATGCAAAGTTTCAACCCGATCAAAAATTGGGAAGTGTTTGAAAATAGAATCAAAAAATTTCTCAGACAGTAAGATTAAATAAAAATATTTCCTTTACTGTTATTATAAATATTGTAATTTAAATACTGATATTGTTTTGATGTATTGTTAAAAAAATTTTTAGCTATATGTTTTTTCACTTACTACATTGTCTGTCCTTATATTTATTCTTTAACATATTGTTTGCATATTATACTGTATTTTCTTTCTAATTTTTATATAGGTAGACTGAAATGCTTGCATAATGCACTTTTAGTGATTACTCAATTTTTTATAAAACTACACTGAAATGAATTGACCATATAACTGTTAATACCTTAACCTATACTTTGACTAATTTACCTGATATACCTTACGATTAATCCAATTAAAAATTATTTAGCAATTTTATTCCTACTATAAAATGTGGGCAAACAATTTTCTTTTAAAATTTTTTTATATGAAATTATAATCTTAACTATTTCATTTTATACAATTTTAGCCATTGGCAACATATTTCCCTTAAATATATCTCAGTCCACTCCATTTCATAAAATTTCTTTTGCATTGCACTTATTATAAGCAAATAATGATCATCTCTTTATCAATTTTTTATTTAGTTTTTGTCATCTTCCCATTCTAACGCATATTTTAATGTACTAGTAATAATGATCTAAAGTGCAATATTTCTTGTCATTTCCCATTTCTTAATTATGATTTTCTTTATTTTTTGTTTAATTTAATCCTATCTTCACATTTTTTAAGTAACAAATTTGTGTCTTTTTTTTTTTTAATTAAAAGCATCATCTTTATATATATAAAACATTTTTTTAAATGCCTTCTACATAATCCTTACTTAATTTACAATAATTCAACACTCTGGCGGTCTTCCTCACGATCCTCTAGCCAATTAAAAATATCCAAAATTAAAACGATCATTTCACACAAACCACCATTCTCTCCAGTCTATCAAATAACACTGATACACTTAAGTACATATATGCTGAAAAGATAAATAATCACCAATATACATATTTCATGCTAAACCAGCAATCATCAGTTGGTCCGGATTATATCTCCCACACATATACACTATAAGTGCTCAGATTTATATTAAGATAGACAATCTTCATACTTTAATGGACAGGCTCCAATCTACTACACACTCCAACTCTTCAACCATCCATTTGAAAATCTGATTTAGGAATGCTCGAAGGCTACCCTGAGGCCAAGATTCTTGTCACACCCATGTTGACCTAAGGTCAATCTGAACCCCACATGTACAGGATATAATCCATTAAATACATATGCAAGGATCAGATTTTCAATTGGATGGACGGTTGAAGAGTTGGAATGTGTAGTAGATTGGAGCCTGTCCATTAAAGTATGAAGATTGTCTATCTTAATATATATCTGAGCACTTATAGTGTATATGTGTGGAAGATATAATCTGGATCAACTGATGATTGCTGGTTTAACATGAAATATGTATATTGGTGATTATTTATTTTTTCAGCATATATGTACTTGAGTGTATCAGTGTTATTTGATAGACTGGAGAGAATGGTGGTTTGTGTGAAAGTCTGTGCTCATATACCCTATATATTACATATATTGACACAGGTGTATATATAATAAGCCTGTGTTTCAGTTATTACATTTGTAGAGATGTCTACCCATCTTTGCATATGTATTTAATGGATTATGTCCTGTACATGTGGAGTTCAGATTGACCTTAGGTCAACATGGGTGTGACAAGAATCTCAGACTCAGGATGGCCTTTGAGCATTCCATCATCAGATTTTCAATTGGATGGACGGTTGAAGAGTTGAAGTGTGTAGTAGATTGGAGCCTGTCCATTAAAGTATGAAGATTGTCTATCTTAATATATATCTGAGCACTTATAGTGTATATGTGTGGGAGATATAATCTGGACCAATGGATGATTGCTGGTTTAGCATGAAATACATATATTGGTGATTATTTATCTTTTCAGCATATATGTACTTGAGTGTATCAGTGTTATTTGATAGACTGGAGAGAATGGTGGTTTGTGTGAAAGTCTGTGCTCATATACCCTTATATATTACATATATAGACACAGGTGTATATATAATACGCCTGTGTTTCAGTTAAAACGATCGTTTTAAAAAAATACATTGTTTTGTAAAAATTTACTAGAAAAACAATGCATAAAGATAATTTTGTAAATAGTATGGCTAGTGATCTAAAATTATCAATTTTGTACTAAATATTCCCTGTATTATATTTAACTTTAATGAAGAATATTGACAATAAAAGATTAATCTGCCAGAAACATACCTTATTTGTTATGATTTATATGGGTGTCCTAGTAAAAAAGTGATTGGTTCACTCATTATTTGACAAACCTTCAGGGCTATATTCTATTTCACTGTTTTTTTATGAAACTTGAAAATATCCTGGCTCTTCAGTGGATTTTTTAAAGAGTTTTTTATCTTTTATTTATTTATATCTCATAATGAAATTAAAAAAGCTAAATTCTCGCAACATACGTAACCAAATAATTTAATTTTTTCACTGACATCACTCTAATTTATATCAAGATTTCCATCAATCAATAGTGCTTGAAAAGTTCTTGTTCAATTAGTTTTATTGTTGAAAGATTGTAGAGAAAACTAAATGATAATATGCTGCTCAATTTATATCTTATGAATTGATACTATCTACACATCATGATGTACTACATCAATAAACCTTTGTACATCAAAATTAGATTTATCTCTTGAACCTAAGTCTTTAGCTTCATAATCAAAGAAACATGTCTTTTTTATTGCTATAATTTCTTTATTTTAATTATATATTTAACAATTAATTTATATGTACTTTATAAAATCACTTTCACTAAATGTTTGGAAAAAATATTTTAAGCACATTTAAAAGAGAAATAGCAAATATATAAAATCAATATCCTCTCAGTGTCAGCTATTTCCAGCTTGAACAATCAATAATTAGTAGATGCATAACCATAATGTTTTTAGCAGAGTCCCTGAGCCTCATTGTTCAAGACAAAAGCCAGAATCTGATGTCGAATGAGGATTAAAATTGCACTGCCATTTAGTCATCAGTAGATGGTGCAAAGATTAAAAACCATGAGAATGTTTTTGTTTACAATGTAGTAATCTGAAAAGATCAAGTTATGATGCATTAGCTGAAGTAACAAGTTTGAGATTTTTGTTCTTTTTACTAAACGCAACATATTATACCAAATAAACTATAATGAGAATAAAATTAATTTGACATTTATTTCAGTTTTTAGCTAAAATCTGCATAATTTCTTCTGTTTGTGAATGTCCTAAATTTTTTATTTAATTTTTCAAACATATGTCTGATTTTATACATATTGTCTAAAATAATTATTATGAAAATAATCTACTCTTGAAAAATGTCATAATCAAATGGGAATTCGTTAATCACTTATAATAGCTAAATAGAAAAACAAATTAAAAGAGATACTTCCATATTTGTTTATATTGGGATTTTTTTCATTAATATCACACCAAAGTATTTTATAAGATGTGAATTTGTATGTAAATTCTTTAAATTTTTTATTTGATTGTTGGTTTGGATTAATGTTTTCTAATATTGACATTTTATTTTTAACCTATAAATTATAATTAAGTAATTTTCTTAAGAATCTAAGATCAATTAGTATATGTCAGCAACATATTATTATTATTAGAATATACGGGAAATGTTGTTCAAGTTATCAGATGAAAGTAGGACTAAAGTAATGTTTAATCGATTTTTTCTTAAAATATGAAAATAAAGATTGATTATGATGAGTTAGAAGAAATTAACAGCTACACATACCTTGGTCAGATTATTAATACAGATGGAAATATAATGGATGAAATTAATCATAGAATTAAACTTAGTTGGAGTGCTTTTGGTAGAAATAACTTGATACTAAAAGGAAATATGCCTATGTGTTTGAAAAAGACTTTTAATAAATGTGTTATGGATCTGAGACTTGGACACTTAATAGAAGAGCTATACAGAGACTTCAGACTACTCAAAGAAGTATGGAGAGGTGCATGTTAGGACTAACAAGAAGAGATCGAAAACATAATATATGGGTAAAAAAACAAACAGGTGTTACTGACCTCATTGAAAAAATTAAAAGACTGAAATGGAGCTGGGTTGGACATATTTCTAGAAGATAGTTTATGGACAACTGAAATCTTAAACTGGATTCCAAGAGATTGTAAAAGACCCAAAAAGAGACTACATGTGAGATGGATGGATGAAAAAAAAGTGTGCAGGAATGATGTGGAGAAGCTAAAGATTGGAAAAGATGGATTGAACTGGGAGAGATCATCCTGCAGTGAATTGATAATGATGTATATCATTTCATAAAGTCATTTTTAAAATTCTTATGTCATGTTTGACATTTTGTCATAAAATTCAACAATGTATTTTTAAACACATTTAACTTAGAAATTTTATTTACTTGTTTAATTTGGTCAAATTTTATATTACAATGTAATATTATAGGGTTATTCAACATTTGTTTTTTTTTGTTTTTTTTTTTTGGGGGGGGGGGTCAAATTGTGCTGATATGGTTTAATAAATTTTCAGTCAGGCACAATAGATGGCAGTATATATGTTTAAAATATGCTTTCATTGAATTTTAGGATATTCATTAAAAGCCATTCAAATGAAAACAAAAATAAAGAATGAAATTTTAATTACTTTTGATTGTTTAATTAAAACTTGCTTTTTTTAAAAACCATTGCCCCATAAACACAAAAATCTTGTAAACAAATTTTAATGCATACAAATTTAACTTTAAATACTGAAAATATTAGTAAAAATGTTTAAGGTTTTAGTTTTTCAATTTTAATATGAATAGATACAAAAAGTGTGTTGCAAAATATCTGAATATTAAAAAATAGTATCCATATATAAAAAATATTTTTTAAAAAATGCTTTTATGCATTAAAAAACAAAAACTATATATTTTTTCAACCACAGTTATGGTTATTATGTAACTTGAAACAAAAGCTTGGGACATCCACATAAATTAATTCAATCATTATCTTTCAATCTAATGATATATGCTCTAGGTTTTTTGTTCAAGTTGCATATAACACCATTATTATAGTTGAATGAAAAAATATTTTTTGGTTTTTAATGCATTATTCATCAAAATAAATGTTTTTGTAAAATATTTTATATATATATACTTTTTCTTACTTCTGATGTTAGCTAAAACACTGAATACATATTTAAGAATATTACCTTCTTTATTGATTTGATTGCTACTAACATTCAAATAAATCACTAAGCTTTCTCATTATGCCATTTTCCTTTACTCGAGTTAGTTCAAGACTTTATTCTCACGAGTCTCTCGTCATTGGCCACATCTCTGCATTGACTGTGACAATGAAATTGTGTTTGTGCAATGACATTTTCATTCTTTAATTATATCATGGCAATTCTGACTCTAAATCTTGTTACTTTTCCTATTTCTTTGTTTCCACAAGGGTTAGAATGATTATTGCTTTGAGTGGTTAACTCTAATCTTTTTTTCTTTGTTTTTCTATTTCTTTTTCTTCTGGAGTTAAAATGATAATAATAGTTTAGAGTGATTGATTAATTGTATTTTCTGTTTCTATCTTTTTTTTTTTTTAATTTTCTTCTGGAATTAAAATGATCATAATTGTTTTGAGTGGCTAATTAATGTTTTGTTCAATTTCTATTTTTTTGTTGTTGTGGAATTAGAATGATTATACCTACTTTGAATAACTTACTCTAATATTTTTTTCTTTCTTTCTTATCTTCATTGTTTTGTTTTTCTAGTTCTTTATTTTCTTCTGGAATTAGAATGATCATAATTGTTTTAAGTGATTGACAATCATGATGATGATATCTATAGTTGAAACCATAAAAGTTTCAATATACTTTCATATCAAAAAACAGTAGGGAACATCTAGTTTGACAATGAAATCTGTATAAATATTAGGTGGTTTTACGGGAAAGACGATCCACTAATATTTGATAAATATAATCAAAGAGTAATTAGATTATGTAATAATTATTACAAAAATACTTTTAAAAAACATTACACAATAACAACTCATTAAATATACTAAATTTATAAGCAATACTTAATTTTTCATCATATAAGTTTTACCCATGTCTAATTGGTTGCACCACCCCATCACTCTGGATCTAAAGATCTATGGTTGGTGGTTTAGTTATATCATTTCCGGTATTCAACCTTTTTTCAAATTCCTGAACAATAAACTATGTATTTATTTAATGACTGTATTAATTTAAAATATTTCCAAAATTCATTGATCTCGAGAGTATCATAATCTATAATATCATACTGTCTTAAATAATAAAATTAGTTTGTGCTCTTAATATTTTGTAAGTCATGTAGTGAAAATCCTAAATGCTTATTATCAGATTTAGAGATAGTAGTTGTATATTGTTTGTTTTTAGATGTATTTTTTCAGTTTTCTTATAAATTCCCCATATCAAGAAAAAAAAAAAAGCATATTTTCAAATTTTTTTGGTTTTCATGATAGTGTAATGAATAAACAGAGCAAAACTCTCCATACAGTATTGCCACCTGTGCTAAACAGAGTAATCAATGGATGCCAGAAGGCTTGTGCATAAAATCCCTATCTAATGCCTACTCATCCAATATCCCCAGACTAGTTTCTGGCTTGTGGCTTTCGTCAGTGAGGAGCTTTGGATCTAGATGCAGTGCTCTCAGATCCAAAGCTCCTCACTGACGAAGGCCACAAGCCAGAAACTAGTCTGGGGATATTGGATGAGTAGGCATTAGATAGGGATTTTATGCACAAGCCTTCTGGCATCCATTGATTACTCTGTTTAGCACAGGTGGCAATACTGTATGGAGAGTTTTACTCTGTTTATCAACAATTAATGTGCTAGTATAGGAAATGTGATCATGTGATGCTTAATAGTGTAATGAAATTTGTTGAGTTGGCAACATGATCATGGAAATTCAAATGTTGATACTTCTAACTCATCTGAAGGGCAAAGTTGTCTATGAAATGCATGAGTAGTGAGAGAGGATGGACTAACTTTATATACTGAAGGATAGTTACAATATAGTAATCTTGAGATTAGGGATACTCTGACAAAAAAAACCCAAAATTTTGAAAATATAGTTTTGCAACACAATAGCTGTTCATCCATTTTTGCATTTGAGTTAAATGAGGATATAAACTAATCACTAACTTGCACAAAATTGGTATAGTGAAAGTTATCAAGTTGTTAACTGAAAATCAAATGTTGATATCTCTAGCTCACTCGAAGAGTAAAGATTTTTTTCAAAATATTTGCATAGTGAGAGAAGACGATCTATTTTTTGAGCTTGTCTGTCATTGAAAAATGATGAAGTTGGGATAAAGGATCCACTGGCAAAAACAAAAAAAAAATGGAAAATATATACTTTCAGTTTCTATAAAATATTGAAAATGGATAGAAACCAGTATTGCCTATAAGCAGTTTGAACAAATCATATTAACAAACATTATGCTTGTAACTGAAAACCATTTATTATTAATGTTATCTATATCTAGGCCCATTAAAAACTGTTGTGAAAAAATTTTATCTTCAGCTATAGACATAAATGTATTTTCAAAATAAACCAGTTTAAAGCTTCGGCTTATAAATTTCATTGGATAAATAAATAATCTTCTAAAAGTGTCTAACATTCAGAAATGCAGAACAATTAATTTATTTGACAGAAAACTCCGTAACATAAAAATTTGAATGGCAGTAAAGAAGTATCATAGTATAAACAAAACTTACAGGCTGGTATCCCAGAATTCATTTCTCTAATCTTTTTATAAAATACAATCAATAATGTTCTAGAAATGGAAGTCAAGAAAATAATCTGTGATGAAACTGCTATGACTTCACAAGAAATTCTTACTGCAAATTCTAAATTCTCTTAATAATAATGTGGACGTTTAGAAATTATTTTTCAAGATTTGAACAGGACATTATGTCCAATTCTTCATTTAATAACTTATACAAACATGTTATTATAAATATAGGTTTCAGCAAAATAATCTGAAATCATCCTATTCCATAACATTTAGAACTAATTAAGAAACATAGTCTAACTTATTCTTCTTATCAATTGAAAATTACAACAAAATAATTTTAAAAATATCCTCCATACAAAGCTGACTGATACAACATTATTTGATGCAAAAGCTTCAAAATTAGATTCCTTAACAATATCATACACTATTAGAGGATAATGTTCTGTTTGGAACAAAAGTGTCACTCTGAACTTCTGAATGCATAAGTAAATATTAACATGAGAAATATTACTGGAATATTCAAGTTTATCTTCTTATACTGGTTTATCGCATACTCCTTTAATCAGATATCAAAAGACAATTTAATTTACAGATGATATATTTAAAGTTATTAATGAGATCAGATTTATTACAAACTAATACATCAACCTTTTAATGTTCAACCAATATCCTGAAGAATTATAAGAAATAGGCTTTTTGTGGCATTCCAAATAAATCTAGATACATGTATAGATAACTGGATTTGACCTTTCTAGAAACTACTGGGGTTCAACAACAAATATTCAGAACAACTAATGGTTACTATGCTTACCTATTCCAGAAATATTTAACATGTGAGTGATGTATTTGTGGGTAAACACAACCCCTGATCCATGCAATTAATGACTGGAAAATTTATACCTACAGTGGCAGAATTGAATGGTTAAATAAAACTACTAGAAAATGTCTCCTAGTTACAATTACACAAATTCCTTTACAATATTTGTTAATAGATGTCTAAAACAATCACACATGTAAATATGTAATTATTTTATTATTACATACAAATGAAAATCAGTGTCTACTGTTGATTCTATAGGAAGTGTATGTTTACATAGAACTAGCAGTGGGTAGTCTCATTACAGTTATTAAATCACTTACATTGTGTAAATGGAGTTGGAAGTAAGATGCAACCAAATACTTATTACCAATCAATCACAATTTGCTTTTGATCCTTATTCCATAGATTAAGAAGTGGGTACAATTTAGTTTAATGCATAAGATGTGCCACTTAGCAGATAATTAATAATGGTATATGAGAAGTATTTTTTAAAAACCAAATGTAACAATAACTGATACAGCAACAGAAGAGTATTGATTTTTTTAATGTATCAAATATATAATTTCCAAAAATAATATAATTTTAAAAAAGTACAGACAACGTTGTTTATTTAAACACTTTTATTTACCTTAGAAATTCAGTTGTTTATTTGTAATAGATTTTTAACTTTTTCACTGATCGGCAGCCATATTGGATTTTGGGAAACTTTGACTTAACATACTTCTATTAAATGGATTACATTGGAATTTTGTACATATATTGGGTATGACAATGCAATATTCCAGTTATACAACTTATCACTATTGGTGGACTGAATTTCAAAGTAGGTTGATATCAGTTCAAGTTTAGGAGTGATGTGTAGTACTTGGTGATATATTTTTTTCAAAATGTTTTTATTAAATTACATGATTAATTCACTAAAAAGCATTTACATTTAAAGTAGAAAAACAAATGAAGGATGAAATCTTAATTTTTCTTGATTCTTCAACTAAAACTTGCTTTTTCTAAATACTGCCTTCATAAACACAAAAATCTTGTAAACAATTTGTAATGTGCTTGAATTTCATTTCAAATACTAGAAATATAGTGACATTTTTAACATTCTTATTTTTTTAATTTGAATATGAAAAATTACAAAATGTCCATTGCTAAATATTCCAATTACTAATAAATAAATAATATAAAAAATATTTTATAAGAAACACTTTTATTAAATTTGATGAGTAATATACTAAAAACAAAAAAAAAATTTCCTTCAATCACAGTTTTGATTATTATGTACCTTTAAATAAGGGGGGGGGGGTATCCATAAAGTGATTAAATTCCCATGCTTTTATTTCAATTTATATATAACAACCAAAATTGTGGTTAAAGATAAAAATTGTTTTTGCCTTTTTAGTGTATTACTCAAAATAAATAAAAGCATTTTTTTTATAAAACATTATATATATATTATTTATTACTTCCAATATATAAGCACAATAACTGGTGGTTTTCAAATGAATTTAATTTTGTTCATAGGTAAAATGTTTTTGATTGACACAGATAAATGAATATAAAAAGGATTTCAAAGGAATTACTAGAACGATTCAAGAATTCATAATTATAAAGCAAAAGTTGGGAATCTTAAGATAATTGAATCAAGATTTTGAGAGTGACGCAACCATTGAAATGACTATTTTCATGAATGTCTAAATCACTTTTGCCTGTGGCTATGTATTCACATACACAACAATTAAATTCATCATTACAACAATAAGATTCTTTTATAAGTTTTTGAAGCTTTAATATTTGTGTCTGTGCATTATGTCACTTGTATTGAAATATTCCTTTTGAATTGCTGTTTTCAAATTTGTGTGACTTGTATTTATTTGAAATTGTTAATTTAGATGAATTGTGATGAAAACATTTTTCAACTCTATGAACTTTTTCATGCGCTTTTTCAACGAAGACTTTTTTCCAGTATGAATTTTTTCATGTCTTTTTTAAATTACTTCTCCAATATGTCTTGTATTCACATAAAGGACAATAGAATGATTTTACTCCTGTATGAATGTATTCATGTTTTCTTAAACTACTTTTATCATAAGTTTTCTATTTACATAAAATACAACAAAGAGGCTTTTCTCCTGTATGGAGTTTTTCATGTATTTTTAAACTCCTTTTATGATTAGCTTTATATTCACATAGAGGGCAAGAAAAAGGTTTTTCCTCTCCATGAATTGCTTCATGTATTTTTAAACTACTTTTATCATAAGTCTTGTATTCACATAAAGTGCAAAAAAAAAAGAAGATATTCTCCTATATAAATGTTTACACGTCTTTTCTATTAGATGTCTTATATTCACATAAATTACTATAAAATAACTTTTTTTCCTTTATAAATGTTTTCATATAATTTTGGATTATTTTTATGATTAAATTTATATTCCTTCAAAGTGCAACATTTTTCCATGCTTTGTTTTTCTATACCATTATTTCCCATTTCAAATAATCTTGATATTGATATAATAAAACAATGATTTTTTTTAAAAAAAAAACAATAGTAGTTGATTCAATAAAATTTTAATCTTTCTTTTTTTTTTTAGCATTTGTTTTTTTTAATATCTTTTCACGTAAATGATTCAATCAAGTTTATTTTTTAGCTTTAAAATTGAAATGATAGAATAAATTATATTAGAAAAGTAGCAAGCAATGTAAAACTATATATATGACTTTTAAATATTAGTTTTTGATAATAGTACTTCATTGTCTGGTAATATCAATGTGCTATCAGAAATAGAATTTCTTTTTCACACAGATGATCTTCAAAGATCTTAATAATTTCACTTATAACCATTTGAAATAAATTAGCATTATTAATTTTTTTATAATAAAATAAGATTGAAAAAACTTGCCAAATTAAAAACTCATTTTTATCAATATTTTTCATTGTTAAATATATTTTAATTAATGATATTGTATATAAGAATTAATTAATAGTTGATAATTATAATAAGTAGCAATTTTAGATGAACATATGATTTATTAAACAGTTATTTTAAAAATCCTTTCAATACTGAGACTATTTCATTTATCAATTAGATAATCCAGTAATAAATATCAACTTCTAAAATAAATCATTCCATTAAAAAAAAAATCATAAAGAAATTGATGTACATCAACCTGCATTTATATTAATTTAGCCCAGTAGTTATCAATATGTAAAACTTTATATTTTTACTATTAGCCATCATAATATCTGTAGCTTTTAATTATATGATATTCGTTATTGTGATTGTTGTTTATTGCAGCTAATATAATTATTAAATAACAATAATTATCGTTGTTTAATTTCCTGTTTTATAAACAGCTTAAGTTAGTAGTTAAAAGATAAATGGATGTTTCTGATAATAATTAGAATAATTTCCTCAGGCATAAAACTGAAGACATCCAATTGATGGATTTTTTTCAAAAATATAAAAGCAATTAACTGATTTTATGAACAATATAATCCCAATGATATATCTTGGCTTATCAAGATACATTTTGAAACTACAAAAGTATTTTTTTAAAAACATGATGTCCTGAACCTACATAGGAAAAAAAAGAAACTGAATATTAAAATGTTACAATACATAAACAAATTGTATGCAGCAATTACATAAAGTAGAACATTGGCTAATGTAACATTATATTAATAAATTAACATTAAACAGTTCTTAAGAACTAAGATTACAAAAAGCACTGATTTAAGGGAACTTTCATAAGTGATGCTCTTCAAGAGAACTCAACCCAATCTCAGCAAAAGTAACAAAACTAAGTTACTGGCTTAAAGTGAAGAGTGCCTGGTTTTTAAATCTTTACACATGAAGCTTGTATCCTGCTCATCCCTCTTCTATGTATTTAAATGGATAAGGTCCTAAACATGAGAGATTAGAATGACTTGAGGTCAACATGAGCATGGCAATAGTATTGGCATCAATATGGGATTTGAGCTTTCATCATCAGATTTTCAACGATGTGGATGGCTGAAGGGTTGGAGTAGATTGAAGCCTGTCCATTAAAGTGTGAAGATTTGCTATCTTAATATAAACTGAGCACTGATTATATATATATGTGTGGGAGATGATAATCTGGACCAACTGATGAGTGCTAGTTTAGCACAAAATACATATATTGGTGATTATTTATCTTTTCTACATGTGTGTAGTCATGTGTATCAATTGTATGAGATAGTGTGGATAGTTGAAGGGTGCTTGAAAGTCTGAGTCAAATCCCCCATATTTACTGACACATTCAAATCAATCTTTTTACAATGGCTTCTCATCTTTTCATATATTCTCCATCATACAACAAAAAGCAAATTGTCTCATAGATAATATATGAAAGGTTACCATGTAGATCAGATATACTGCTAACTAAAGGCATAGCTTTACCAACTAAGATACATCTATCTTTTCTGCTTATTCAACCAAATTCCTGTCAAGCAATTATAGAATTATATCAAAAGAGATGGACTTCTTGTAACATTCCAAATAAATATCATTCCAGATCTAAACAGATAACTGGAATTGATCTTTTCAGATGTTACTCAAATTTCACTAACATATTCATAATTACCAATGGTTACTATTTGTATCTGCTTTGGAAATGAAATATTAACCATTTATTAATGTAGTTATGAATAAACCAAAATTATCAATTAATGTTCAATCAAATTTACGTGTGCATTGCCAAATTTAAAGATGAAATAAAACCATTAGTGAATTTATCTCATAGTGGGCATCTCTACAGATTTCAGTATCCATACAATTAAAGTTAAAAACTGTTTAATTATTGGGTAGACTAGTGTACTTTCTTATTCATTTATAAGCAATTAATAAAATCAGTTGCATATAATTTAGGAGATGCAACTAAATATTAATTGACAACTAGCTGCAATTTATCTACTTTTGGTCGAATTTCATAAAATAGTCAATTCCACTATTGATATTCCAAAAGATACATCATTGTCTCTGTTGTAGTTAGAACTGTGATATCTCTCCATCAATTCTGAAGGCTGCATTGTTCAGACTTGTTAAACCTGGTATAAATTTAGTACTTATGATTTGCCCTTTAGCAGATATTTAAAAATGATGTGGGATCTATTTTTTAAAAAATATATATATGTCAAATAAAAGTATTTCCAAGATGCAAAAATAAAGTAACAATTTAAAAAAAGAGCCATTATAACCATGCAATAATTTCATATTATTTTATTATTTGAATTCTATAAATATAATAACAATTGGTTTACAATAAAGTTTTCTTTTAGTTTTGTTGATAAATAAAAGTAACAATTTTATACCTGTACATAGATAAATAGATTTTACAGTGGTTCAGAGAGTAAAATTCTGAAATGATTCCACAATTCATTCTCATGATGAAAAAGTTAGGATTCTTAAGGAAATTGAATCAAGATTTTGAGGCTAATATAACTACTAAAATGACTATTTACATGATTCTCAGAGTCTTCTTTATCTATGCCTTTGTAATCACATAAAAAGCAATTAAATACATTATTATACTTGTACAATTCTTTTATACTATTTCTTTCCTGCTCGAATAATTGTGTCTCTGCTACAGTCATGCATTTATACCGCATATATTGAAAAGTTCTTTCTCTTATACTGTCATCTTTAAATCCATTTAAATAGCATTTATCTGAAATTGCCAATTTACATAAATTGTGATTGAAATGCTTTTCTCCTGCATGAACTTTTTCATGTGATTTTAAGTTACTTTTCCAAGAAGTCTTGAATTCACACAAAGTGCAACAAAAAGGTTTTGGTTCTATATGAATGTTTTCATGCCTTTTTATATTACTTTTATTATAAGATTTGTATTCACACAAAGTACAAGAAAAACGCTTTTCTCCTGAATGAATTTTTTCATGTATGTTTAAATCATTTTTCCTACAAGTCTTATACTTACATAATGTGCAACAAAAAGATTTATCTTTTGTATGAGTTTTGCCATGTCTTTTTAAATATTCTTTTCTAGAAGTCTTGAATTCACACAAAGTGCAGCAAAATGACTTTTCTCCAAAGTGAATTGCTTCATGTCTTTTTAAGGCCTTTTTATAAAAAGTTTTATATTCACATATAATACAACAAAATGACTTTTCTCCTGTATGAATTATTTCATGTGTTTTCAAACATCTTTTATCATAAGTTTTGTAGTTGCACCAAGTACAATAGAATAAATTTTCTCCTGTATGAATTCTTTCGTGTTTTTTTAAACTCCTTTTGTAAGAAGTCTTATATTCACACCAAGTGCAACAAAATGGTTTTCCTCTTCTGTGAAAGTTTTTATGTGTTTTTAAATTACTTTTATGATAAGCCTTATATTCACATAAATTACAGGAAAAAAGATTTTTCATCTCCATGAACTATTTGACTTCCATTCAGATATAGTATACAAAAACACTTTTCTCAGTATAGCTTTTTTCATTTAGCTTTAAATAACATTTTATACAAATACTATATTCACATGAAGTGCAAAAACAAAATTATTTCCACATATTATATTAAGATTTTTAAAACAATTTTTGTTACAAATCTTGTATTCATACAAAGTGCAACAAAATTTTTCCATCCACATTTAAAATACTTTTCATATTTTATGAAACAACAAATGATTTTTTTTTCCATATGGTTTTTTATAATTATTTTAAAAGCAAATTTATCTCATGTTCCAAATAATCTTGGTATTAGTAAACATAAACAAAATTTTTCTTAAAAAGCAGTTAGTATTTTTCAAGTATCAGTGATATTCATTGTATATTTTGAGTCTTTTTTAGCATTTATTTTTTGATATCTTTCCCTGTAAATGATTTATTAAATTTAAATTTTATCTCTAAAACTGAAATACTAGAAACAATGGAAAACTGCAACTATGATTTTTAAATATTATTGTTTAGTTACATTAGTCCCTAGAAACCATGAGTTGCTATAATACAAATAATCTTAAAAATCTTAATAATTTAACACATGTGAATTGTTTTGCCATAAAGAAGCAGTATAAACAAACAAACTAAAGTGGGCCCATCATGTTTGCAATTTTTACCAAAATTTTTAAATATGAAATATACTTTAACTAACACTACTGCATTAAAGAATGTAATTAATGGTTAATACACTTATAAGTATAAATCTTAGAAGAGCTTATAATTTATTGCATAAACAGTTTAAAATAGAAACATTTAATATTATTAATGAAGTTATTTCATTTGTCAATAAGATAATCTACTCTATTTAAGAATACTTCATAACGAAATTGATGTATAGCAACTTGCCCTTATACTAAACTAATTACGCATGTAAACATCAGTGTATATATATTTTATATCTTTGTTATAAACATCATCAATGGCATGAGTAGCTTCATCAGGATATCAGTAATTACCTAGACAATCATCAACTTATATATATATATTTTATATTTTTTTAATAGAAATGATCTGAAACATCAATATCCTTATTGTATAATAGTATAGTCGTCAAGATGGTCATTTATTATTTGAATTTTCCTGACTGACAACAATAAATGTAATTACATTACAATCACAATTTCACTTTAACCTAGAATTATTATAAAAAGATACTTTTGTTAGTATTTAGAATATCTTTCTTGCCATTAGGCTAAAAAATTTATAATTATAAACTTTTTTAAAAAAAACCCACTAAATTACATGATTTTCTCAATAATATAATCTCCATGATTACATTGTGTCTTGGCATAAACCACGTTGAAAATAGAAATGTTCTTTTTTGAAAATGTGGTAACTTGAGTAGAAACCTACACAAAATAAAATATATATATTGCATATTAAAATATTATATTACAAACATACACAAAAAAGAATTAAAAACATTAAAGTTATATCAATTATATAAAGTAGAATACTATATACATAAAAACATCATAACCAATGTTACATAAAATAGCTCATAACAAAACATAGCACTAAGACAAAAAATACTGACTTAAAGATGCTTTCAAGTACAATGTACATTAATCTTGCAAATTTCAGTAAAGGTAACAAAAACTACGCTATTGATTCCAAGTGGAACTTCTCCCAAGAAAAGATCATGTGTGTGTTAATTTGTCAAAAAACTTAATTCAGAATGCTTCCTAATAAAGATTTTGCGAAAACAAGGAATGGAAATATATTTCTTACCATAATGGTCCTTTTATACTCTATTTCTAATAGCCAAAATATGGGAAATTTTATTCTAAATAGGTGCCCCAAAAGCATGAAATTAAAGTTTTCACATGTGCACCTCAAGTAAGAGCAGGCAAATTTCTCATAAAAGTATAAAACAAACATGCTTTTGGTTCCAAGGAGACCCTCCCCCCCCATCAATCATGTCTGCTAATTTGTGAAGAAACCTAATTCTGAATGCTTCTTTAAAAAAGCTTTATCTGAGAGGAGCATTGAATGAAAATATCTTTTTTACCACAATGACCCTTTTACTTTCTCATATCTCTAATGACCAAAATATGCAAAAAATTCATTCTAAATAGATGCCAAAATACAATGTTCTCATTACAATAGATTAGGAACTAACAAACTTTCATAGTCACAAGGATAATAATTACATTGCTTCTTATAAATAATAGAATATTATTATAAAAAGATAAGTTAAATATGAAAAAAGAAGGTAATCTTCACTAATCTTGCAAGTATATTTAATTATCACTGTAATAAAAGTCATTTAAGAATTTAAAAGAATAAATAGATTATGAGAAATCAGGGGAAAATATAGGAAGTATTCTACTATATTCAGAACATTTGGCTCCCAGTCTTAATGTGATTACTGAAATTTGCCATTTCTATAGCAGCATACCAATTGTAATTACAATTTTAACATATGTATATATATTCGGTGTGCTCCAGTTAAAAGATGACTAGTTCTCTGACAAGCTACCTGCAATCCATCTCTGAATCAATGCATGTTATGTAGTGGCATACTTTAGTTGTCCACTACAAAAATTTTAAAGTGCTACGTTTCTGGTCATGATTTATAGAATAAAATTTGCATGTTTCGTCTTTTTGTACATCGCTATCCAAAATAATGCAAACCACTTGAAAATATGCTTGCGACTCATGACTTCACTGCCATATATAGTTCAAATCATTTCAAACATTTCAACAGTACTTTTGCCCAATTAAAAAAAAATTTAATGTTAATGCATTGTTCCTACATGGATTAAAATATTAAACAGGCAAAACTCTCCATATAGTAGTGCCACCCTGTGCCAACTAGAGTAATCAATCTAGATGCAGTGCTCTCAGTTCCAAGGCTACTTACTGGCGAAGGCCACAAGCCAGAAACTAGTCTGAAGATATTGGATGAGTAGGTGCTAGATGGGGATTTCATGCACAAGCCTTCTGGCATCCATTGATTACTCTGGTTGGCACAGGGTGGCACTAATGTATGGAGAGTTTTGCATGTTTAATAACAGTTATGTGCTAGCATAAGAGATAGAGATCATGTGATGGATTAAAATCCAAAACACACATCTCATGTTGCTAACATCTTAAAATCTTGTGGTAAATAATTGAACAATATTACTAGAGCTTATACTGCAGTACCTGGGAGAGAGAACCAGCTATAAATTACCTTTTAATTCCAGACATATTATATAAATAAATATATGGTCCACATATTATCACAGTATATACAGTAAGTATACATACCTTAGGCAGAATTTTATTAAAAATTATATAATTAATATTATTAGTAATTATATAATTAAGATGTCAATAAAATGAATTAACAATATATATAATTAATAATTTTAAATAAAAGTATAGTATATATACTTAAGCTAGATGTAATTAGAGGGGATTTGAACTCAGACTTTCAAACTCCCTGTTGTTATTCACTCTATCTTATAAAACCAATACACATGATCACATACATGTGAAAAAAATAAATAATCTATATATGTATTTTATATTGAATCAGTACTCATCAGTTGATCTAAATGATCTCCCACACACATATATATAATCAGTGCTTGGTTTATATTAAGATTTTAAATTTAATAAATAATGTATCTTTTTTTAAAGAATAAAATGAGGCTATTGTATGAAAGGTGCATTTGGTCTAAAATATTCAGGTGAATGAACTTTTGGTCAAAACCTTTTTCCTATGAATACAGCAAGAAGTTTAGGAATATGGATAGAATAACCCTAGATATAAAATAATTCAGTATTATTATCTACTGTCTATTGGCAGTTCAACCTTAGATGGGACAACTGGAGTAGAATAAATTTGTTACTGAATATTGAAGATTGCAAGCACATATTTCTGTTAGTTTGGACACAAAAAAGACTTCCTGGAAAGAATTTTAAGATTAACTTGGGAATATATGCTATTGTTTCATAAAAATTATTTTAAAGATACTTTCACTGGAAAAATAAAGCCCAAGATAAAAATCAATGGAGAAGCATAATTTTACAATGTTTGAAAATTATAAACTTTATGCAGAAGAGATTAGAAGAAAGCATCTCAATATTAATTTTGTTATGATTATATCTTTTTCTCAGTTAGTCATTGATTTGATGATAGTCAATACAACATACACAATATATCTCAATGAAAAGATGACTGGTTCTCTCTCCAAACTACTAGTCATGTCATCTGTGACTTAACATAGAATATTGTAATCTAGTTTAGCTATTAATCACGAAACAACCTACAGTATGAAATGTAAATGTTTTTGTAATTTTTTACCATGTTGGGACAATGTGCAAACATTAAATTTTGTTTTTAAATTGATCATAGCTTCTATGAAAACACTTAAAATAATTCAAACTGTATAAGCAGCGAAGCCATAACTTGCAAGAATGTTTTTAAGTGATCTCCATGCTTTCATGATGACAATCCACAAAAATATGAAATACGGTCACATTTCATGTTTTCATGACCCAGACATAATAGTGCCTTAAAATTTTTGTAGTAAATAGCAAACTTATGTTGTCATATAATACATGAATTGTTCCAGAGATGGCACTGCAGGCAGCTTGATGAGAAAAGTGGGATTCTTTATTCATAAATTGTAGTACTAATACACAAATTTGTTGTGAATTTTGATTAAGAGAGACTAAATAATAAAGTGGCAATAAACAAAGGAATTAGAGATGTTCATTTTCATCCAAATTCCTTATATATATTCAGAGAATGTTGAACCATGTTATTGGAAAGTGCAAAAGAGACATTCATATATTAATGGGCATAGAATCAATATTATACAAATTGCAGATAATTAATTTATCATGTATTTTAAAAAAGTATATAAAAGAAAAATAAATTTTTAATTAAATAATATAAAATAATAATAATGGCAAAACATCAATGCTGTTAATGTAAAATTAATTAGGTTCAGGATAGATATGTAAAGACAGCTTGCAGGAAAAAAAATACAGTTGTGTGAAAGAGATGACTTTGATTTCCAAGACATATTCTTATCTTTCCCATTTAGTTTATTAAATTTTTATGGATCAGAAACACAGACTTTGAAAAAAGAAAATAGCTTAACTGGAAGTATTTGTAATGTGGTACTATTATCACATAGAAAAGATAACATAGAGATATTATATTCTGTAAGAATGCAAAAATGAGCATTGTGACAGCTATCAAGAAGACTTTTGCTTTATAGCCAGTATTGTTTTTGAACACAGAATACAAAGTAGAAAAAAGAAAAGAAGACCTGATCTGCTTTCAATTCTTGCTTTTTTCCTTCTTTCTTTGCATTACTTTTCTAGACACCATTGATTGAACTGACAGAACACCATTTTAAGTTCTGCAGGCATTTTTATCCACTTTTCTTATTTGCATAAGATTAGACTTTGCTAATATGCAAATTGCAGTAAACCAATATTCTGCAGATCATTATTATTTCTGGAGTGCTTTAACTGTCTATAGTGACTAGTCGGCACACACACACATATATTTCACTTTACTGATAAAGATATATATATATATTCAGTCAGATTACAACACACTGCCACATTTTAATTGTATAATAAAACCTTGTAATTAATTTATCTGGTAAAATGTGACAGCAAGTAGATTGACGTTACCCTAATCTACATACATTGACTTAAAGCAACTTCATTCTAATGACCTCAAATGAAATGTAGACTGATTTATGTAAGTTTAAATCAACTCTACGTTTGCAAATAATAATATATTAATACTATATTTTATGTAAATTTTAAGGTGTGATTTACATAAAACATAATTATACTTTTTATTACCATTTCTTAAAATCAAGAAATTTTTTCATCTAATTATTCCATTCAATATTTGTTAATAACAAATTATGTTTGTTACGATTGATAACTTCGATTGAATTTCTTTTTATACGACGGAATTATTTCTATACTTTGAACCAAAAAATTGAAAGAGGATAAACTAACGTTTGTTTATAATCAGTAATAATATTAGACTATATAGTACTTAAAGCATTTCCGTTTCGCCCGTTCTTATAACAATGCAAAAGAGGGATCGAATACTTTACTTCTTTTAAAATTAAAAATAATTAAGTAATTACTAATTTTCCATTTTAAAGCGCTTCACGGAAATGCGAATAAGGTTTTCGCCAAGTAACTGAAAACTATATATTGAATAGAACAAATGAAAATATACATCGAAAAAACAATATAAATAGCAAAATCTCACTTGAATATTGAAACGATTTGGTTATCAAGTAAAAAAATTGAAATCAACGATAAAATATAATTTACTAATTTTGATATAAAGGATTAGCGGATCACCATTACAATCTTAATATGGAATAAAGCGATGTGATGTGATGTATTATGGCTTCTCCCTAAACGAAGTCAAGAATATCTCAGCAATTATGCCCAGATAAACCTGTATTATCCTGACATCTTTTGGCTATTTATGGCATTATATACTCAAGATTTCTGTATAAAATTGAATGTTTATACTATATTAAATTTGTAAAATCTTTTAAGAATTAATAAAACATAAATAATTAGTGTAACAATTAAATTTTAATATTAAATGAATATTTTGTAAATTTTAGTACTGATTGTAAAAAGATTAAATTTTAAAATAAAAATCTATTAATAATTTTGATACATTTTATGGCACCCAGAACATTTTTATCAAATCTTTCAATTATTTACTTTTCTCCGGAATGTTATTATATTTTACTTTTTAAGGTTATCTACTTAAAGCCAATTTCTTTCTATTTCCAATTCTCGCATATTATGTATTATCTTAATACTGTTAAACTGCTCATTGCTATATATGATATCAAAGACAAAATAACTTAAAATTTTCATGAATAGTTGATGGAAAGGCAGAAATCTCCTTTACAACCTTGGACAAATACTGAAGAAAGCAATTCTTACTAGCTTTCTATTGTCATATGGTGGGGGCTTGATAAGTTTTCCAACCAAAAGGTCTGTCTACCCCTGAATTGATTGATACTCATCTACTGACCAATATTGAATGGTTAGATAAATTGGAAGTTATGATTACAGCTGTTTAGGAGAAAAATCTTAAGTCTCATGAAAATAAAATTCCACTTTGCTGAAATTTTAAAACAATGTTATGGACATAATAGACAGGAATATTAACAATGTTCCACAACATTCTTTTTAATGCTCCCAATATTGCCATTTTAGAAGCATACAATATAATTATAATTATTGGAATGTGCAATGGCTTGTGATGATATGGAAAACAGTGGCAAAATGTAACAGATGATAGTCAAATATTGAATTCATGGATCTGCTTCTAATAAAAGAATTTAGCATACTGACATCTGCACAAAATGTTTTATACTTTTGTTACTTTTAACCAGAAGTTCAGTTCAATTCTTTTTTTATTGATAAAAGAGTAATCGTTTACTATGTGTTATTTTCAATACAACCATCATTTCCCCATTCTTTCATATTATATTTTTCAATCTGTGTCATAGACACTCAAATCTTTTATTCTTTTTCCCAAGTCTTCAATCCATATAAAATTACATGCAAATGTAATGAATATTAATATTTTATTTGTGACACTGTTGAATTCCTGGGATAACATCTTTATTTTGATATGCCAATGGATTGATGTTGGTGTAAAAGAGCCATATCAATATTCTTTGCCATTGACTATGGAGATTCATTTATCTATTATACTATCTAAATTTCTTCCTATTAATACCTTAGGACTGATTTACAAATATTCCTACTATTTTATTCTGTGTACTAATGAAATGGGGAGGGTCAAGTAGAAGTGTATTCTCTCCACTTCCTGTTTTACAGAATCATACTTTAAGTATTGTATCTGGTAAAAGATTATTAAATATAGTGAAAATGTATTTCTAAATATGACATTATTTCAATAAATCAACTTTATCTAAGTAGAATTGTATTAGAAACATACAATGGCTTTATTATGATGTATTATATTTGTTAGCTATAATAATTATGAACAACTGAATGCATGATAACCCTCATAATCAAAGATAAAAAATATATCTTAAACTGTTGTTTATTTGATATAACAGCACTTCATTTAGGTTTGGCTACATTACTATTACTTATTTCTAGTTTTAAAAGAGATGAAGAATTTAATTGTAACAGAAATTAATATAATTTTTTTTATTATTATTAATGTTGTGGTTTAAATATTACCCACATAAATTCATGTAGTTTTATTGCTTTTCATGCACCATTTTTATTGTCAAGAAGTATTTTGCTTAACTTGAAATTACAGACTATTTCTGTATTGTTTATAAATAAATATTTAGCCATATTATTTTTACTTTTAATTTACATGTCAACAGAATAAATAACCTATTCTTATTACAATGTAGTTTATAACATCGTAATTTTCATCATCATTTTTATCATTAAACAACTTTGCAAATATAGTAACTTGTTTCCATCATTATCTATCCAGTTATTACTATTAAATGCTTTTTCTCTCCATCTATTTACACTGAGCAGATTTAGTTGCATTTATGTTCCAGTGAGACATATGAATTAGATCAATACTTGTTAGCATTCTATTAAGCTACACTTCACTAATTACTTTTAAAAAAATTGAAACACTGCTATCTCTATTTTTATTGAAACTAAACTTGTATGTATTATCCTAAAATATTTTCATTTAAATGCACTGGAAAAAGATGAATGAATAAATGAAATAAAAGAATTTGATGTAGTGATATGGAGAAACTATAGATAAAAACAATTGTTATATAATGAGCTTTAATAGTTCTTAACAAGATTTTCTGAATATCCCTATCCCCAGACCAGTTTTTAGCTTTTGGCTTTCCTCAGTGAGGCACTAGGATATTCAGACATTAGATTTAAAAATACCAGATCAAGTCCAGCATTTATCTAATAGTTAACTATTAAGTAAAAAATCTGAAGTTTTCAGACATGGTATATGTCTTCAAATCCAGCTATCTAACTTAAATAGCCATAAGTCATGTGATATATGACTTGATTTCTTTGCAATAAAAACAATTCGATTAAAAACAGGGAGAACATTCTACAGTGGATTAATAATCAAGTAAGATAATTTGTTTCCATGTGTAATTAAATTATATCACTGCTGAGATGGGTATTAATTATTTATTGCAAATAAGATTCATTTGTGGCAGAATATCAGAAGTCTATTCAACATTAGACTATGGTTAATAGTATAATCTAATTATATTTGCTATAAATAAATCTTAAACAGCTGTAACTAACATTTTGGCTAAGTTCATCCTTATTTCTCCAATGAAATCAATAGTATCATAGAAAAATTAAGGCATGACAAATCTCATTTTAAGATTGATTTAACTTGATGCTTTCAAAATAGCCATTAAGAATTTCATTTTCCATGATGTGCAGTTAGGATTACATATTTAGATACACATATATTAAATATACAATCACTTTCTACACAAGACACAGAAATAAACAATAAACTATATACCTATCAAGCATATATTCATTTCCTAAGTAATATGCAATTAAGATTAGCACAAAATTAAATGCATATTAAGATTATCATTATTTCCTAAACAATGTGGGATTAGGATTAAAAAGTAAATGCAACACATATTAAGTATACATCTACTTTTACCAAAACAGGCAAAACTCTTTATACGTATTGCCACTCAGAGCAAACCAGAGTAATCAATGGATGTCAGAAAGTTTGTGCATAAAATCCCCATCTAGGGTCTAACAGTTATAACCAAGCATGGGAGGTGGTGATCATGTGATGTATATTGGCTTATGCACCTACTTCCTAAACAATGTATAATTAAGATTAAACAAGCTAAATATTCACTAAGATTACAATTGTTTCCCATCTAACTTATTTTGGCACTGATGAAATATCTCTTCCAACAATTCTCAGTTGCTTGATTAGAATTTTACTCCATACTTCAGAACCAAGTCAAATAAATTTAAGGAATTCTCTTAAAATAGATACACTATTAAAGTATTATAAAAGGCCTTTTTATTAAGTAATTACTTATTACATAAATAAAAATGTAAATGGATTACCAATCAATTTTTTAAATGTAGATACCTTTTTTCTGTCTTTTTGTTTTCTAAAGTTAGCTTGACATTCTTGAATGATGATGTCTTTATTTTCCATTTTTTTTCTAAATCCACTACAATTGGATGGGATGGGGATGATTTCATAAATAAATCTTCTGCCTGTGGTTTAATAATGGCAGCAAACTATTAAGTAGACAGATATTAGTCTGATCAGAGCTTTATTTTCAACAGTAAAGAACAGGTCTAGCAATGACAGATGTGTTTTGCTTTTAGCCCACTATTAATAACATGTTGCCAATACTTTTGAAGGCTTTCATAATGTTAATCACTCAGGTATCATACTTCTCAACTTTCAGCCCTTTGGTAATTCTGGGCTTTAAAATGCCCTAAGGTTGATCAATTCATGTCATAATAAAGAATCAAATGAATTAATAACCTGAATTAACCAAATTGAATTAAATGCAATTGATCGAACTATATATACCACTCTAATTAGTCAAAGCTGTTTTTCAATATGCATCATTTCTTTAATTAATTAACTATTTTTTCAACTTTCAGATTCACCCTTTTGCATGGGACAAGTGTTCACACCTAAGCAAATGGCAGCTTTTGTAGCTATGCAACAAGGTTCAATTGAATTTTTTTTTTTTATTATAAATGATTTTTAAAATTTAAACAAGAGAAAAAACATACTTTTTATAGTATATACTTTATAAAATGTATCTTCTAAAAAAATGTACAAATTACATCTAAAATTTCTTTCAAATGAAATTTATTTTGCTTTTTTTTTTTCTGGTTAACTTTTTAATCAATTCTGGAAGCAAAAAATAAAAATAATAACAAAGATTAATTAATTTCATTGATTAATGCAGTCTGTTTCTATATGTGTAAGTACAATTTGTACTAGTGAATGGTACAATATATGTGTGTGTTTTGAACATGTATATACAGTATGTATACACACTTCTGATACAACTTTATTTAAAATAATGTAATTAAGACAAAAATAAAATCAATTAACAAAAAATATATAATTACCAATTTAAAATTAATAAATTTAAATAATTCACATTTCTTTAAAAAGTGAATGGTGATTTCAGGGGGGAAACATTAGGTTCAAATAAATTAGTTGATCAAAATTCAAATACAAGCTTTTTACTGGTTAAACCCATAAGACAGAAACTTGTAAAGGGATGTGAAGAGAATAGCAATGGATATGAAATTAATCAGCACTGCAATCTAATGTCCACTGTTGACTCAATGAAGTAATAAATGACAGAGAGGAGTAAAATAAGAGTTGTCCTGAAATGTGACATCACAAGAAAACAACTTTAATGGTGTGGTAGAATAAAGTTTTACAAAAAGAACTTGAGAATAGATTTAAATGCTAATCCCATTTTTATTACAAAGATTATCTTGATATCATAATAAATTGTGACATGAATTCCTTTTGTTGGAAAGATAAAGCTTTTAAAATAAGATAAAAAATTTATTCTGAGCTATAAGTTGATATCTTGCAAGTCTTTTACAAGAAATCTTGTGAAATTAGATCAGCTACTAATTTACAAATGCATGATGTGGATGATGACAATGTTTTGTTGTGTGATAATAAGTTTAATAACAGCATCTTAAAACTAATTTTGTTTCATTTCTTTGTCAATTTTTTCTGGCAATGGGATTAGCAGTTATTTTACAAGTTTGTGACATAGATAGTGATAATGTGCACATATTATATATATATTGATAATTAAGGCCCTGTCATAATAATGATGTATAACATATAGAGGTTTGTGCTTTATAAATTAATTTAACCATGTAAAGTCTATGGTATTGATGATGATAACCCTATTGCCATTACATATACACTGAAGTATTAAAATCACATGATAATGAGTACAATGCATATAAAGTTGTGCTATATAAATTACATTAGCCATTTGTTTACAATTGTCAAACATGGATAATAATGATGGTACATAAAGCATATATATATAAAGACACAATACAAAATCTATCATCACTGTCAACCATTATCAATTCATTGTAGTACGAAGGTCTCTTCAAGTTCAATCCATCTTCCCCAATTTCTAGCCTCTCTTCCCCACAATACTCCTGCATATTTTATTATTTCATCCATCCATCTCACATGTGTCACTTTCTGGGTCTTTTACAATCTCTTGAAATCCAATTTAAAATATCAATTGTTGATATATTATCATATCTTCTAGCAATATGTTTATCCCAACTCCACTTCAGTCTTTTAATTCTTGCAATGATGTCATTAACACCTGTTTGTTCTCTTACCAATGTATTGTGTTTTTGATTTCATCTTGTTACTCCTAACATGCATCACTTCATACTTCTTTGAATGGTCTGAAGTCTCTCTATTGCTCTTCTGTTAAGTGTCCAAGTCTCAGGTCCATAAGTAAGACCTGGTAAAACTTATTTATTAAAAACCTTCCTTTTCAAACACATAGGCATATTTCCTTTTAATATTAAGTTATTTCTACCAAAAGCACTCCAATCAAGTCCTCTCACATTATTTCAATTTACATCTTACTTCGTTTATCTCAGTGATAGAAGTTACATTATTGAGAACAAAATAAAGAATATGAAAATTTTTTTTGCTAATAATCATAAGATATGATTTTAGCAAAGATAAATATAAAATGAGATTAATGCATATGAAAAAAAAGTTTCAATTGTTTTACATAAAGATATAATGACATTTGAAAATCCAGGAAATACTAGAAAGGTAATTTAAAATAAACTGAAATTATGCAGGTATGTAACAATTATAAGAATGAATCATTTTTCAGTCATAATGAATGAATGTTTTACTATTAGCAATTGAATTAGTGATGCAGGTTTTGAAATCTGACATGAAACAATTAAAATAAAGATGAAACAAATGAAACATAGATGATAATTATTATAACACTCTGTAAAGAGAAGTTTATAATGAAAATCAAAAAGCCATGTAAATCAATATAGAACTGACATATAAAGGTCATTAAACATTGAATTTTCAAGTTGTGCATATAGATGAATAAATAAATCTGTTTCTTTTAGAATAAAAATATAAGTATATTTTTATTTTTCTCCTTTTACTTTCTTTCCATTTCTTCATATATATTTGCTTACGATAACCCCTTCATATATGCTTTAATGCAAGAAAACTTTTTTTAATGATTCCTTTATTTTCCTGATAGTTTCGATTGTCCTGCAGTCTTCATCAGAGCAATCTTAAATTCCTCTACCTTTTAAAATAACTGATATTTTTAAAATAAAGGAATCATTAAAAAAAGTTTTTTGCATCAAAGTGTATATGAAAGGGTTATTGTAAGCAAATAAAAATATAAGAAAAATAACAATGGGAAAGTTAAGATGATCATGAAAAATATTATTTTTCTAAATACTGAAATAAATGTTGAATCAAAACCCCAAATAAAAGTGAACATAAAAAGGAAAAATAATTAAAGACCTGTTCAGCAGACATCACAGAGAAACAGACAACCAGGCTTGCCATTTGCTATGCAGTGAAGAATTGGGTGATGTCTATTCTCATTTTCGCCTCTAGTTAAGTATACAACAAGTTACTGATCAATACTGGCCAGCAAATTAGTTATAAGCTAGCTACATGTTAAAAAAAATCAAAGCAGATCTACTTGATACCTAATAAAATTTTCTAATTTTGCCCATTCTATTGCAGAGATTAAGATCCTTTTAAAGTTGGAGATAATGTATTGATAATTACATTATAACAAAATAGAGTTGCAAGCCAGTTAAAATATAAACCATTTTGTGATATAGAAACAGTTAATATTTGATTTTTATATAAGACTGGGGTAATCTTTATGCAAATTTCAGTTTTTGCATACTATCATAGAGATGAGGCACAATTGGATTACACATGTCATTTGTAAATAGAACTCTTTATTTGGATCACATCTGTTAGAAAATATCAAGGCAAAACAGAAGCAATAAAGACCTCCTTATAGCATTCCTCAAAGACATTCATACAGCTTTCTACCTCCACTTATGTGATCTGTGAAAGTTGTTTTCTGTTTGCCTATAAAATTGTTTTTTTTTTTACATTAATTAAATGATGCTTAAATTTAATAATGACACTCTGGTTTCTATTAGTTTACATTGCTTCTGTATAAAATAACACATTTCCCTGAATTTGTATTGTTTTTTTCTTTCTTCATAAACATCCAATATTAGTTTTTTTTTATAAAATTATTTTTTCATTAGTTTATAGTACTTTTTTTTAAAAAAAAATTATGCAATACATGTTAAGAATGGTGACATTCATTTATTTAATAAGTCAACCTATTTATACAAATTTAAAGATAAATTTAATACTCTAGGTATCTCATAAGAGTAAAAAATATGGTCTTACATTATTCTTTCAATGGAAATTTGCATGGATGAGTCTTGACAGAATGTTAACTGTCTGAAAAACAGACCATATGTACAATAAGATATCCTTAGAGGAGAAACTAATAGGAACAAATCAGGAAGATCACAGAGCAAGTAGCATTGTTTTTAAACACTGCTAATAAGAGTATTCTACCATTTGAAGATATAAAGGACATTTAAACTCATACAAAGGACTATTTAGAAAGGAGAGGGTGAGTATTAATAACATTGTCATTAACTTAAGTGCATATAAAAATCCCAATTGGAAACACAAAAAGAAAATGAACTATGGCAGTTGACAAAGAATGAGTGTGTTTACAAGAAGTAATATTCTGACTAACCTGTCAGGAAGAAACCATGACAACCCAAACAGAAGTAGATCACAGTTATTCTGCATGAATACTCCCTTAACTATTAGTTTTTATAAAATTTCATGAGTATTTTATTTGTTTTGGATATGGTATATTCACATCAATTGCACTTTTTTTAAAATTATGCATTACATATTAAAATGATGACTATATTAATTTGCATACAATTTCATCAGTACTTTGTTTTGAAAATATAAATTTCATCAATTTAATATCTTCGATAGGGTTTTGATGATGCTACCTGGAAGGTGATACAAGTATCTGTTATGTAGAACATCTACAGCAACAATATCTTCTATATTTTATAAGACCATGCTGAGTAGTTTAGATTTCTTTTTAAAAAAGTAATAAATATTTGATAAAGTTATCAATATTGTTACAGACACATGGTGTGATGTGAATAAGAAAAATTACAAATCATAGAAATTAAATAAAACTTGAAAAGATCTTCGTTCTGCAGTGGAACGATCATGGTTACAACTGATTTCTATCTTGACATGTTGTTGTAGGCAATATTTATCATGGCATATGAACTTTAAGCAACTACGGATTCAAATGAATTGTAATTATGCTAGATTGTTCCGATACTATATGAGGTTAAACTAACATTATTTTTGTAAATAATTCATATTAATAAAGTTACTATATTTTACGTAGATATCTATGATTAAGAGAAAAAAGAAACAAATTAATAGTCAGTAATTGTATTTTGATGTTTATTGTGCTGCCCTCCTTTAATAATTTATTTCCCTAATTAAATTTATTTAAATGTTTATACTGTTAACAAATTATTAACATTAACTTTTATACACTATCTTATCAATTTTCTCTTTAATTTGAAATTAACCCCTTTATTTTTTTTATTTAATATGTAATTAAAGTTTTGTAATCTTTCTACCAAAATGTAGATATCAAAACATTTTTTCCAAACTCATATTCTTTGCTCTGCTCCGTGAATACTGCAGCAAATAAATTTAATTTAAAAAAATGGACTACAATTGCAAAATCTGATTAATGATCAATTATTATAGGTACATCATAAAGTTTCATTTTTTGCCTTCACCAAAAGAACATCCACATATCTGATCCTCCACATTTACTTACAATATGAAATTTATAGTTACCTTACTTCTAACCACCATATCTAGTTCTGCTCTCTTAATTTTTAATCTCAAAAAAAAAAAAAATAGTAATCTTTTATCAGTTACTGTTTTTGACATTTGTTCAATATTGATTTTATTTCCCTATTTCATCTTTTCTTTCTTTTCCAGTACCCATTTTTAGTCTTCTACCGTTCTCCCTATTCTCTTCCAGTCCAAACATCTAGAGCCTAAACCAATAACATTTTTTTACACAATAATACCACCTAGTGCAAGCTGTAATAATTAATTGATAAGTGGAACTACTATGTAAGGATGTTTGCTACTGTTTTATAGTTTGTGTAAGCATAAAAAAGATGATCAAGTGACCTCTATCAGCCTACAATCTTTACTATTTTCTTTGCTACATGTTTAGTCTTCAACCTCTTCTATTTTCTTTCACTTAATATCTCTAGTATCTTAACCTTTTCCAAATGCTCAAGTGTTTGCTCCAGATAAAACTACCCATTAAATGAAAACTTAATGGGCACTTTGGTTTTAATTTCATAATGCAACAGAACATGCTTATATTAAAAATTTATTAAAGCTTTGCAATTTTCATCTTAATTTCTGTACATCTCCATCATTAAATACCTGCCCAAATACATATGGCTTCATAATTTTCTCTCTCTGTTCCAATTACACTTTTATTACCCCTCTATTTTTATTCCTTTACATTCAGTTGCATTCATTTTCAATTTATACTTATTAAAGTTTTTATAAATCTCATTTAGCAGAAATGGACTCAATGCTAATTCTATTTTTATCGAGTCAATTTTATCGAATCAATATCCATTCCTGATTGTCTTGAAATTCTACCATTTCATTGTATCAGATCTTTTTTCTAACTGCATCATAATTATAAATATATTTATTATTCTCCCTGGACTATAACTTATATTGAATTAAATCTCTTTATCTGTAATCTTCAAAATTACATCTATATTGCTTTTATCTCTTCAACTATTTTTATTTATATATCCAACTTTTATGTTAATCATACAAATGTTTAATAATTTTCTTTCCATTTTTAAATATATGCTTTCTTTTAACAACTTATCCTTTAGTTTTTCATTTGCTATTTCACTATTGTGACATGTAAACTGTTATATTCTTCTATATACTAATTCTACAGCTTCCTTACCTCTCTCTATTCCTTTCTAATCATACTTGTATTGTAGATTTTTTGACTTTCTTCTACATGTGCTCACCTATATAAATAAGAAAATTACCAATAATCCAAAATCCCTGCTATAACTTTTTAATTTATGAATTTTTCAGATTTTAAGAATAGTTCTATTATATACTGTCATTGTAAACCCCAGTGTTGCTAAGATAGAAAAAGACAACTCACTGCAGTTAAACATTAATTTAGAGGTATTCTGTTTTTATTTCCTTTAATTTTCTATTAATTGCAAAATATTAAAGATTATCTTTGAAATTTGGTTAAGATAATAAGAGTTTTTGAATAGAAGATATTTTATTAAACGATGATCTATTTGTATTTATAATTTTTTCATTTAATGAACAAAATTATTTAGGCTCTCTACACAACTTAATATCAGTACAATGGTCTTCAAAAGCTTTTTTGAACAAATATTTTTATAAGTGACTTAATTTTATTTTTTAATCTTTTGTTTAGGTATATTTTATTCTACAAATCTAAACTTAGCATATTTTATGAATGATCCATTTGTTCTTTATTCAATTTTGATTCTCCTAAAAGATAATCTTAATCCCATCATTATTAAATACTATTCAAAATTTACATCAGTTTCAGAATGTCTGTATGCCCTCTTAATATTGTCCTGAATCAATATAAATTCCATGTGAATTCTTCTCTCGTAAATGATGAATTCATTTTTATCACTGCTAATTTCTTTAAAACATTTATAAACTTTTCTAGTTTTTGATTTCTTTTCTAATTTGTAATTTTCTATAGATTTCTATTTTCCAGCCCTACATCAGCATTCCAACAAGTCATTTTGCTGTCCACTTTGTCATCATCAGTATTAAGCAGTCAATACATTGTGTCCCCTCAATGAAAAAGTGACTTGTTCTCTTTCCAAGCTGTATGCAATGCCATTTCTGAATCAATACATTTGTTATGTAACATAGTTTAGCTATTTATCACAAACATTTTAAGGCATTAGCATATCTGAATCACAAGTGATAACATAAAATGTGTTTCATATCTTCAATGCTCTTCCTGCCATCATGAAATCTCACAACTCCTTAAAAACATTACTGTGACTCATCGTTTCATTACTATACATAGACTCATTTTCAAACCTTTTAGTAGTAGTTTTATTCAATTAAAACAAAATACTGTTAGAGCATTATTCCATCAAGAGTTAAGAAATGAACACATTTATATCATAACTAATAATCCAGGCACTTGCATCTTAAATTATTTTGTGATTAGTTAAGCTATATAATTATGTGACACATGAATTGATTCAGAGATGGCATTACAGAAAGCTTGGACAGAGAACCAATCACCTGTCACCTTTTCACTGCAACATGATATACTACCCGAATAACTATCAGATCTGAAAGTTCTTTCACTCCAATCACTATGTGTAGGAGCCATTTTTATAAAATCTTTTATTCTTAGATCTAGAAATAATATATTTATAAAATAAGATTTATTTTTAATCATAAAGTATTACCAATTCTACAATTGCTCTCAAAACAATAAACTCATACTCTCTTCATTTTTCCCTTACAACATCATCCATATCTTGCAGTCATATATCTAAACCTATTATTATTCTGAATAACTAACTATCTCTCTAATCTCTAACAGCTTTCATATTACTGTGACAATATTTTTTTAAATTCTAATGATTTTCAATATATAGTGATAAATAGATTATCCTGGGCAAAGTAAATTATCAGTCTTGTTTAATATGCTTTCATCTACATCTTTAATAGTTAAGAAAAGAAAATTATATTCAGTGGTAATTAATAACAGATTAATAAATATACTTTATAACTATCCTTAAAGCTAGACTATTACTTGTTATGACAAATATTTAAAATCATAATTCAAATCTTAAGAGCAAACCACACTATACATTTATATGACAAATAAATAATAATGAGGGGCAGTTCTCATTATTTAGTAACATAGGAAACAATGTGCTACATAATCAATGGGCATTATTAAAGGAAGATATTAAAATTATATCTTTGCCAAAGTTTATTAAATTCTGAGATCTCGCTGTTTCAAAGCATTGGCATATGACAACATATATAATACATTTTGAAAATAAATAGAGCAAAGATCTAGGCACAACTGTAGTGATATAGAAGTAGGAATTTGATGAGTACATCGATTTGATTTAAATAAATAAGTGAAAATTACAAAGTGTAGGTAGGCAAGTTTTATATATACAGGGTTAGTTTAATTTTTTAATAGTTTATAGTTGAAATGAGTTTGAACGTTGTCATTTCTTTTCTTTTTTACACTAAATTAGTTTTTTAATATTAAAGGTTTAAAGATTAAAATTGATTTAGAGCTCTGCGGTTCTGGAATGATATTACTGATTTCCTTCATTGTAGCAGATAATGTAGGCACTTTAGACTTCATGTGAGGTGGCATTCTGGTTAGGTTCCCGATTCTTCTGATGGCAGTCTGTTGCTGGAAGTTTTCATCCATGAGGGTGGTCATGTTATTAGATACATAGGATGGCAGTAGCCTCACCATTCATCCACAGAAAGGTAGCAAAATGTTGCCCTCCTTAGGCAGATATTTCAAGATTTAGACCAACATGAATTCTGGTGGCAACTTTTCTTTTAAAATAGTATGTGTTTTCATAGTCTAAAATATTGCCTATTTATATAATTCTCATCTCAGGCCACCTGCTTGTTGACAACTTATTTATGGCCTGATAATCCTTTAGCACTTGATGTTAATTTAGAGTTTTAGATTTTTAAAAAATGATTTAAACTTTTGTTCGAATTTTAAGCAAGATATCCAAATCCCAAAGGGAGTTCGAATAATGCTGGTCTACTGATTTTACATAACATATTGTTGTAAACATAATATTGTAAAACTTACTAATTTTAAACTTATTTTTCTGCAGGTGTGGTGGCTTAATAGTAATTTGTTTACAATCATTTTACTTAAACTTTAGAAGTGCTGAAACTTCTAAATGAAATCTAAATCATGCCATCCTATATATGTATCATGATATAGGGTGGATCATACATATACATAAGAATTTATTAAATCAGCATTTATTTTTTATAGCGTCTGTATACAATTGTAATCACATTCATATCGGCTTTTTCAAACCAAATTGTGCAAACGCTTTTTGCGAGTGTTAAATAATAAATGAATACCCTCTGACCCATACAAGATATAGAATTTATGCAGCAATAAAAGGAATCCTCTTATTACTACGACTCAAATATTTATATATGAGCAAATCTAGTAATTCAAAGTGACTGTTCTATAGTCACACCTTCTGTGCCAGTACTTCAGATTTGCTCATATATA
The DNA here is from genome assembly GCA_028023455.1 of Epiperipatus broadwayi. Classification (NCBI taxonomy): domain Eukaryota; kingdom Metazoa; phylum Onychophora; class Udeonychophora; order Euonychophora; family Peripatidae; genus Epiperipatus; species Epiperipatus broadwayi. Next base: position 106,758 of record JAQFVV010006849.1, read on the forward strand.
AATATTTGAGTCATAGTAATAAGAGGATTCCTTTTATTGCTGCATAAATTCTATATCTTGTATGGGTCAGAGGGTATTCATTTATTATTTAACACTCGCAAAAAGCGTTTGCACAATTTGGTTTGAAAAAGCCGATATGAATGTGATTACAATTGTATACAGACGCTATAAAAAATAAATGCTGATTTATATATATGATTAATTTCAGTTGGAATGATGTTCAGTAAATTCTAGTAAATTTCATCGGCGTCATTCATTCATAAGTTATATATAGTAATTCAAAGTGACTGTTCTATAGTCACACCTTCTGTGCCAGTACTTCAGATTTGCTCAAATATAAATATTTGAGTCATAGTAATAAGAGGATTCCTTTTATTGCTGCATAAATTCTATATCTTGTATGGGTCAGAGGGTATTCATTTATTATTTAACACTCGCAAAAAGCGTTTGCACAATTTGGTTTGAAAAAGCCGATATGAATGTGATAAGAATTTATTGTAAAAACAAAATAATAAATTGACCTTGCTTGTAATTAAATCTATAGTATAAATATATTTATTTGAAAATCAAAACTTTACCTGCTGTAATATACCAATATGGTACTTTATTGGTATAGCTGTGGTGGCTTTTTCACTTTCACAATAAGTTTTATTTTCACAAAATAATCCTTGTGATCCTTATCAGCGCACAATTAACAATAAAAATATTTGTAAGCTAATATTAATATTCTAACTCCAAAAAAAAAAAGTTAGACAAAAATAAAGTTGAAGGAAAAAAAAGATTGTAGTTAGAATTGCTATGTATATAATTAAAAGATAAAAATGTGATTGTATACAATTTCATTAATGCAAATGCAAAGAAACAACTATCAGCATGAACAATTCATTATGACTGAAGTCCGTACTAAGTAAAATAATAAAAAATAATAAATATCAATGAAAAGGCACAATGGAAAAAAAGCTGTTGCCAGAAGGAAATCTAGACAATTACTGAAAATGTCAAATGATTGTAAAATTAGGTTAATACATTGTGCTGATAAGGTTTGCAGGGATTATTTTGTGAAAATAACACATTTATTGTGGAAGTGAAAAAACTGCCGCAGCTATCAATGATATTACTAGCATCTGTTCACATATATATGTGGTGATACATATAGCTACATTAGTGCCCTTGTTTAGATAATCTGAGTGGGTTTAAATCCAGCACAGATAGAGCTAGCAACAAAAGTTTAAGTGAAATGGTAGGGAATCAAAACCTACCATTTCAATACTTTATTTTAAAAATCTAAAGATTTATACAAGTAGCATATTAGCAAAAACTATGTTTTTTTATACATAATTAATAAAGAGATATGGCTATTGGCAAAGTGAGTGGTGATTATACTATCAAATATTGTACTGTATCAATATGATGTCATAATGTTCAAGCAAGTAACTGCTGATTTCAATGTATTTTTCATTTTTTGTTTATTACATGAACAAACTATATATTTCATTAAAAAAGTCTTTATTTCATAATTCTGAATGAATTAAAATTCCATTCATATCAAATATCCCTTTGTATAATTATTTTTTTATTCTGATAAAGTGTTTCATTTTCTTAATTTTTATAATTAATATTTGATTACTAAATATTTTTTATATATTTGTTGCCGTCTAAAACATAAGAGATCATATGACTCTTGTCAATACCCTCATCTAATAGCTCTGAGTATATATGCATGCTCATGTCTTAAGATTTATAGGTGGAAGGAATGACATTTGTTATTTCATCTAGATATTAAACTTTTTTTAAAAATAAAACCATGATAGTATTGTTAAGAAAATTTCCTTAAAAAGATAAATCTAATACAACATTTTGTCTTCATGGATATTCTAAGACAGTGGTCTTCAACCCTTGGTCCACGGATCAGTGCCGGGCCACAGAACTTTTCTGCCGGTCTGTGCTAGACTGGCAAGAAAGTTTGTAATAACAAAATAATAAGAGTTTAAACTTTTAATTAATATAAACAATTTTTATTTATTTTTTCATCTCATTTTTACCCAATTAAAAAAAATAAGCAGAACAAAAACAAAATCGAATCAATCATACATAAATTAATTTGTTTTTTTAGTTATCACAGATGTTTACGTGGGGGGAGGGGGGCAGAATTACATTTTTTATTATTACTTTTCTAAAAAAGTTCAAAATTAAAAAAAAAAGTTTTTTATTATACAAACTCCATATACATATAACTTCATCTTGTATATTTAACATTGTTGTTTTGATCAGTTATAACAATTATGCTCATCTAAGGCTAAGCAGTTTACATCTTTAAGAAAATTTTTCTATAGACTTCTGCCAGTTATCCTTATTTTTACTGGTCCACAGGTATGAAAAGGTTGAAGACCAATGCCAGTGGTCTTCAATCCTTGGTCCATGGACCGGCACCATTCTGCAGAAGTTTTTTGCTGGTCCGTGCTAGACTGGCAGGAATGTTTGTAAAAACAAAATAATAAGATTTTAAACTTTTAATTAATATAAACAATTTTTATTTATTTTTTCATTGCAATTGCTTAAATAAAATTAATTATAAATTAAAATTTCATTTAAATTATTAGATAATACTATAATTACTAAATAATAATTAAAGGAATTTATCTGAAAATGCAATCTTTAAAAGACAAAGTGTCAATCTCATGATAATTGCACCACTCCTTTCATGTCAATTTCTATACCTAGTAGGCATTTCTGTATTACGTCAGCTCATTTATTGGTCACATACAGCAAAAAATTTTTTTACATATGTATGACTTTTTTATTTTGTGCATGACATTTCTTTTTGAAATTGTAAACTTCACAAAATGGAGACAGATCATTGATGAGGATTTCTCTTCATTGAGAACATAAATCTATTATCTTTTTTTTTTTTTTTTTAGCAAAATGACATCTTTATAATGATTGTTTTATTTCTATGTGACACTTTACCAAAACAACTTTTTGTTGTTTTTTTTTAATTGGCTAAAAATGAGATTAAAATAACCCGATTCAAAATTTAAAAAAAAAAAGTTTTTTTATTATATAAACTCCATATATATATAACTTCATCTTATATATTTATCATTAAATACAGATATAACATTTATGCCAATAAACATCATAATCATTATCATGCAATTACACTCGCTGTGATATTTCCCAACATTCATGTGAATAACATTTTATTTTTGCATGTTTTACCAATGAAATAATAAACAAAGCAATTTAATGAGAATGCAGTATGACTGCGCAACTTGAGAAAGTTTTCAGCATGTGAACACCATTACAATACACTGTAACTAGTGTGTTGTTTTTGGTCAGTTATAACAATTATGCTCATCTAAGGCCAAGCAGTTTAAATCTTTAAGAAAATTTATCTGTAGACTTCTGCCGATCTGCAAAATCTTATCCTTATTTTTGACGGTCCGCAAAATCTTATTATTTTTGCCGGTCTGCAGGTGTGAAAAGGTTAAAGACCACTGATCTAAACTGTTTATGATTCTGTTTGGAAAAATGGTCTTTTATAAGTTTGTGAAACTCTTAACTGCAGAAAAATAATTGATTTTCTTGATAAAACAGTCTCACATAGAAAAAATTGAATGGATGTTGAATGAGTATCATAAGCAGATACAAAATTATGCAAATTGGTTCACACAAAGTTTAACTCTCTCAACTATTTTAATATATTTATCAGTAATTTTTCAAAAAACAAAATGCAGGAAATTAATCTATGTGGATGATAATGCTTTGATTTTCAAAAGAAATCCTTTCAATAAGCATTTGAAAAAATTGGAAACTTCTTTCAAAATTTTATTCCTGAATCCAGTCAAAACAATATGATCATTTTTTTCATAAACAATAGAAAATCATCTCAAAATCTGAATATGGTCTTTTCAATTACCACATGCTATAATAAGAGTAATCTTGGATTATGGCTTATTTTTCTCATTTATATAAGCTTAGATTACAATTAATACGTTGGAAAATTGCCAGGCAGTTCTTGGAGTTGTAAAACAAGTACTTTATAGACAGCTACCTTGCATACAATCAAAACACTTTATGGGTAGCTTCCTTACTATTAAGATTTTCTGCTCATAAATATTAAGCTCCTACTTGGCAAAAAAAGTTTCCATACAAGCTTGTGGATTCTTAATTAAAAATAAAAAATATTACAGCTAAATTCGAAATCCATTCTTTGCAGTGTCTTCTTGCTGTTTCACATATTCCTTTGCCAGATGCCCTAAGTTGATTCATGAGCAGACTTACCCATAATTCAAGATATAGTTTCACCATCTAAGACTTATCTTAAATCAAGATCCCTTTCACTCTAACAATAATCCATTATATGTAGAAGCAATTTTACTTTATCAGGATATATACCTGAACAATCTTAAGATTTGCTTGAACTGATTTCACTCAGATCATCAATTCGAGTCTTAGGTTCTAAAATTATAACTGAAGCAATTGGTAAGTCTGATCTGCTTAATAGCTTATTATAAATTTTTCTGTAAAACTCGGGTGAATTCATTGTGATTAAAGAAGTGATACAATAGGTTGCAATATTAGTGTTCATATTGATAATAAAATCAAGGTAGTGATAATCATGGATAATTAAAAATAGATGCACAGAATATATCAAAATTTGTTAATGAGAAATATTGAAGATCTGAATTAGAATAAAAGTTGTCATGGTTTAAAAGTGATATGGTTACTTTTAGCAAAATAGTCTTATGCAGACATTCTACAATGATAATTAAAATAACAATTAACCACATTATATTGGATTTATTGTGAAATCTAACATCACTTTCTATTATTAGAATTCGTATATGTAGTCTTGTAGATCTAATAATATTAAAAATTGTTTAAAGCAATGATATTTATACTTACTTTATCAGTAAATATACATATTAAATCATCAAACATCACATGATCACCATTCTCTATGCTTACACAAGCTGTTTTCACAGAGGCAAAACTCTCCATACAGTAGTGCATATACATATTAAACCATCAAACATCACATGATCACCATTCTCTATGCTTACACGAGCTGTTTTCACAGAGGCAAAACTCTCCAAACAGTAATGCCACTCAGTGCAAGCCAAAGTAATCAATAAATGTAGGAAGGTTAGTGCATAAAATCCCTATCTAGAGCCTATTCATCCAATATCCCCAGACTAGTTTCTAGTTTGTGACTTTCATCAGTGAGAAGCCTTAGATCTGAGATTACTGCACTTAGATCTTAGGATCTAATGCAACCCTCCAGCAGCCACCTTTTACTTTTTTAGATAATTATAAAGCTTTGAGTCCAAAATGAAAACACAATAATGTTTTCAGATTATGGTGATTATAGTTATTAAAGAACCAAAGCACCAAAAAGTATGAAAGCTGAACTGAATTCAAATCTATACAACTATGCAAGCTAATGAGCTTAACTTGAAAATGTTATTGCATTTTCATTTTGGACTCAAAGCTTTATATAGTTAGCTAAAAAAGTAAAAGGTCACTGCTGGAGAGATTGCGTTAGATTCTAAGATCTTGGTGCAGTGCTTCAAGATCCAAGGCTCCTCAATGCTGAAAGCCACAAGCTAGAAACTAGTCTGGAGATATTGGATAAGTAGGCACCGGATAGAGATTTTATGCACTAACCTTCCTGCATCCATTGATTACTCTGGCTTGCACTGAGTGGTGCTACTGTATGGAAAGTTTTGCCTCTGTGAAGACATACATATTCCAATGAGAGATTCAGAAAATTCAAAGAAAGCTTTTATTTCTTGTTAGTTACCATGATTGCTTCAATACCAATAAATAACAAGCCTTTTCTTTGTGAAGACTTTATTGCACTTGCCAGTAGAAACATTAATTGAAGTTCAAAGTTATTAAGAATAATATTGTTTCTGTGAATTTGAATGATTCACTATTATTAAAGTTTTCTTTGTAAGCATTTTGAAAGAATATTAACTAGAATTATGCTAATAGGGCAAATTGGATTTAAATCAAATAGCTGGTATGAACATGCTACATCTTCTACAATTTAAATTGAGAATATAATTTTAAAGTAAATCAAAGAATGGTGTTAAATTTATGAATTTTACGTTAGCTTACGATTTTCTTATAAAAATATCTAAAAACCTTAAATGCAGAAAAATTAAAATAACAAAATTTAGAAAATAGTCCCTCAGGAAATTTTTCTCACTTTTTTAAATATATTTGAATAATCTTTAAAAAACAGAATGCAGGAAATTCATCTGTGTTCATAATTTTGTTTTCACTTTGTAAAAGAGAACTTTTCCTGAAATCTCTCAATAAGGATATGAACAGTTTGGAAATTTATTTGAAAAGTAGATTATGATTCCTAGTCATCCTTAGCTTTTCATCTCAACAGGTAAATATATCAAACTACGAATATTATGCAAATCCTGCCCCATTATCTTTCATCATGAATAGAGCCAATTTATTATTTCCATCAATCAAAAGTTAGACTTAAAACTAATTTTTAGAAATATCTGCCATGCAAAGCTGGCTGATAGTACTTGGAATTGTGATCAAAAATTTTTAAAATAGCTTCCTTAGTGTTACAATACTCTATTAAGATGCTATTCTTTTGTTTGGGCAAAAAATGCTATATTAAATTCAATTTCTCATATCACAATTAAATATTACCATGAGAAATATTTCTGAGTCAATTTTCTTACAGTGGCTTTCAATCATTACATATAATCTATCATTATACATTGGAAACAAATTGCCTTAAAATGTTTTAAATAGATCAGATCTATCTCTGAATGGTTTTACTACATCAACCATTTCTATATGTTGAATCAAAATCCTTTCAAATAACCAAAAAATTAAAACATATGAAATGGACTTTTTGTAACGTTACAAATTAATCTTTCCCTGGTCCAATAGTTAACTGAATATGATTATCTATATGTTATTGGAGTTTCATCACCAGATTCTGTACCACCTTTTGTCCCTAAACTTGTGTGTTTCAGATAATAAATTTAACCATCCCTGATTTATAAAGCTGTAGATAAACTCAAACCTTGAACCAAGCAATTAAGGGCTGCCAAATTGATGAACATATTGGCAGAATTGGGGGATTAAGTAAAACCACTACTTAATCTATCTTCTAATTGGCATCTTTAAATTCCTTTATGTTTAATATTAGTTAGCTACCTAAAAAATGTCTGTGCACTTATATAAATAAAAGCGTTTTGTTATTGGATACAAAGGAATATCAGTTGTCTACTGATAATAGTTTAGAAATCACATTTTACAAAAATCAGATACCGTCTTACTACTCTATATGCATTTGTTAAAATCAATTATCCCTGCATTGTATTTATGGAGTAAGAGGTGTAACTAATTATGTATTGACAACTAGACACATTTTACTTGCTCATGGCTCAAACTCTCTAAACTAGTTAGTCCCATTAATGATGACTCAGCACGATGGAACGTTTCATAGAATTTTAAATAGTTGTAATTTATTACATTTTATTTATCTTTTTAGCAGAAAATGAGTGACAATCCATGTGGTGAATAAAATTATTTTCAAAACATAAATTATTTAAAAAAGCACAGCTAAACATTAAAACCATACAATATATAAAATATTTTTATTATCATTTTCACAGTGTTCAATATGTTTTCTTTAACATTTTATTAATAGGTAAAATACATTATTTTTTTCTGCCCATACAAACTGAATATATAAAAAAAAAACAAATTCAGAGAATTAAATTCTAGAATGATTAACGAATTCACAATCGTGAAGCAAAAGTAGGATGATTCTTAAGGTAACTGAATCGAGATTTTGAGAGTGCTATAACTACTAAAATGATTATTTTCATGCCAATCTAAGTTATCTTTATCTGTGGCATTGTATCCACATAAATGACAATTAAATTCATTATTATACATATGAGATTTTTCTGTATTATTTTTTTCATGCTTCAATAATTGTTGCTGTGTTACAGTCTTATAATTACACCACCTATATTGAAATGGTCTTTTTTTTATATTGCCATTTTGAAATTTGTTTAAATTCTGTTTGTCTGAAATTAATTTACAGGAATGGAGATGAAAATGCTTTTGTCTTGTATGAACTTTTTCATGTATTTTTAAATAGTTTTTCCTAAAAGACTTGTATTTACATAAAGAGCAACTAAAAGGTTTCTCACCACTATGAACATCTATATGTTTTTTAAAACTACTTTTATCAGAAGTTTTGTAGTCACATGAAGTGCAACAAAAAGATCTTTCTCTTGTATGATTTTTTTCATGCATTTTTAAATTACTTCTATGATAAGTCTTGTAATCACAAAAAGTGCAACTAAAAGGTTTTTCATCTCCATGAATTATTTTATGATTTTTCAAACTACTTTTACGAGCTGTCCTGTATTCACATAAAGAGCATCGAAAAGGCTTTTCTCTTGTATGAACTTTTTCATGTCCTTTTAAATTACTTTTACTATGGGTCTTGTATTCACATAAAGCACAACAAAATGGTTTTTCTCCTGTATGAATGTTTTCATGTCTTTTTAAATTACTTTTACTATGAGCCTTGTATTCACACAAAGTGCATCTAAAAAGTTTTTCATCTCCATGAATTACTACATGTTTTTTTAAAATACTTTTATCAGAAGTCTTATATTCACATAAAATGCAACAAAATGGCTTTCCTCCTGTATGAAATTTTTCATGTTTTTTTAAATTACTTTTATTATGAGCCTTATATTCACATAAAGTGCAACTAAAAAGTTTTTCATTTCCATGAATTACTACATGCATTTTCAAACTACTTTTATGAGCTGTCTTGTATTCACATAAAGTGCAACAAAAAGGCTTTTCTCCTGTATGAATTTTTTCGTGTGTTTTTAAATTACTTTTACTATGAGACTTGTAATCACATAAAGTGCAATTAAAAAGTTTTTCATTTGTATGAATTACTACATGTTTTTTTAAAAAACTTTTATCAGAAGTCTTATAATCACACAAAGAACAACTAAATGGCTTTTCTCCTGTGTGATATTTTTCATGTCTTTTTAAATTACTTTTACTATAAGATTTGTATTCACATAAAGTGCAACTAAAAAGTTTTTCATTTCCATGAATTACCGCATGTATTTTCAAACTACTTTTACGTGCTGTCTTGTATTCACATAAAGTGCAACAAAATGGCCTTTCTCCAGTATGAATTTTTTCATGTCTTTTTAAATAATTTTTATGAGAAGTCTTATATTCACACAAAGTGCAAAAAAAGGTTTTTTCATCTCCATGAATTATTACATGTTTTTTCAAACAATTTTTGTCACAAGTCTTATATTCACACAAAGTGCAATAAAATGGACCTTCTTCTGTAGGTATTTTTAAATACATTATTTACATGTTTTTTAAACAAATTTATTTTCAACCCAAAATAATCTTGGTATTACAATAATAGTTGACATTTATCATCAAAAACAAAACGAGTTCAATATAAATAGTTTATTTTTTTAGCATTTGTTTATTAATATCTTTTCATGTAAATGATAGTTCACAGGAGTTTAAATATTAGTTCTAAAACTGAAATGCTATAATATACATAGAAATGGAAAATAAAGAATGATCACACCAATGAATTTTAAATAGTATTGTTTGATCATAATACTCGGTTGCCTAATAACCTCAAATCATCTTTCAAGAAAAGAATTTATCATGCAAATGTTCTTGTGAAACTTACTAAATTATATGAAGTCAAACTGCTATTACAGTCTGTTATAATGGAACATGACAGGTTCAGATTTCTGCTGAAGATTTTAAGTATTAAATATACTTTGATAGGTATCATTACATGTAAAAACATAATTAATGGTTAATAGTTATAATACATATCAATCTTAAAAGAAATTACAAATCTTTTATCAATTAGATGATCAGCGAATAAATATCAAGTGCTTAACAAAGCCACTCACTCCTTTTGAGAGATATTCATAAAAAAGATTGATGTACTCAATTACTCAGATAATCATAAAGTTGTATATGGCTTATACTTTTATTAATAAAGAAGTCATCCTAAATATGTACAGCTTTCATCATTATGATTGTTATGATTAACTGGAGCAGATGTTATTATTACACAATCACAATTATCATTTTTAATAAAGATTCTTTACTGTTTCTAAGAAAATTGTGGTTACTAGTTAAAAGACAAATAATTGTTTTTGGCAGTAATTAAAATAATGTTTTCAGCAATGACTTAAAAGATTCCAAATAATTAATTTTTTTACAAGATGTGGATTCAAATGATTTTATCAAACAATCTCAGTGGTTACAAAATCCAATCTCCAGCCAATCAAGAACATTTTAAAACTGGAAAATTATTGTTTTTAAATCTGATGCTGAATATTAACCTAGAGAAAAAACAAAAAATAATAATATTGAATATTATAATGATATATTACATACATACAAAATAAAAACATTATTAAATTTGAGTATAGACAAAGTATATAACTTAGAATGCTATATACATAACAATATATATATATATATAATTATTCAAAACAATACAATAATTAATACAGTAAAATAATATTTTAAAAAACAAATATATACCACAATTTAATAAACAGACAGGCCACCAATATAAAAATTAATGAGTTGTGGGAAAATTGATGTATTACTTTTTGTTTACATTTGTAACGGTTTTTTCTAATACAATTTGAATCTAGTTGATAACAACTACATAGATAGTTGAAAGTACTTCTATTAAATTGTGGTATATATTTGTTTTTTAAAATATTGTTTTACTGTATTAATTATTGTATTGTTTTGAATAATTATATATATTTTACTATAATTGGAATACAGACATTGATTAATAATTTATATATATATTGCATTAAAAAAACTCATAATAAAAATACACAATTAAGATGCACTGAATTAAGCAAGATTGTTTTCATTATGGGAGGAAATGTGACTATAGTCAGTCCAGATGGAGGTAAAGGGGACAACAATTTACTGTCAGACTTGAATAGTAGTATGTATATTATCCACTCATGGTTAAAACAGTGAGGCAAGTTTATGTTAGAACCTAAATCAGATATAAGGCAAGCTATCAAGACCAGCTGTAAGTGTTAACATACCTAGACATGAGGCAAGCAGTCACAGACCAGTTGAAAAATGTCACAATACTTACTAATGAATTAAGCTGGTATGGTACAGCTTGAAGTCATATGTAAACCTATAAGGCCATCTGAAATCCCTTACATTAATAGTTGCATAGCAACTAAATGCTATCTATACAAAGCCAACAATATCAAGTAAGGTTATACATATTTAATATTTCTATGAGTCTGTGTTTAATAATCCACTATAAACACAAAGAATTGGTATAGTCATGACAGGTCTTACTAGTGTTTACATCTTTTTTATTATAAAACTTGACAGCTAATATTATTAGCACATTACTAAAATATTAAATTCAACTGCGATTGGTTAATCATTAACTATAAAGGCAAAATCTCCCCCACTGGGTTGTTTAGATCTAACATTATTAGTGCATCAACGGAAATTTTAAAAAAACAACAACATGCAAGTGATTATTTGTTAATTATAAACAAGAGTCAAATTTTTTTTCTCTGACAGCAGGAAGAGAGAGAGAAAAAAATCAAAATAGCTACAACTGGTTCATCAGAAGAGTTCGATCTGGCTGTCCTGAAACTTGACCATCCAACATGGATCAAATGCTTTTCTATGTTCAGACTAATCAAATCTTACCGCTAGTAATAGCTAGACATCTAATGAACTTGCATTGACCTACAATCTTTATCCTGTGCCTAATAATATTTACATACCCATTCAACAGATCAATCCAAATTAACCTAGACCCTGTATTCTATAACTAATAATAGTTGGATATTCATTCATCTGATGAATGCAAGTTAATGTGGAATGCTATCCTACAATTAGAAATAGCTATATATCCATCTATTTGAATGACTCAGATTAGCCTGGAATCTTTATCCTAAGATTAATTTGAACTATTATCCTACTACTAATATCTGTTTCACCTAACCAATACTATAAGTTTGTATGTTAAAGCTAATGCTTCTCATCTATCAGGAATACTTGTGTTGCCTCCTATTATAGCTATAAAATGCAGTAATTTAACAATTTTACCTATTACAATTTGCCAGTCCATAGATTAATTGCACATTAAATATTAAAAAAAAAGAAGCTAAAAAACAAAAACAAAAAATGGAACAGATATTAATAATACAAACATGAGAAGAAAAAAAACTTAACATATATTTAAAACATAAGCATCTTAAAGCAGCTACAACTGATGGTAAATACAATATTATTTATCTATAGGTTTATAAAAGTCCATATAAAATGACCAGGTCAGACACAAATCTATATTAATAGAAGAAAATATATATAACAAAAGCACAGATGAAAAAAAATATGGGAGGGGGATAAACTAGTAGCTAATGGGTGGCATAAAGAAATGTTCATAAAATATAACAAAAAGCTAACAAGAGATTAGAGATAAAAAAATTAAAAGCAATTGCAAGAAGTAAACAAAGAAGTGAATAAGAGACCTAAAGAAAAAACTTTTTCTTTAGAATAGGAAAATGAATCCAGCAATAACATCAATCAAGTAATAATAATACAAATTATAATCGATATGAAAGGCAAATTTAATTTATCACACAAACTGTAATAATCTTATCATTGCAATAAATGAGATTTCTTAAAAGTAACAATATACAGAAAAAATATATAATGTGAAGTGAAACTAAAGAGATAAAGAATATACTTGGTAAAGAACAAAATGTCCACAAGTTCCCTCATGATTCAGATGATATATGTAACAAAAAATATCTGCAGCACATGTAATACAAAAAAAGATCAAAGAAAAAAGCTGTCAGACCTTGAATTAAAATAAATAAATAAATAATCAAAAATTTTAAATACTCATAACATTACAGGTTGACAATGCTAATTCATAATACAGAAGATGATTTGCTATAATGTTAAAAGATATATACAATCTATGCATAGAGTTTAATGCAAAACCCATGGGAGAGAATAACAGAAAATATATATATATAAGTCTGGAAAAAGTAATAGACAAATTCCCAAAAAGAAGGTGCTGACATACACTTAAAAACCAGAATATCTTGATGGTTTAAGGAACTTTTAGGGGAAAAAATAATAATAATAATGTGACACCAACTAAACAGTCCACAAAAGATTATCAAATCATAAAACTATAAAGGATTTAATACAGAAAGTTTTGATACTTAAAAAAAATGTATGGAATGTTAGAAAATTATGACAACATATATTAGCAGGAAAATACATAACTTCAGACTTAAGTTTATAATCAAATCATCTAGGAAGCAAAACAAAGAAAAGGTAAAAATAGAATAATGAAAATAAAGGGGGAAAAGACTGAATTACTCTTAAATTAAGAAGCCAACATACACTGATAATGAAAGTCATTCAGAAAACAGGAATCATATGAATATAATATATTTAAATCTTTAAAAAAATGATATTTTCCAGATTGTTTATGGGTTAATGAGGAAAAAAAAAGAGATAAAAATGGCTAGTGAACTTGTCTTGCGTTGTTAGCCGAGAGGTATCGCAGCCGCCATGCAAGCAAGTAGTTGGTTGCAGACGGTTGTGGGTTCGCATCCCGCCCAATGCTATGACATATGGAAACTTGTATTAATAGAGAAAAATTTTAGTCAATATACATGGTGTTTAAAAAAGTTAAATCCAATTTTTAAATTTCTATATCCTTGTAATTATCAATCTCTCATGAATAAAGCTTTAACAATCGAAAAGGTGGAGCATAGAGTTTCAAATAATTATTTGTAGATGTGGTCTCAGCACCCAAACAATGTGAAGCCTCAATCATTTGCAAAATGGTGACTTTGTAACACAAGTCATTTTACATTTAAAATTTCAGCAAGATTGAATCTATAATTGCAGTGCAGTGTGCATTTTGGTATTATTCCAACAATGCCAAAAAGTATTTCTTATTGGGACTAACAATTTTGTAGAAAAAACTGTTTATAAAAGAAGAGCATAGGATGACTATACACTACGTTGATTTGTAACTTTACTCGCTGTGTCAACTGAGAACTTACAATCTCTCATATAATTGTATGAAGCATGTTAGATGATAAAGAAATGCATGTAGAATTTAGTGATGTCATGATACAGAATATAGAGATATTTTAGCCTCTTACACCATTTGATTTTTAGTGATGGAACACTATATTTGAATGATAAGGTATCACAATATGCATATAATAAGATAATGGAATCCACAAGAAACTGTAGAGTAGTGAATATATCTAATGCTGTTTTTCAAAAAAAGGGTTTACAGCCTTTTTTTTTTTTTTTTGAGGAAACACATTACTAGATAAATATATCTCAAAATGCTACATACTGGTTCTTTACAAAATGAAGCACCACCATACTAGCATCTTCAGATTCTACATTTTCTAAATGACCTACTATGTCACTGTAAGATAGATTGCATGGGATACCAAAACTTGATAATACAGCCTTGGCCCCAAGACCGTCAAACATTATATCCTGCAATTTTTTTCTTGTGGATATATCAAAGAAGATATAATTGTGCTACATTAATACTAATCTGTGATGACTTCTAAAACAGACTTATGGAAAAAATGGCTTCAGTGGAAAAAAGTATTTGAGATGAATTCAACTATTATCTCAATGTTAGCCATATAGCAGGTCGAGAGCATGTAGGACATTTTATAAAGTGGATAGTCAAATATGTTTAAAAAAATATATATACAAGCAACAAAGATTACAAATTATCATAGAAAAGCCTTTTTCAGCAAATTATGTTTTTTGCCCTTTTCAATATGTCTCCATGATTTAAAGCACATACAGCGACATCTATATCAATACATGAGAAGACAGATAAACAAATGGATATCTGACATGATCTATTATGTGATTTTTTTCTCAATTCTACTACAAAATTACTCTGTTATATATATTGAATGGATATATATCCACATATATTAATTAATTAACTATCCATTCTTTATCCATTAACCACTTATTATTTAACTTAATGGATGTTTTGTATATATTCATACAGTTAGTTTGTTTCATATATTTTACGTCTATTAACATTTTTAATATAATCAAGAACACTTATATTACCAATACAATTTATTTTATGTCCATACTGCAAATAATGAACATATAACGTAGATCTATCATCTTTCCTAGCAATAGCATCATTGTGTTCTTTAGCTCTTTCTCCCGATTGCTTTGATGTCTGGATGCTAAAACTTGATGATAACTCATTAAAATGTTTATAAATTTTGTAATTATATGTTGCCCTTATAAAATATATTGCTTTAAAATTAAATCCCATCATTTTAAAATATAATTCCTGAAATTTAATAAAGAAATTGCAACGATCAAGAAATTTAGACTTCATAATATAGTGGTATTCCTCTAACACTAAAAATTATTATAGATTGGGCACTAATATTAGATAATAAAAAGTCCAATATCTCGAAAATACTAAAAAACATCTATAATTTGTCTATCAATGATCCGGAGTAAAATGTTATATCCTGTAGACAAAATGGCAGTATATACACTGCAATATTTTGACTGCCTATTTGGCAAATGTAATGTGAACACCTAATGTAACCTCTTCAAACCAATAGATGCCAGATAGTGGCAAGTTAAAAAAAACAACAACTGCTAAACAGCATTTGTGTAAGCAGATGTAACATGAAATCAAATCTACTTATTTGTGATATTTTATCTATGATTGTGTAATGTAAATCAATAATTTATGATTATATAGTAACATGTTACAGAAGCTATTTACCACAATGTATACTTATACTGTATGGATTTTAAGCAACTAAGGCTTCAAATGACTGATAATGGAATGTAAGACTTCTAATGCCATGTTGATATAACTCATCTTTGTAAATTATTATATATTAATATAATGTTTTAAGTGTGATTAAGAATTTACTTCTGGGATAATTGCAATTCTTATTACCAATTTTTAAAATCGAGAATATTTTACATCATCTTATATTTCTTTAAAGAATTTTTCTTTTTATTAATAATAAATAATATTTGTTACACCTGAAAACTTCGAGTATACCTTTGTATAAAGATAGGTTATATTCCATATTCAGAATGTTAGATTTTCTCTGCTTAATGTTTGTTAATAAGCTGAAATATGAAACAGTACTATACTTAATGAATTTCAGTCCTATCCATTATAAGAATACAAAAAAAGGATCTAACATATATTAAGTATCAGATAACTTTTTCTAAAACTAAACAATTATTAAGAAATGAATATAAATGTAGAATTTTAACTAATATCATTATTTCTTTCTTTAAATGAAGAAGGAAGTTATTATTATGATTGCAAATCATGTAAATAGAAAGCTGGTTTTGTACATATAATTGATTTAAATATTGTGATGAAAATACATTTTGAGGAAGTAGTAGTTTTAAATTAACTTTATTAAATTTATTATACACACTGTTATTGGAGATTATTTAAACCACTAAACATCACATGATCATCCTAAGATCTAGGTGCAGTGCTCTTAGATCCAAGGTTCCTCACTGATGAAAGCCACAAGCTAGAAACTAGTCTGGAAATATTGGATGAGTAATCACTAGATAGGGATTTTATGCACAAGCTTTTTGACATCCATTGATTATTCTGGCTTGCACTGAGTGGCACTACTGTATGGAGAGTTTTGACTGTTTTACTTGAAGATTATTTATAAGTCTTTTTAAAACAAAAGAAATTTCAAGTAGAGAAGTAGCAAAATAGATGTTCATATATATCAAATGTTGGTTGTAATTAAGCAATAATCAATGTATATATATATAATGAATATTAATTAGTATAATGAACAGCCAAGTCACTGTTGTTGTCAATAAAATTAGACTCCATGTAGCTGCAAAAATATCAGCTGGTGCATGGGTCTGATCTCTGGTCTTAATGTTATTTAATTTTTTTTAGAGCGATTTAATACTGTGAGATATGGGATTAAAACCTTAGATAGCATCTTATAAACCAGAGTGTGAAAAGAATGTAGTAATTCTTATATTGCACAAAAGACCACTTTGCATATTATTAATGAGGTTGTTGGTTGTTAATGAGTTTGAATGAATAATATTAGTAAAAAGAGCATGACAATAAAGAAGGGACAAACAATCCATAAGAAAGTCTTCCAATGTTTCTTCATTTCTATGACAGAGGGCACATAATGGATCAATATTTGTGAAGTGTCATTTCTAGGAGAGAAAATAATTAGTAGGAAAGGCTTCACATTTATTTTAATTAAGATATATTGATTCCAAGTGCTATATTAGAATTTTTTTATAATGAATTTGTCACTACATAACAAGATAGAATGAATATTATTTGATATATTATTTTTAATTTCATATATGTGCTAATAGTCAATTTTATTTAGAAATATATTATTAAGGTTTTGAAAAAATTATTGTTAATGGGTCATGGAGTGTCAGTAGAATTAATAGAAATTACACTATGTTTAATTATTTCATTAATGGCTCTCTGAAGATAAAAGGTAAAACTGCCATATAATGAGAGATCATTGAATTTGGTATATTTTTATTTCTTATGCTAAGAGTTAATGGTTTTTTTGTTCCAGATTAGTTTGGTGATAAAGGAGTATTTTTTTTGAATGAAGAACAAAATTTAATAATGGGTAAGAAATAATTAATTTTAGAAAATATTCAAATGTTGTCTAGTGATGCCTTTGCATATATAAAAAGATATGTTTTTGATAATGCATTGATGGTGCTTTCTACCTAAACAGTAAATTGATATGGAATAGCAGTTCTCATCGCATTGTAAAAGAGATGCATTGGGAAACCTAAAAATTTATGAGGTGTAGAGAAAAAATTGAAATAGTAATTTTTTTTTTGAAAGGAGATAAATAACTAAATTACCCATATAGAAGATGTGATTATGGTTTGGTTGATAATGGGGTATTTCTAGAATTTTTCTTTTGACTTACAAAAAAAGGGGTTGTATTACATTCAAATATCAGCCTTTCAAGCTAATTGTGCATACGCTTTTGCGAGTGTTAATAATAATAAATGAATACTTTCTCTCCAATACAAGATATAGTATTTATGCAGGAATAAAATGAATCGACCTATTCCTACAACTCAAATGCTTTTATATGAGCAAATCTGAAGTACTGGCAAGGAAAGCGTGAGGATGGACCACTCACTTTAAATTACTATATACGATGTCTGAATGAATGATGTCGGTGAAATTGTCTAGAATTTACTAAACGTCACTCTAACTGAAACTTAATCATATGTAAATAAGTATTTATTTTTATATAGTGCATGTTTACAAATGTATTACTTCAAATATCAAAGCTAATTGTGCATACGCTTGTTAATAATAAATGAATACTTTCCTTTCCAATACAAGATATAGTATTTATGCAGGAATAAAATGAATCCACCTATTCCTACAACTCAAATGCTTATATATGAGCAAATCTGAAGTACTGGCAAGGAAAGCGTGAGGATGGATAACTCACTTTAAATTACTATATACGATGTCTGAATGAATGGTCGTGAAGAGAGTATTTTTTTATTGAATGGGATGCACAATTCTTTATTTAAAAGTCGATTTGTCAGTATATAAAAAAATAGTATATTATATTCTTGAAGTCATTAAAGAAGATTAGGTACGAGAACTGAGTCAAAGGCAGATCTTTTATCTAATTGCCCAACAATGGGTCCTGTTTTCCTACCTTGCCTAATGTGGTCTATTATTACTTTAAACAAAATAACAGCTGATGAAGTAGCTGAACCATTTTTTGCAAGCTGAAATTTTGCTAATGAAGGGAGGAGTGATTGGATTTTATCTTATAAGAAATTCTACTATTTTAATAAGCAGTGGAGTCATGGATATGGATCTAAGATTGTCCAAGGGGGAAGAAAGAATTTTTTTTTTAAGGACAAGAATAATGTAGATAAGATAGAATTCCAAAATAATATGAATTTGTTTGGACAAATGATTAATTAAATTGTAAATTATTGGGAATTGTGAAGTGGTTGAGATGGCTAGGTAAGAATTTTGAGTATTGCAGAAGATCCTAGATGAGTATTATCAGGAATATTGTTTAATTTGAGGGCAAGATTTGGTAATTCCATGCTTTTCAACATAAAGTCCAAATAAAAATGGGGTATGTTTGGGAACGAGTTTGAAAATGTGAACTTTAACTGATAATATATGAGGGGCAGTAATGTTTTCTCCAGTTACCATATTTGAGTCTTTCAAAATGGATGGTGGTATTGCTGCTTTTGGTTTATACCCAAAGCCCATATCCTTTTGACCAGTTGTAGAGATCTGCTAGATATATATTTTTGATTTTTTAGTAGACAGATATTTGTTGTGCATGTTTGTATTTTTGTTTAAGAGTTATGATTAATAGAATAAAAGTTGTTGAATGGGAAATATTTTTTACTGAAAATATATTGCATCCAATTCTTTTTCGTATCTAGTTGGCAATTTACTTTTTCTAGTATATAGATTTATGATAGATTTGATGATGTTCATAAACGTGAACCATGATTCTACAGGATTTAATTAGATGTTTATTTTTTTTAAATAAATGTAAATTTCTGATAGGCCAGCTTCAGGTGTCATGGATTTTAGAAGTAATCCAGTAATGTTATTAAGTCTAAATACCAGTTGACTTTGCAAATTTAACCCAATTTTAATGGTTTGAAAAGCTTACAGGTATTAATACTACATGTTAACCATTTCTTATGCTTGCTCATAATTATTATTAAAACAAGCAAAACTCTCCATACAGTAGTGCCACTCAGTGCAAGCCAGAGTAATCGATGGCACTGATGAAAGCCACAAGCTAGGAACTAGTCTGAGAATATTGGATGAATAGGCAGTAGACAGGGATTTTATGCACAAGCCTTCTGGCATCCATTGATTACTCTGACTTGCACTGGGTGGACCTACTGTATGGAGAATTTTGCCTATTTTAATTAGGTATTAATGTTGGAGTGATGAAAGGTTGTAGAAAATAATTCTTCTATATTCATGAGTCTGGCATTAATCTGATGGAGGTATTTTTTCACAAAAGTTAAATATGGCAAATTGAAATCACCAGCTAAAATTATTAGGTGAAGATTAGTAGAAATAAACAAATTTATCTGTCTTATTAATCTCAATATTAATTCCATATTGTTGTAAAGGTATATTATGATTATGTTTACTGTGAGGGAAGTCATACTGCAATAATTTAAAGAATCCAAATTTATTAAGCTATCTATGTGTGTTAAATTTTGAATGTGATATGTTGTTTCAATGATGAGATTTACATTGAACTGTGCGAGTCAGTTGCTGAGAGCAAATAAGCATTGATGCAAGATAATGTTCCTTACATTAATCTGTGTTATATTTAAATTCATCAAGAATAAGACCATGACCATGAATGGTATCATTATGACTTTTAAATCTTATGTAGTATTTAAATACTAAAACAATAATTAAATTTCTATTTTTTAATTTAATTATTTTGACAGCAAGAACAAACCAATGACAACTATTTTTGTTTGCAATATAGAATAAAAATACTTTTAGGTTTTTCAGCAATTGTGTTTTCTTATTATTTTTTCTAAGTCTATTTTGATATTATTCTGATACAAAGAGATGCAATATGTCTCAATTACCGGATGTTAATCAAACCATTGGAAAGCAGAGGATTCACATACCCCAGATCGAATGCATCTAAGGCACACAAATTAGCAGGACTGTCAGCATTTTTTTCAGAAATCATGAGCTATGCAAATTCGAAGCTGACAGAAAAACCAACATTACTGATGACATTAAAGACTTGATAAAGAAGGGTTTCAAATATAGTACTATAACTAAGAGAAATGAGCAGTTCCACAAAAAATTAACAACCAACCAGATTAAAAAAGACAAACCACACATAACACTACCATATATTCCTAAAGTAGCTAAATATTTCATCAAAAACCTTTCCAAAGAGTTTAAAGTAGGTTTTCGAACCACACCTAACACAAATAGACTGATTAACAATGCCAAGGCTAGAATTGACCTAGAACAACCCCCTCAAGTGATATACAAAATAACTTGCCTACAAGCAGGTTGTAGTGCCACATACTATGGGCAAACTCGGGCTACTATCAACATTAGAGTGGCTCAACACACACATGTATACAAAAGAGCACAGAATAAAAATGAAGGCAGCTCAGCGTTTTTGGATCACCAAAAGGTATCTAACCACAAGTTTGAACCCAATATTGCCAAGATTGTGTGCTCTGAGAGAAATGATACGAAAAGGAAAACGAAAGAGGCATATTTCATCATGAATGACCCGAATGCCATCAATAGATGAGATACATGTTTCGCAATTTCAAAGAAATGGTAGAGTTAAATGATTTGCATATAAAACAACTACACCATATCACCAATGACAAAGGCTATGAATATGGGAGTTAACATACACCGAAAGCATTAAGCCAAATATAATTGTTTAATAACTTCACCAATTTACATTAAAGGGCAATATAATCATATACCATTATAATGTTTGGAGTAACTGATTTTGTTACTTGGAAATAGGGATGGGAAGTGAAGGTGTTTCCTTGGGCAATGTATTGGATTCTAACGTAATATTCAATTTCTGCTTTATTAATACTATTTTGTAACAATTTCTGAGATGGAAGAATGTTGTCCTTGAGATACGATAGTTTTTCCGATATATAATTTTTGTTGAATTCCTCTTTCTGCTACAAGAAATGTAGTCTTTCATTGTTAAGTGTGTGGACATAGTTTTTGTGGTAGTGTGTAATAATGATTCAGAATCTTGGCTATTATGTGAGATATTTTCCTCTGGGATTAGTAGTCTTATTTTTAGAATGTTTTTTCCCCCAAGTTTTTTTTCTTATTTTAATTATTTTTTCCAACTTTTAAAAATTTAGCACTTTCTTCATTTGTATAAGAAATATTGCCCCTTTGTAAGTTATGTGTTATATATTCCATAATTGATTCAACTATAGACATATCCTTTTGAGTAACAGAACTGATGGATTTTTTGTGTGTCTATTAATGTTATTACATAAGCTGACATGTAGCTGTTTAGATTATGTTCGATGCAATTGTTCTTATTCAACAGTGGATTATTTGGGAATAATGTTTGTATCTGAGGTCATTTATAACTCTTCCTTATTGTGTGATGCAATGCTCTTTGAGCATTGATGGGTCTTTGTATTTTTGAAACCATACTGTTCACAAATACGATTTGGGAATATTTTGATGAGGAGTTCCCTGGATTTTCAGAACATTGTGGAAGAATGCTTTTAAATGTGATAAGAGATGAATTGACCATGGGATGGAATGTGTGTATAGTGAATATTTTTATTCAGTATGTCAAATATAGCAGTATTAGTTAGGATAAGAACTGAGACTATTTTTTCAAGCAGATATTTAAAGTTACTGATTTTTCTATAATTGGTTAGAAAAGTTTTGCATGACTTGTGAAATTCACGTGGCAATTTTTGATTTACCCTCCTAGTTCTGATTGTTTATATTTATTTAGCAAATGTTATTTAATTAAGAAATGGTAAGTATAGAGGATTTGAGCTCAGATTTTCAAGCACCCTTCAACTATCCACACTATCTTATACAACTGATACATATGACCACACACATGTAGAAGAGATTAATAATCACCAATATACGTATTTCATGCTAAACCAGCACTCTTCTACATGTGTGTGGTCATATGTATCAGTTGTATGAGATAGTGTGGATAGTTGAAGGGTGCTTGAAAATCTGAGTTCAAATCCTCTATACTTACAATTAAGCTACCAGGTTTGTGAAGAGTGCCTGGTTTGAAATATTTAATTAAGAAATGGATATTTTTTTAGAAAATTTATTTCTATATGATATAATTAAACTGTAAAACTAAATAGCAATTATTAGGATATGCTAAAATTTTATAAAACCCTCAAATGTTTCTCTGTTATATATTGATAGAATTTATCTTTCGGGAATTTCATGTGATATTAATCTCCATTAATATTTAACGTTTTACCATTTTTGAAACGACTTTAACGGAGTATTTGGACAGATGCACTGAATTTCTCATTGACTAATACGAAAATGTTATTATTAAAATTACATTTTCCATTAAAGTTTTGTTCTGAAATGCACAATTATCATCTTCGAAATATTTTCTTTTGTAATATTGTCTTTCAGCTTCGTTTTCATTATGAACACTAACAATACTTGCACAAGAGATTTTATTACGTATAAAATTATTGCACTCAATTTCGGAATTTACTATTTCTTCGACTTCCGAATGTAAGCATACATTGATCGTAGGCATAAGGCTAGAAAATTCTAATAGTATAATAGACCCACAAAAATTAGTACTTTGAATTTAAATGACAAAGTATTTTTAAGTTAATCTAAGACTATGGTTTTACGCATAAAAATGGCTGTTTTTAAAGTAAACACTGATGCTACTTCTATCGTTAACTCTTAGGATATATAATGACAGCCGCCAAAGAAGTAATATAGATAGAAAATCTTACCTGAATTCCAAATTTATTACCATCACCAGGTAAAGTACCAGGAATGGTAAATTAACAATAACTGTAAAATGTATAATTTACAGACTTAAATGTAAAGAATGATGGAATCACCGCTATAATCATAAAGGGAAATTTTTGTATTATGCTGCCCTCTTTTGGTTATTTATAATATGAGTCGAATTTTTTATGTACTGTATTTGAATATTTGCGCTTATATTAAATTTATAGAACATTTAAGAAATCATAAAATACAATAATTAGTATAACGATAATACTTATATGTTAGAATAATATTTTATAAATTTTATTTCTGACTTGAAAAATATTAAGTTTATAATAAAGTATTTTGGGTATAAATTTTGACTTTTACATCCAATCCGACAAATTTCGCGACACCATATAACATTTCCACCAAAGTCTATTATTGATTGCTTTTCTTCTTCGAATATTGTAATTAGTTAATGTTTTAGGTCATTTATTACAATCATTTTCACCACGGAGTGCCTTATACATTATCTCAGTGATGAGCTCATTATAAAGTTTATGACACTTCCGGAAAAAAGTGTTTTCCAATAATTCCTCATTAACAAACAGTGAAAAGAAAAAACAGTACTCACTTTTTCAGTTGTCAATTAGCGTTGAACAATTTTTCTTTTACTCTCTAGCTGGCAGCTATTGGTCAGTTATCTAAAAGATAACAGTTTAATTTTAATTTGTTTCTTTATCTTTATTTTTACATTTACTTCCACATCACATTTTTCCTCATCTTCTTCAACTATAAATATATACACATATATAAAATATAATACACAATATATAAAATAAAATCCTATAAAACCATATAAAAATCATAAAAATATAAAAATATTTACACCTGTATACCCCTCAAATACATAACATTAATAAAATAATTAAATCTTTTAACACTTATTTTATCTTTTTATATATATATTAATATATTCATTATTATTTTATATTTTCAAATATATTTTTTAATTATTTTTATATTAACTTATCTTTATAATACTTTTTATAATTTATATTTAATTATATTATATTACATTATCATATTTATATAACTATTCTTTTCTATTTTTTTTACTTATACCTCTAAATTTTTTTTTTTTATACATATAATCATATTTTAAAACTTAACTTTAAATTTTTACATATTTTATAATTTAAAACTATAATAAATATTCTAAATTATATAAACAGAAAAACATTTTATTTATTTATTTTTTTTTTATATTAATAATCTTAATTAATTCTAATTTAATTTTATTTTACCTTTTAAATTTTATCTTTTCTTTCCTATTTCTAAACTTTTTATTTTTATATTTTTCAACATCCCCTCTTTTTTTTATTAATTTTTTTATTTTAATTTTTTTTTTTTATATATATTATATAAAACCAATCAAATATTTTTTTTTTTATATTAAAAATACTTTAATCTTTCTTCCCTCCTACTTTCTAAAATAACTCTAATACATTCTTTATAAACTCATCTTCCAATTAATATATTTATTTTAATATTTAATCAATCTTATAAATTAGTTCTTGTTCCCAACATAATTCATACCTTTTATTTTAATTTTAAATCTCTAAATTAATTTCAAAACTCATTAATTTATATATTCTTTTTATTAAACACTCATATTTCTAATATATATATTTTTTTTTTTATAATATTTTTTTTTATACTTCATAAATTTTTATAATTTTTTTAATTTATTTAAATCTAATATATAATATTTTTTTAAAAATATTCTTTTTTTACTCTTTACCTCTTTTTTATATTTACTCATCTTTTTTACTTTATATATACCAAATTTTTTTATTTTTCTTTTTTAATTTTTTTTTATATAACTTCAAATATTTATAAATTAAATTTCTTTTTTATTTTATATTTGAAAACAATTAAATATATATTTATACTCTAAATACCCCTAATTCTTCCTTATAATATTTTTTATTCTAAAATATACTTTCTATATTTCCCTTTCCCATAAATTTATTCCTTCACTATTTTATACTCTAATAAATAAACTTTCTGTACTTAAATATAATAAACATAAATCTTCTAATAAAATGATACCACTTCTCAACATATCTTTTATTCTTAATAAATTTCTAAAACCCACTAAGGCCCCCTATAACAAACTTTTTCTATAAAATTTTTTAAATAAATATTCAAAATATTTTAATTTTTTTATTTTTATTACCTCTATATACCTATACTTTAATATTTTTTTTTACAAAGAACACTAACAAAATAACATACCTATATATTACTACAACTTTTTTAATTATAAAATTATATTTTTTAAAAACTTTTAATATTTTAATTTTATATTTAGAAATTATAAAATAATTTATAAATAATTATCTTTTTTATATTTATAATTTTACAACTTTTACTCCAAAAACACAGTATATAACAATTATTTTCTTTATATAATTTCTTATCAACCCCTAACTTTCATTTAATAATTGACACTTTATACTTTCAAAATACTTTTACATAAACACTTCTCAAAATTTCATCCCTCTATTATTCCCTTTATCCTTTTAAAATTTTTCTATATTTATTTTTTCTCTTCTTCTCTCCTTTATTATATTTTTCTTATCTAGTTTATTATTTCTTTAAATAAAAAAAAAAAAAGAGGAAAAGAAAAAAAAGGAAAAAAGAAAGGAAAAAAAAAGAAACAAAAAAAAATAAAAAAGGAAAGGAAAAGAAAAGAAAGAAAAAAAAAAGAAAAAAAAGAAAAAAAAAAAAAGCAAAAGAAAAAAAAAAAAAAAAAAAAAGGAAAAGACAAATTATAAGTCAGTATTTGAGGGGAACAGGGAAAAATTTTGAATTTTAAAAAAAGTTTAGGTTAAATTTGTAAAATTTAAGTGGTAATTTAGGATTTGTCAGAGGGGGCAAAGGGAAGAGGAAAAAAAAAAGGAAAAAAAAACAGATTGGAATCTAAGTTAAAGTTATAGCTATGGCAATCGGACATATTAACAGTACACTAGGAGATCATTTATGATGTAATTGTAATATATGGTAAATATAGGTTTACACTGCTTTAAATATCTTTATTCTATCTTGGCGCTTTCGATACTTTGAGTATAAAGATAATTAATGCCACAATAGAAAAAATCTACAAGAAAGTCAAAAACCCAGCACAATCCCATTCCGTTGACAAAAAATGGATTGGCCTCCCTTATGTTTCAAGGATTGCACAGAAATCAAGAAACATGTGCAGATAAATATAAAATAAGTTTCCAGTTGCCTTCTTCATTAAACAAAGTTGAACAATTCTAAAGATAAGCTAACTAGGGAGGCTGCACACCAAATAATCTATAAAATAAAGTGCAAAAATATTAATTGCTCAAAGGCATATTAAGGGGAATAAGGGCAAACCTGTCCACCAGATTTGCACAACACAACTACATATATAACAGAACAAAAAAAAAAAGCAATGAATACTTTTCAATATTCTTGGAGCTTGAGCCACAATCAGGCCACGAGTTTGATCTCTCTAAGGCAGGCATTATAGATATTGAGAGAGATGATAGAAAAAGAAAGTTTGAGGAGGCATGGGCTACAGCTAAAGACAAGTACACATTAAACAAAAGAGAAGCTAGCACCTCTCTATCTAAAAAATGACCATTTTAACAACATTTACAGGTTTGGATAAAAGCAATGCATTTAATTTTATGCAAATCTAACAAACAATAAACAAATACAGAAATCAAATTTTAGCTAAATTGATTCATAAAGCTGTATTATGATGCTCAAAGTATTGAAAGCACTAAACTAGAATAAAAACATTTAAACCAATATAAGTCTTTTCTGTTTAAATATTTATTAATTAATACAGAAAAAGAGGTAAAATTAATATCTGTGAAATTATGATGTAATTGTAACTATTGAAATTTTAAAATAACATATGATGATGGAAGGATAAATTCAACAGATAATAAAATATTTTAGCTTAATTTTAAATCGTATTCTTGAACTGCTTTCAGTAAGAGAATTTTAATATACAAACACCTCTAGTTTTTTTAAAATATCTTTTATACCTCTAACATAACCACATGTGTTATACTGCTTTAGCTGAATATAGTTAAAAATCAGTTGTAGGCTAGACAAGCAATTTTAATAATTCAAAATAAAATCAACAATTTGCCAACTTAAATGAAACATACTTTATAATAAATTAATACCATATAAAAGTATTATACAACACAATGTAAACGGTATAATTTTAATTGAACAGATCTCCCCTGGCTCCAGTCCTTTTCTTGCGACAGATACAGTTCCTGAATACAATCTTGGAGTATGCTACAGCTCTCAGCAAAGTAGAAGCAAGACAGTGCAATCCCCACTACACTTCTATTTGTTTTCTTATTTTGTTCTGTGTTCATTCATTTTCAAGCATTATTAATTCACTGAAGGGTGAAGGTTTTGGAAATTTAATCCATTTTCTTTGATCTCTAGCTTTTCTTTCCTACATCACTCAGCACACTTCATTATTTCATCCATCCATCTCACATGTGGTCACACCTCATAGAATTTGGTTTAAGATTTTAACTGTCAATCTCTTATCACCTCTTTTACCAATATGTTTAGGCCAACTTCATTTCAGTCTACTGATGTTATTAACAGCTGCTTGTTCTCTCATTTTCAATCTCTTCTTATTGTCCTAACATGGGTCTCTCCATACTTTGTTGAATGATCTGAAGTCTTTCTATTGTGCTTTTGTTAAGTTCTTTGTAATAAAGAAGATTATAAAGATAAAATTACAAAGGACTTCATAAAACAAGATTTTGTGAAAATAGAAAAGAATCCGAATAATTTAATCAAGTATAAATACATAAAAATATTACAAAGAATGAAAAAAAACTAAATTGATTAATGATAATGAATATAAGTTATTATATCCAACAGCATATGAACAACCTATGGTATTTAGAAATATAAAAACCCACAAAGAAAATATGCCTGTATGATTAATAATGGATTTCAATGGATATATATTAAAAGAAATATGTAATGTAATATATAAAAAACTTGCAGATAATATGGGATATGGAAAGTATAGTATAAAAAATTCTGAGGAAGTAGTAAAAGGATTTAAAACAGTTAAATTAAATAGGAATAGTAATATAGCATCATGCGATATAGAAAAAAATGTATGAGTATATCTAAGAAAGAAAGTATTAACATTGTAATAAGAAAAATCAAAAATGAGAAGATATTTCAAAAGAATGGATAAAAATCATAGAAGAGGTTTTAATCATAATTAATGAAACATTATATCTAAAATTGAATAATGAATTTTGGAATATAGAAAAAGGATGGATAATGCCTTTTCGAAAAGTGGAATTGTGACATCAAGTATGGTAGATTGCATTGAGCAAAAAATAATTGATAAGTATATTGAACATGGGGAAATTATGGAATATTATAGATATGTAGATGATGTTATAATTGTGGGAAATAGAAGAAGTATAATGAAAGCATCTAATGAACTAAATAAAAATATGTTTAACATTAAATTTACTATAGAAAATAATGAAGAAGGAATAAAATATTTACATTTATTAATAAAAAAAAGGATGAAAATGGAAAGATTAAGATAAAGCACTGCATAAACAATAAAAATGTAAGAGGAATGATACTTCCAAAATCTTATCAACCTTGGTGTCAAAAATGGGAATACTAAAAGGAATAAAAGAAAAAAATGATAGGCTTACATTAAATAAAAAGGTTATGGAACAAAAACTTCAAATCCAAGAATACATTGAATTTGGATATAATAGTAGGGTTATAAAAAATATATCAGGAAATAAGAGAATATAAGGAAGTTAGCAATAAAAATGAAAGGAAAAAAAGAAATGGATTTCTATTCCATATTCCAACGAAGTATATAAAACTTTAAATGATAGAAAAGAAAAAATTAATGATAATATAGATTTTGGATGGAAAAATAGTAAATCATTAAAAAAATTAATAGTAATGCTAAAATTTAAGAAATGATAAGATAGGAATAGTTTATAAAATTATGCATAAAAGATGTATGATGATATATATAGGTCAGTCAGTGAAAAGTAAGATAGAAAGAGGTAAAGAGCATGACAGAGCAATAAATAGGAAAGATATTAAGTCAGGACTATTTTGTAATTTTTTAGAAACAGGGCATATTATGAAATGTGAAGAAAATATTGAAGTTATCAAATATAAAGATTATAAAGAAAGAAAAGTATATGAGACAATGCATATATAAGAAAATAAAGAGAACTGTATAAATTTATTACAAGGGTCAGTAAAATTGGGATGAAAATGGACATGAAATAAAAATTGAAAAATATAAAAACATTTTTAAAGTTAAGATTGACCAATGGATGGTGTGCTAGGATATGTAAATCACCTGACATTTTGAATTTTAACATCTTGACAAGGTTCAATTTTGAATGAAAATAGGTTTGATGAAAATAAATTTATTATTTAAACATAAAGTTGTCTATAAAATTGATTGTATTTTATATTCAATTGTTGAATTCCTATTTCTGCTATAGAAAATGTATTCTTCCATTGTTAAGTGTATAAACTTAAGTTTTTTTTTGGTGATGTGTAATAATGATTCAGAATCTTGATTATCATAAACATATTTTTCTCTGGGATTAGTTGTATTACTTTTAAATGGGTTTTTTCCTTTTATTTTTCCCAAATTTTAGAAATTTACCTCCTTCTTCATATGTATCAAAAATATTATCCTTTTGTAAGTTATCTGTTGTGTATTCCATATCTGATTCAATTATAGACTTATCCTTTTGAATAACAGAATTGGATTTTTGTGTGGCTATTCATGTTATTACACGAGTGGATCTGTTAAGATTATGCACAATTTTTACCCGACCTTAGATTATCTGAGAATAATTTTTGTATATAGTCATTTATAACTTTCTTATTGTGATGTTATATTCTTTGAGTATTGATGGATCTTTGTAATTTTGAAACCACACTGTTGACAAATATGATTAGGGCATGTTTTGATGAAAAGAAACAATGTGGAGTAATGTCTTTAAATGTGATGAGGTAAACTGTCCATGGAGTGTAATGTAGGTATGTAAGGTTGTTGAATATAGGATATTAATTAGGAGGAACTGTGACTCTTTCTTCAAGCAGATATTTAAAGTTACCAATTTTCTATAATTGGTTAATAAAGTTTGTAAATCACGAATTGTAAAATTCACTTGGCAATTTTTGATTTGCCCTCTTAGTTTTGTTTATTTATATAGCCAGTAAATTTGTTACTTAAAAAACTAATACTTTTTTGAAAAGTTTGTTTCTGTATTAAACTCTAAAACTAAATAGCGATTGAAAGGATGTGATAAAATTTCATAAAACAGTCCCCACAAATATCAATTTCTATTAGTCATTCATTAAACTAGATATTATCCAATAATGATTAATATTTCTGAAGTGTAATTATCACTTCACCATTCTCATGCAAAAGTAGGGATAATTTCTATCAGCTTTTAATATCTTGTGGAAGGATATAATCATAAACACCCTTTGGCCATGTTTGATTATATCCTTCCACAAGGTATTCAAAATGGATGAAATCAGTTCCTGCCTTGCATGAGTGGTGTAGTGAAAATTACACTACAGAAATATTAACCCCACTAAAGTTTGTTACATATTGACAAAATTCTTCTTTTGGCAATTTCATTAACATAACATTAATGTTGTTTACTGCTATTATTAACGTTTTTATCATTTTTGAAATGGTTTTAACAGTATTTGGCACTAACATTAAATTTCTCATTGACTAATATGAATTTTTCATTAAGATTACTTTTTTCATTAATGTTTTGTTCAGAACTGCAAAAATTTGTCTTCAAAATTATAAATTTCTGAAATATTTTCTTTTGTAATATTGTTTCTTTCAGCTTTGTTTTCATTATGAGCACTAACAATACTTGCATATGTTTTATTAAGTATAAAATTATTGCAATCAGTTTCAGTATTAAAGGGATTTGCTTTGATTTCTGAATGTAGGTTTACATTGATGGTAGGCATAAGATCCAAAAACTAAAAAAATAAGAGACCGAAAAAATTGCACCTCGAACTTACCTGATACAGTAATTTTAATTTTATCTGGAACTATGGTTTTATGTATAGAATTGGCAGTTTTTAGAGCAAGCAGATGCTATTTTTACTGCCAATTCTTAAGATATATAATGACAGTCGCCATATTGGAAATTTTAAGGAAATCTTACCTGAACTCCAAATCAATTACCATACCATGTAAAGTACTAGGAATAATAAATTAACAATAACTATAAAATATAATTTACAGACTTCGATATAAAGGATTATGGGATTGCCACAATCATAATAGGAAATGTTTGTATTATGCTGCCTCTTTTGGTAATTTTGACTTTATGTCTCAAATTTATTACATATTTGCGCTTATATTAAATTTATAGAATATTTAAGAAGTAATAAAATATTAAAATTAATTTAATGATTAAAGTTGTATACTTAAATAATATTTATTTCTGACTTGAAAAATATTTAGTTTTAGAATAAAGTATTTCATAATGTTGATTTTTACATTCGATCTGACAAATTTCGCGATATCCATATTCACCAAAATCTTCAATTGATTATTTTCTTTGTCAAATCTTGTAATTGGTTAATTTGCTTAATACAACCATTTTTCTTTTATCGCAGTTTCACATACATTATCTCAGTGTTAAACCACTAAATATCACATGATCACCATTTCTTATGCTTGCTAATAACTGTTATAAAACAGGCAAAACACTCCATACAGTAGTGCCACTCAGTGCAAGCCAGAATAATCAATTGATTCCAGAAGGCTCATGCATAAAATGCCTATCTAGTGCCTACTCATCCAATATCCCGACTAGTTTCTGGATTTCATCGGTGAGGAGCCTTGGATTGAGAGCACTGCACCTAGATCTTAGGATCTAATGCAACCATCTTTTATCTCTATATAACTATGAGAATAAAATTTGAAAACACAATATTTTTAATCCAAGCTAATTAGCTTATATAGACATATAGGTCTGAACTGAATTCAGTATCCATACATTTTGGTGGTTTAGGTTCTTCAATAACCATAGCCACCACTATCCTATTAGGCAGGATTGGTAATAACCACTAAACATCACATGATCACCATTTCTTATGCTTGCTCATAACTATTATTAAAACAGGCAATACTCTTCATACAGTAGTGCCACTCAGTAAAAGCCAAAATGTATGGGTACTGAACTGAATTCAGATGTATATGACAATATAAGCTAATGGGCTTGGATTAAAAATATTGTTTTCAATTTTATTCTCATAGTTTTGTAGTTATGTAGAGATAAAAGGTAGCTGCTGGAGGGTTGCATTAGATCCTAAGATCTAAGTGTAGTGCTCTCAGATTTAAGGCTCCTCACTGATGAAAACCAAAAGCTAGAAACTAGTCTGGGAATATTGGATGAGTAGGCACTAGAGATTTTATGCACAAGCCTTCTGGCATCCATTGATTACTACTGTATGGAGAGTTTTGCCTGTTATAAATATTTCAGTGACGAGCATTATACCTCTCCTATTGGATCCCTATTCATGAACTATTTTATTTTTATAAAATAAAATAAAAAACTTTCTCGTATTTCCTTTTTTAATTATATACAGTAATTTCTTAAGAGTTTTTCTTAAAATTTATTTTTACATAAAAAAAAAGAATTAATAAACGATTCCAAGACGTCATACATTCAGTTCTTGGACTCGTTACAATCATGAATGTAACTAGTATCCTAAAAACAGATTTGTGATCGCTTAATTACTATCTCTCGACAATTCATATTTGTTGCTAGTAAATAATTTTAATAAAATTAAAAATTTATCCCTTATTTTTCAAACTTAAAAAAAAAGATTCTGAGATTCAAATTAGGGAACTATCGTATTCCAGCAGGAGAGATTGCTATAAACCAATAGAATAAAATATTGTAAACATTATTAGAATGTACTATTACAATATATTGACTATTATAACATATAATTATATAAATAAAAATTTATTTATTTAATAAGTTTATTATAATACTTTACTTATGAAATTGTATTATAATTAAATAAATTATCTTTTAATAGGTACATCTTAATAAAATGATTGAGACTATATTTCTTTATACAACTTAAAATGCTTTTCAATATTATATGTATAATAGTTACTTTGCAATTGCACAAAAAACATTCCTTTATTTCCACAAAACAATATTCATCTTTCAATTCTTTTTGGAAGTTGTAACAGCCGTTTATTTGATCCTGTTTCACACGTTAGTGGAGTGCTTTTTTGTAATTATAAACAAGTAATTTTTTAAAAAATAATTATCATAAATTCACGAAAAAATGGAAAGAACTATATCGAAGACGATGCATGAAATTCAAGTCTTTAATCTCAACAGACTTGCAAGACAACAAATTCTCAAATAGATATATAACTAATGTTACACCTATTATTATTTACAATTATTATCATGTGTATCGGTTGTATGAGATGAGAGTGGATAGCTGAAGAAGCTGTCTGTGTTCAAATCCCCTGTATATCTAAACTCAATGTATATAAATTATACTTGTATTCAAATATGATAATTAAGACTCAGCATAAATAAATAAACTTTCTGAGTTATAAAAATTATTGGTATTGTTTTATTTTGTCACTGGCCCAGCTGGTATCATAATAGATTGACTACTGCTAGGTTATTTTTGTACATATCAAAGTCTGCCTCAGTGCATGAAGTGCACATGTTCAGAATTGTTAATGGAGCAATGTTTTTACTATGAGATGACTGATACTAGAAAATAAGAACTTTCTAGTACTTCTTGTAGTGTTTTGTTTCTTAATTTATTTTTTATGAATAAAACAATTAACAAATAAAAGAAAATCTTAGAACTGAATTAAATTTTAATAAAGTTTTATTACATTTTTTAACTTTAAAGTTAGTCGTAATAAATATAAACAAATTTCTAACTTTTTTGCAGATCATTAAAATTTTTCTGCAGAAAAACAAATAAAATTTACAGGATGGATTACCAGAAGATATTTCTCATCTACTTTTTTAATATATTTTAGTAAACTTTCAAAAACAATGCAGGAAATCCATTTGCGCTCATCATTTTGCTTTTTCACTACAAAAGAGAACCTTTCCTGAAATCTCTCAATAATGATATGAACAGTTCGGAAATTTATTTCAAAAAATTAAGCTTTGATTTCTAATTGTGTAAAGACAATCTCTTCAGTTTTTCATCTAATCAGGCAAACATCTCAAACTGGAAAAACTTTTTAACAAGCCTAGCCATGAATGGGGCCAATTTATTATTTCCATAAATCAAGTTAGCTTTAAATAATTTTTAGAAATATCCATCATGCAATGCTGGCTGAAAATACTTGGAGTTGTAATCAAAAAATTTTAAAATACCTTCCTTAACATTACCATAATCTATTAATAAATACTGTTCTTTCAAGAAAAAGTGCTGTATTAAATTTCTGGATGCAATTAAATGTTAACCATGAGAAATATTACTGGGCAGTCAATTTTCTTACAGTAGCTTTCAATCTTTTAACATAATCTTCCATTAGACATTGGAAATAAATTGTTTTAAATAGATCCGATCTATCTCTGAATAGTTTCACCACCAAAAAATACATCAACTTTTTTTATATGTTGAACCAAAATCTTTTCAAACAAACAAAAATGGGAACATATGAAATGGATTTTTGTAAGATTCCAAATTAATCTTGCTCTGGATCCAACAGATAACTGAATTTGAATTTCTATATATTACTAGAGTTTCATCAACAGATTTAGTACCAGTTATTGTTCCTGAACTTACCTGTTTCAGAAAAATGTCTGCCATGTTTTATTATTGAATACAAAAAATACCAGCTGTCTACTGATAATAGTTTAGGAAGTGCATGTTTGTAAAAAAGTTACTGCCTTAATAATCTGTATGCGTTTATTAAAATCAATTATATCTACATTGTATTTGTGGAGTAAGAAATGTAACTAATTATTTATTGACTAGACATAGTTTTCTTGCTTTTGATCAAAATTTTCTAAACTATTCAATTCCATCAATAATGATCCTGCACCTGCCATAGTGTATCTCTCCGAATAATGGTGGAAGATGCACGTTACCTATTTTTTTTATAGAAAATTAGTAACAATATATATGATTTTTTTAAAAAAATAAGATATAACAACAATTGACACAGTAACACGTGAAGAATAAAATTATTTTTAAAACATAATAAAATAAATTTAAAAACACACAGTTAAACATTAAAACCATACAATATACAAAATGTTTTTATTATCATTTTCACTTTACATACATGGCAATAACCACTGATGTTCAACAAGTTTTCTTTTGAATTTTATCAACATGTAAAACATATGCTTCTTTTCTACCCATACATAAATGAATATAAAAAAATTTGAGACTTAAATTCTAGAATGATTAAACAATTCATAATTATGAAGCAAAAGTAGAATTCTTAAGGTAACTGAATCAAAATTTTGAGAGTATTAAAACTACTAAAATGAACATTTTCATGACATTCCAAGTTATTTTTATTTATGGCATTGTAATCACATAAACAACAATTAAATTCATTATTACGTATATGAGATTTTTCTGTATTATTTATTTCATGCTTCAATAATTGTTTCTGTGTTACAGTCTTATGATTATACCATATATATTGAAAAGGTCTTTTTCTTGTATTGCAATTTTGAAATTTGTTTAAATTCTGTTTAACTGAAATTGTTAATTTACATGAATGGGGATGTAAACGCTTTTGTCTTGTATGAACTTTTTCATGTATTTTTAAACTACTTTTGTAATGAGTCTTGTATTTACATATAGTGCAGCTAAAAAGCTTTTCTCTTATATGACATTTTTCGTGTCTTTTTAAATTACTTTTACAGTGAGTCTTGTATTTACATAAAGTGCAACTAAAAAGTTGCGAACTAAAAGGCCTTTTCTTTATATGACTATTTTCATGTCTTTTTAAATTACTTTTGCGATAAGTCTTGTATTTACATAAAGTGCAACTAAAAGGTTTTTCATCTCCATGAACTACTACATGTTTTTTCAAACTACTTTTAACAGAAGTTTTGTAGTCACATGAAGAGCAACAAAAAGATCTTTCTCTTGTATGATTTTTTTCATGCATTTTTAAATTACTTCTATGATAAGTCTTGTAATCACAAAAAGCGCAACTAAAAGGTTTTTCATCTCCATGAATTATTTTATGATTTTTCAAACTACTTTTACGAGCTGTCCTGTATTCACATAAAGTGCATCGAAAAGGCTTTTCTCTTGTATGAACTTTTTCATGTCCTTTTAAATTACTTTTACTATGAGTCTTGTATTCACATAAAGTACAACAAAAAGGTTTTTCTCCTGTATGAATGTTTTCATGTCTTTTTAAATTACTTTTAATATGAGCCTTGTATTCACACAAAGTGCATCTAAAAAGTTTTTCATCTCCATGAATTACTACATGCTTTTTTAAAATACTTTTATCAGAAGTCTTATATTCACATAAAGTGCAACAAAATGGCTTTCCTCCTGTATGAAATTTTTCATGTTTTTTTAAATTACTTTTATTATGAGCCTTATATTCACATAAAGTACAACTAAAAAGTTTTTCATTTCCATGAATTACTACATGCATTTTCAAACTACTTTTATGAGCTGTCTTGTATTCACATAAAGTGCAACAAAAAGGCTTTTCTCCTGTATGAATTTTTTCGTGTGTTTTTAAATTACCTTTATGATAAGCCTTGTATTCACAAAAAGTGCAACAAAAAGGCTTTTCTCCTGTATGAATTTTTTCGTGTGTTTTTAAATTACCTTTATGATAAGCCTTGTATTCACAAAAAGTGCAAGTAAAAGGTTTTTCATTGCCATGAATTATTTTATGGTTTTTCAAAATACTTTTACGAGTTGTCTTGTAGTCACATAAAGTGCAACAAAAAGGTTTTTCTTTTGTATGAATTTTTTCATGCACTTTTAAAGAATTTTTACTACAAGTCTTGTATTCACATATATTACAACAAAAAGGCTTTTCTCCTGTGTGATGTTTTTCATGTATTTTTAAATTAATTTTATGATAAGCCTTGTATTCACATAAAGTGCAACAAAAAAAAGACTTTTCACCTGTGTGATTTTTTTCATGGGTTTTTAAATTACTTTTATGGTAAGACTTGTATTCACATAAAGTGCAACTAAAAGATTTTTCATCTCCATGAATTTTTTCATGTATTTTTAAATTACTTTTACGATAAGTCTTATATTGACATAAAGTGCAACAAAATGATTTTTCTCCTGTATGAATTTTTTCATGTTTTTTTAAATAACTTTTATGAGAAGTCTTGTATTCACACAAAGTGCAAGAAAAACTTTTTCCATTTCCATGAATCATTATGTTTTTTAAAACAATTTTTATCCAAAGTTTTGTATTCACACAAAGTTCAATACAATGACTTTTCGCCTGGATTTATTTTTAAATACATTATTTTCATGTTTTTTAAACAAATTTATTTCCAATTTAAAATAATCTTGGTATTAGTATGATTATTCAAACTTTTTTAAAATAAGTGCCATTTTTCACCAAAACAAAGTTCAATAAATAGTTTTAATTTCTTTTAGCATTTGTTTTTTGATATATTTTCATGCAAATAATAACTGATTGAAGTTTTCAGCTTTAGCTATAAAAGTGAAATGCTAGAATAAATTATATTAGAGATGGTAAATAAAAAATAATCACACCAATGAATTTTAAATATTATTGTTTGATCATAAGACTTGACTTCTATCTTCAAATGGCTTTCAAGAAGAAATTTTAAACACATGTTCTGAAGGTAAATGAACTGATGAACTGACATACTCTAATGAAACAGGATAGCCTGATGAACTGACATACTCTAATGAAACAGGATAGCCTATCATTTTTTGCTAAAGATTTTAAATATTAAATATACTATTATAGATGTCATTACATTTAAGAATATTATTAATAGTTAATAATTATGATAAATATCAAACTTGAAATTGCAAAACTTTTATCAATTAGATGATATGTGAATAAATATCGAGCGCTTGACAAAGTCACTCTTTTTTGAGAGAAATTCATAAAAAAGATACTCAACTTGTCTTTACATTAAATTAATTATCATCCTAAATATCCACAGCTTTCATCAGTGTGATTTACTGTAGCATATATTATTACTGCACAATCACAATTACCATTTTTATTAAGAATTTTTTCTTGTTTCTAAGAAGTTAAAAAAATAAATAATTTCTTCTGGTGGTAATTAGAATAAGTTCTTAGGCATTGACCTAGAAGATTCAAAGGGACTAATTTTTAGACAATATGGGGATTCAAATGATTTTAAAATCTCAGTGGTTTCAAAATCTAATCTTCCATCAATAAAAATCATTTTAAAACTGGAAAAATCTTAAGTTTTTTAATCTGATGCTGAATATTAACCTAGAGAAAAAACAAAAATAATAGTATTGAATATTACGATATAGTATGCACACAAAATAAAAAACATTATTGTTAAATTTGAATATTACATATACAACAAACATCAAAAATGGAAAGAAGTTTAATTCACTATGTTGCATTTGTTTAAATAAATAATATAAAATATTTTTATATAACAGCATATATACTGTATATAAAGCTCTTTTCAGCAAATATTGATTTTTGCCTTTTTCAATGTACTATTTTACAATTACAATCTAGATTCCATAAATAGTAACATCTATCTCTTATATACAATTATCTATAATCTATTATAACAATAATCCAATATGTACAAGGAAGAAAAAACCTGTATAAATGTATACTATATCATTTTCCATTCATTTGTTATTAGGCAATTATTAGTTAAATTAATTGGTTTTATATACATTAATATTTTTTATTGTAATTAATGTAATTGGTTTCATATATCTTTCTTCTATTAGGTCCTTTAATATATTTTAATGGTTTTATATTTTTTATATAATTTATTTTGTCTAATTGCATTATAAGGTTTTTTTAGATGAAAGAGCAAAAGAACATAATAATGCAATTATTAGAAGAGATGATAAATCTGCTTTATCTGTTCATTATTTAAAATACAGACATAAAATAGATTGTATAAAAAATATAAAACCTTTAAACAATATTAAAGACCCTAATAGAAGGAAGATATATGAAACCAATTACATTAATTACATCAAAAATAATTGTATATATATATAGAGAACATCAATTAATTTAACTAATAAATGATTAATGATAAATAAATGAAAAATAATATACTATACATTTATACAGGGTTTTTCCCCCCTTATATATTGTAATATTCATAAAGAAATCAAGTCAGATGTCACATGACCTAATTTAAACAAGCTTGTATTACAAATGTTATATAAAGAACTCACAAATAAGCTCTTATCAAGCTTTGCAGAATATCCCTAACCCCAGATCTGTTTCTGCTACTGGCTTCCTCAGTGGGGTGCTAGGATATTCAAGCATTAGATTAAAAATACCAGGACAAGCCCAGCACTTTATCTAACATTTGTAATACAAGCTTGTTAAATTAGGCCATGTGACATCTGACTTGATTTCTTTGCAATTTTATTTTTTGCTATTAAGGCTTTGGCAATTTTATATTGCTAAAGCTATTAATATAAGGTGTATCTGAACTTAATTCAGTCCCATATAGCTATTTAAGTTAGTTAGCTGGATTGGAAGACATATGGATGTCTGAAATTTTCAGATTTTTCTATTTAATAGTTATCCATTAGATAAAGTGCTGGGCTTATCCTTGTATTTTTAATCTAATGCAATATCCTAGCACCTCACTGAGGAAGCCAATAGCACAAACTGGTCTGGGGTTAGGGAAATTCTGCTAAGCTTGTTAAGTGCTTATTTGCGAGCTCCATATATAACAATTGTAATATTTATATAATAGGTTATATTAATTTAGATAGATGCTGTTACATATGCAATGTACATTGTGAATGTAAAATAGTTTCAATGCATTGAAAAGAGCAAAAATTAAAATTTTCTGAAAAGAGCTTTTATGTATTATTATTGTTATTATATATATATATGATTTATTTAAATACACAAGAATATATTAATAAAATATTGCATCAAATAGCTCATTAACAAAATGTATAATTATGATGCACTGAATTAAGGAGGCTGTCACATGCAATGTACTTCAATGGAAAACATCCAAATCTTAGCAAAGAGAGCAAAATTATCCTACTGGCTTCAACGAAAACTTCTCCGAACAAAAGACATGCATCTAGTACTTTGTAAAAACATTTAATCTATTTTTTTTTCTAGGGATAAAATGGAATGCCACTATGATCCTTTTACTTTCTCATATCTCCAATAGTCAAAATATTGGAAAAACTCATTCTAAATGGGTACTAAAGCAAGTAATCAATGTTTTCATTATAATAAACCAAAAATTAACAAACATTACCATAAATCCAAATTATAATACTTTTATAATTAAGTTAGAATACAACAAATTCCAGAGAAATTGATGGAGAAAGAAGATAAGCAATTCATATCATAGTCACAGACTGAAACTAAACTGATGCTGTCTAACAACTCGAATATAAAAATACAATTTTTGTAATGCAAAGATAAAATTAAAAAAATTGTGTTTGATAATGAAATTGTTTAGATTTGAAATCTTATATAAAAACTATAGTTCAATATTCCAGGTGACAAAAATATTGGTGCTGATTTAGAGTTTTCTCTACCATTTTGAATTCTAAGGACAATCCAGAAACACTGCTGCCACATTCAAGCGATAAATGACATTGAATAACCCACACAGAATCACTTGGATGTGTAAGCGGTGGTTACAGGATCTTTCTTGGATGTATAAGCAGTGGTTTTGGGCAGTGCTTAAAATTCAAAATGGTGAAGAGCACACTCTAAAATGGTCCAATCAAACCAAGCTTATATTTCAAAATACTAAAAGCTTATAAATTCTAAAATAGGAATTTTATTATGATATATGGCTATAAACCACATGTTGAATAAATATAAAATTGATCAAACCAAGTTTATTATTTAGAAGTACAGCAACTTAAAAAGAAATTGGCTAAAATAAAGCATATATATTTTACAATTAATCGGATTTTTTCTTATCAGAAAAAAACTGATGTTCCATGCTTCCTTTGTCAAACGTAGTTAGAATAAATGTGGGGATAAGAAAAGTTGTTCACATTTGATCTCTTGACATGGATATCGAATCTACACTTGATTACATGAAATCTTTATGTGCTCTTGAAATTGATACAAATAAAATGATTTTAAAGCCATAATAATATTGCCCGATGTTGCGATATTAAATTACTCTTATAAAATATCTCTTACAAAAAATTACTGAGAAGAAATTTGGCTACTCAAGAGAAATTACTTTTCCTTCTAAAATTTTGGATCAAAATTAGTCTTGTATAAACATTTTCAAATCATGTGATTACATGTGAACAATGCTAACTTTTTCTCATCTCCATCATTTTCTTCATAACAACATATGAGAAATGAAACACACAACAATATTCGCTTTGTTAAGAAAAAAATCTGATTTATTAATTTTTTATGAATTGTAAAATTAATATTCTTTACTTTAGATAATTATTCTTTCAGCTATTGTTAAGATAAAATATGATTTATTATTAATTGTAGAATTCGGCAGTTGTTTCTTCATTCAACATTTACATTATTTCAACATGTGGTTATGGACCTATATTATAATAAAATTAGATGTTTAAGCTTTTAGTATTCTGAAATTATAAGCTTGGTTTGATCAATTTTACATTTATTCAATATGTGGTTATGAGCATATATTGTAATAAAATTTGGTTAATGATGGCACTTCACACTGAAGTTTTTAGGGAGAGGGAAGGATGTTTTTGATGATATAAAGTATCACCCAAAAAATGCAGAAGTCACAAATATGTGGTTTATTTACTTGTTTAATGTCTTTTCCTTTTTTTAATTAATATATGTGTCTATTATTATTTTTTTGTTCATTTTTTATCTTAAGTATTTTAGAAATTATAAGCTTTAGTATTTTGAAATTTATTCATTCCTCTTATTTTTTATATTTTAGTCATGTGAATTGATCAAGCATAATTGTATAAAATTTTTACTTCATATCGTGACCATATATGGATTATTTGATGTCATTTATCGCTTGGATTTGTCAGCGATGGTTTTGGGCAGTCGAATTCAAAATGGCAGAGAGTACTCTAAATCACTATCAAAATATTTTATATATCCCTATCCCATATCAGAACATTTGGATCCACATCTTGAAATGGTTATTGAACCATATATAATATGCACAAAAGATATGTTTTCAAGATGTATACACAGTAAGTACCCATAACGAAAACAATTAACAAAATCAACTGTAATTGCAAATTTATTACTAATAATTTATATTTTTAAAAAACATTTTAAAAACAAAAACAATCTATTATCATTATCTGTTCTATAAATAAACAAAATGATACAGGGAATGTGATGGAAAGTGATTGCCACAAGACGTATTACACAATGTAAGGAATGTTTTAAGATTAAAAGTATTTTAAGAGAAGCAGATTCAAAGTTAAGATTAAAAGCATAAATTCATATAGATAAGAATTTTGATTCAGTAAAAAAAAAAAAAGTCAATAACCATCAAAGTCTTCTATTTAAAAAATAACCTATTAATTTTAATATATAAATAAAACCATAGCTGATATAATAAAACAAGATTCATAAAGAAGAGTATGTTTTATAATTTATATATATATATTATAACGATCCAAACGAAGTGGGAGATCGCATCGCACCGCACCGCACTACCAAGGGCGCCATCTAGGCATTTGAGCCTAGAAAAATTTATAAAGTAGACAGATACGCGCTGTTAGGATTCCACTTTATTTACATATTTAGATCGTTAGCCCATTGTCACTAGCTCAGTGGAGACGCAGAGATAATAAAATATATAACCTTAGATATAAATATAAAAAAAATAATAAAAGCCACTGCCAGAAATTAACACAGAAAAATATTTATTTACGCACATATAAAATCATTCTAAATTCGAGGAATAAGTTTAACATTTAGATTTTTATCTTAATTTTTAATTTTACATTTAAAATAGCTTGCTATAATGTTTAATATTTTATTTAGAGGGTCGGGTATGAATAGGCTACATAGATCTGCATTTGAAAAGACAATATTCTTCCCTTATTTAACCCTAGGCTAAAAGTTCAAAGTCAAACTGACGCCAATCATCCGATACATTTATGTATTCAATGTAGCATGAAAATACAATGGCACTAAATAGACTATACTGTCAGGAATGCACATCTGAACAGTATAGTGAGAAGACATTGTTGCTCTCCACCACCAGAAATGCTACTTCTGATGGCGAGTAGAACAATAAACATAAAACTCCATAGGAATGGATTGCGTCTTACTATCCAATTCCATAGGCAACAGAGGGTGTGCGGCGTATATATGTAATCCTGCACGTGGCGGATCTCCTGCTACATTTACTACCTACACAAATATATCGAAACCATTGAGCCAATTCAACCACGAAACAAATAACCTAAGATTACCCTCCCTTAATATAACCTTACAAAACTATATAGCCGTTCACGCCCGACTTAAATTTATCATTTAGATATGTTCGCACAGATAACTTTTATACAATTTGTTTTAAAATGTTAAGTATAGATCGGCTGCACAGATTCCACGGTCAAAAACATCCAAATTAAACACAATCGATCAAAATACAAAATCA
This sequence comes from Epiperipatus broadwayi, assembly GCA_028023455.1. NCBI lineage: Eukaryota > Metazoa > Onychophora > Udeonychophora > Euonychophora > Peripatidae > Epiperipatus > Epiperipatus broadwayi. The sequence continues at coordinate 151,389 of JAQFVV010006849.1, forward strand.
TCGATAACGTCAATTGCAAAAAGGGAATACACAAAACCCATGGCACTCACCATAAGGTGCCTGCATTAACATCGTTGACCTATACATTCTAATCAACTGTGAAAATCTCAACATCATCAACCGCTAACGAATCTATGCAATATCTATACCCAACTTTAAAATGATTTTTTTATCAATAACAAACATATAAAACTATAAAATGATTTTTTTATCAATAACAAACATATAAAATTAAACATCAATTGATTTTAAACTTAAAGGTCAAATAGAAATTCCATTTTAACATTTAAATTGCTTTCACGAAAGTTCTTAATTATTAAAAAAAAAATTTTAAGTTCATTGTTAATAGCTTACAGTAGCAGAGTCCAGGTTCTTGTTTTATATTCCCGTGACGTCTCGTTTGGAAGATAATGTTCTGGAGGTGGCATTAGCTGGTTCCTTTCGGTATCTCAATCAGTTCATTTTTAAAATAGAGAGAGAGTGAGGTATGTGCGTCCTACCCCATCTCTCAAAACAAACAGCTGGAACTGCCCAATACTCAATATTTCTCCTTTTTATATTATCCACACGGATTCAAACAACAAAACGTCACCAATCCATCACTTTCGTTAGGGTCCGAGCCAAGGCTTGGTGCTTCCATTGGTCAAGCTAATTTCTCTTATCTAATTTCCATCTGACCCTTTAATTACATAAGAGCCTTGAGGGCTAGCTTGTTTTTCAAATAATAAACAATCATTTCCATTTATAGATTACAGGAATTAATTAATACCTGTTTTTATTTTAACTTATATTAAATATTTTAATATTTAACTCTTGTATTTTTTTATCAAAAAAATACGTTCAAATACTCTTTTTTTATTTATATAAAAAAAAAATATTTTTAAAGTTTAGCATCTGTGCGAATATATATATATTTAACAACATTTTAATTTTAGCGTTTAGTTTTTTTATAGATTTTTAATATATTTATTTTTATTTGCGAACTTTGTTTTTCTTTTAAATTAATGTAACGACATATTTATATATCGTTACAATATATAAAAGAAATAAGAATTTCCAAAAAATTGTGGCTCTTATAATCTCAAAAAAGCAACCTCCAAAAACACTTAGATCACATAGAACCATGATAAAAGCATTTATAAGGCTTGACTTATAGCTAACAATAGTTGGTCTAACAAAAGCTAAGCAAGTCAGCAATTAGATAAAATAACTGTACATTTCAGTTTAATGATTCCAAAAAATTACATATGTTCAAGACATTTTTAACACGATATTCTATATAATAGAGCCACAGATATCATTGCTTCATTATGTAAATTTCTAAGGAAAGTATTATAAAAAAACTCTAACAAGTAACAATCAAAAAACAATAATAAAGAGTTGCTTACCCATACTTTTATTAATTTGTTATCATATACCATAGAAACCAGAAAAAAAATACATTTAAATAAAACTGGACACAAGAAATGCAATTACTGGAATAGTAACAAATATCTATTATATAATCCAAGATTTTATGAAACTGAGAAAATTGTATGGAATAGTAATTAAATTTAATCTTACATATTGCAGACACAACCTTCCCAAAATAATCCAATAACTAAAAATTTAAATTATGACTGCATAGAGGAATTGACCAAGTTACTCACCTACATAAGTGTCAGATACCCAAAGCCTCAATGCTTTCAATATTTTAAGGTAGACTATATGGGGTACAATTTTCTTCAGAAGTTATGTGCAAACAGCCAGAGTAACAAGAATAAAAATAAATACAACCAAATTCATACAGAATAAATATAAATTGTAATAAAATAGCACAAGAAAAAAATATATTAAAAATTGCAAGTTAGAGCAACAAATTAATGGAAAGGTAGAAACAACTAAAAAAAAAACTTCCAACCTAATATGACAACTCCCCAAAAGAAAACAAAAATAAACAAAAAAAACTCTGGTAATATGGATAGCAAAAATACATTCACAAAATCCAAAAAGATCACCTACAATAAATAATAAGAAAGTGGTCTCTAAATTGTAGAAACAAAAAAATGAAGATGAAATAGTTGATTACTGAAAAGGATGATCACAAGAATCTGGTATCATGATCATTCAAGAAACAATCAAACTCAATCACAACTATTCTCATAGACAATACAAAAACACTAAGACCAACAGAATGATAAAAAAAGATAGGCTACAAATTTTGTGCACTATCATAAAACTTAAGGACTCGAGGAAATGGCACTTTAATTAAAATCCCAAAAAACACAAAATATCCAGAAACAGTTTAAAAATATGAAGCTATTTCTAGGATCTTTCAATATTACAAGGACTAAATTCAAACAAAAAATAAATAGAAGAGATAAAATAACATTGGCAATTTCAAAAACATCAGAATTCTACAAAGAAAAATCTAGATATGATTAATAATAGATCCACCTTTATATGAAGTTTTAATGCCTTCTCAAAGAATTTCTCCAGACCTTTTGCTGGGTTATTTTACTTCAAGACCATATTCATAGTCAGTGCTTAAAATACAATACCCTGAAACATATATAACAATACCACTGCAAAAGAGTGTGATTAATCTAATATTTTAAATATATATCTCAAGGTGCAGTGATAATAGTTGGCTATGATTCTTAATTTTCTAAATGAAATATCTTCATAATCTCTAATGCATTTAATACATTTGAACATAACTTTAGACAATTTTGTGTCCAGGTGGCTACAATATCTGACATTTTTTATGAGTGAAGATGGACTTTTGTCTACAGGTACTTCCCACAATAGATTATACTCCAGTAAATACTAACTTGATCCCAATCTGTAAGATTTTATTTTTATGATGAATATATCATTGTCTCTATTAAATTACTAAAACCACAGTCACCACAATTAATATAGGTTCTATTCAGAAACTCAGAAAACAATAATAGAACAGTAAGGCTATTGAGGACATTTTCTGGCAAATTGACAAACATGAATCTAGATACAGTTCAAGCATGAACTAACATATCTCTCTTGATTCCATTAATTTCTCCCACAGATTATCTATATTTGCTAATGAGATCCATAAAACAACCCTAAAAATTGACTTACATTATCTGCCATTTCAGCATTAAAATAGGATTCAGTCTGGAAGTCATTCAAGGTATATCTATTTTTTTTCCTCGGTACTGCATTTTTTCTCTACAGATGGAACAATGTCACTATTGCTTTAGATACCTGTAAAGAATTACGAGATGATTTAAAATTGAGGAAGTGGAGTATTATTTTTAATTTAATATTAATTGCATAAATCTGAAACCATTTTACTTTCTTTGCCCCCCCCCTTACTGAAAATATTTGTTTTGTGATAATAGCAGTTTCGATTTGACAGAAAAATTTTAATTCAAAATTGACTGAATATTTTGGCTAACATATACTGTACATTTTTAGTTCTATGCTGAATGACTTTGGTATTTTTTTTCGATAGCAGTGCTGTGTAGATTTACATTTGTGTTCTGAATGAACCTTTTTATTTTTTTCGCTTTTGTAGTCATTAATAATGAAAATCTTTACATTGGATATGTTATTAATGAAGTATTGTCTTGTGAAAACACTGGATGACAATTAAATAAAAAATACTATACATTCATTAATCATATTTTAAGTTTATAATCAAAATATTGAATACAGCACTATAACATTGTGTATTATGAATAAACTATCTACCAATGCAATTTCAGCATGAAAATTACAATTTTGTTTTTGAATGAAGTAACTTAATAATTATCCTATGACATCATCAATGTTACAAAATGGCTGCCATTTTAAAAATGCCAGGCAACAATATTTTTTTTTTACAATCGTTATAGTGAATAATCAATTATAAATCAAGACAGTGGCTACAAATTGACAATGATTGCTATTGTGAATTTTCACATAAAGGCCATGCACTAAGTGGGGTATAGGTGCATATATATTCAATATTTAAACATAGTTGACTACAGTGATACAATCAAAACTAAATGTAAAGTGAATCAAATTTGTTATACATTTAAATGCAATTTATGTGGCTCCATTCACACCAACATACACAGAACATCAATTGCTTAAAAATGAAGCAAATATATGTAGACATATATATTTAGCTTCAATACTCAAAGTACTTCAATTATCTGGCTCTGTAGAGTAAGAGAATGAAACCCAATCATATATCCTCTTCTATCCAGTATTTAAGAAAACAACAAAACTTAATTTTCAAAACAAAAAAAAATCCACCAGCATAAATTCGACCACAATATATGTATGAAGTGAACTAAAAGTTACTCAAATGTAATAATTAATACTACAATCAGTAAAATATACCTGTGAAAACATGTATAAATGTACCATTTATGTAGATATTTGGTCACTACTTACAAAAAAATCAAATTTCTAAAAGATTGATTGGTTCCTTTGATCGCATAGAACAAAAAATGACAAGTCATTAAAAAGCACAAAAGATTTACTTATATTATGGTGTCAAAAATAATGAAAGAATAGTAAAAATCGATAAAACACATTTTAGAAGTCTTATCTTTATACATAATACAACAAAAATACTTTTCTTCTATAAGAATATTTAGTGCTTTTACAAATTACTTTTATAAAAAAATCTTACATTCACACAATGTACAACAAAAGGTAATTCTCTAATATGAATATTATCATGTGACTTTAAACAATTTCTATAACATATGTTGAATTGAAACAACTTACAATAAAAAGATTTCTCTTCAAAGTGGTTTTTCATGCTGCTTTAAACCTTTTCAATGCACCTTATGTGAATACAAGACTTATTATAAATGTAAACATCTTGGATTCACACAAGGTGCACTGAAAAAGTATTTATATCCTGTGATAATTTTTTCGTATCTAAAATTTTAAACTTATTCACATAAATTCTTGGAATTCATATGTTTAATAATGGGACTGTATGAATTTTTTATATATTTTAAATTACACATCATATTCACATAAAGTGTCTTTTTAAATGTTTTTCACATCTTGCCTTCACACAAAGTGTAACAAAATGGCTTTTTACCTGTGCGAATTATTTCATTTTTTTTTTCTAATGTATCTTATCAAAAACCTTAGATTCATATAAAGTGCAATTAAAAGACTTTTTAATTGTGTTTTTCATGTACTTGAAAAGTCAGTGTATTAAGAGAATATAATTTTTTCCACCCATGTTAAAAGGACTTTTTACAACTGTCGTATATTAACGAGCAACAAACTCAATTTACTTTCAAAAATTCATTTTGTATTCCAAATAATGTCAATATTAGTATAATCAAAGAAAATTTTATTTTGCACAAAAGAATTAATGAAATCATAATAAATAATTTTAATGTTTTTTTATATCTTTTCATGTAAATAATGACTCTCGTCATAAATTGCAACGCTAGAATAAAATATGTTAAGGGAGTATCCAACAATTGTGAATTATATCAATGATAATGTGTTTGGTGATAGTAGTCTGTCATGTAGCAACCATAACCAACTATCAGACAAGAAAATTAATATATCCACATACATTTTGTTACAAGAATAACGGTAAACTACACCAATAATGCTTAAATGTTATTGTCTGGTCATAATGTTGTTGCCTGGTAACTTCAAACTGTTATTAGGCAGAGATTTTAAGATACACTTGTATATATTATAAGGAATAACAACAACAGTAATGTATACCAATGATGACTAATTATAAGTTTAGCCATAGTACTCTGCTATTTAATAATGTCAACTTATCAGAGAACTTAATACATACATATAAATGATATTAAAGAGATGATAAGAAATGGTAAACTACATCACTGATAATTAAATATTATATGGCTATAGAACTCTATTGCCTAGTATCTCAACCTGTTATCAGTCAGAAATTATCATAGAAATACATTTTCAAAAATGTTAATAATTTAACCCAAATATATTGAAATGATTTAATATTACATCTTGTCATAAAAGAGCAGGAGAAAATAGTTCATCAAGCAAAAACCTATAGTCCATTTCTTATCAAACATTTAAATAGTAAATAGTCTTTGAAAGACATTACCATAGATTAGAATATAATTAAAAATTAATATTAAAAAGTATCATTCTTAAAGTATTTTAATTAAAGTGCTTTTATGTTAAACTAATTACCTGGAAATCATCAGCTTATACATATTTTATATCTTAATTACTAAAGTTATCTGAACTATCAATTTTAGCATTAATGCATGATTTTAAAGAGTTATTCCTCACAGTAATTTCTGGGACTTATGCAACAAATATAGCTATTATACAATCACAATTATCAGTTTTACAAAGAATACTTTATTCTTTCTGAAAAAGCTGTAACAACTACTTAAAAAATAAACAAATATTTCTGATAGTGATTTGAATATCTTATGTGCATTAAACTAAAGCTCTTGCAAGGATAGGAATTTACAAATAAAACCTTGAATTTATTGATTTTATCAATAAGATAATTATAGCAATTATGTGATGCAATTTTGGCTTATCAAGAAATATTTTGAAACCAAAGAAGTTTTCTTTTTTTTGAACAGATGTCTTGATTATGAACCTAAGAAAATAATAATATTGATCATTAAAGTGATGTAATATTTTATAAATATACAAAATACTATATACATATAAACAAATGAAATTGAGGAATCATACCCATATAAACAAGTAGATAACTTACTATATAGTTAGAAAACCATCACTTAATGCTTGACAGTTCTGAAACTAATTATGTTTTCTCTATATCAAAAGTGAAGTTATCTCTGTTTTTTTATATGGATATAATCTTTCATTTTCTTTGTTTACATCATAATAAATCCATGAAAATATTTAATTTTATATATAAAAACACACACATTCATATTTTAAAATATTTATTTATTAATGAAGCATTAACTAATTATTTAGTTATCTAGCACCATGTTTTATTTGTAATAGTCATAAGGGAATCACCCCAACATAAAAGTGATTGATTAAGACCTTCATGCTCTCATTTCTAAATGCTTAACATTGGCCTATATATATATAAATTTAGGTAAAAAAAGATAAAGTGGATTCGTTTTTGTTTTTTCAAAGACTCTATCTTGTGTTTAGAAAGTGAGATGTGTCAGGATGATTCCTTTATGGCTATTACAATGAATCCTTAATATCCAAAACTGCCTTCATTTTAACTATTACATATAATTATCAAAAAACTATAAAATATAAACTGTAAAATGATGTTTATTTATCAATGAATCATTAATATCCATGAAATCCTTCTACCATTGCAACCTCATATGATATTTATTAAAGAATTCTCAGAATGGTAGACATGCCATAAGCTGACTATATCGTTAATTTATTTATTGCTTTGAAAATTGTAAAGCTAATTCCATTGTTTATTTTATTATATATGAAACATAAGCATTTAAATCATCCTCAACAATTATTAAATCATACTTACAATCTCCACTTTAGAATAATATACATTTTCTTCCACTTTTATCCCCCCCCCTCATTTTCTTGCCTCTCTTTTTAAATGACAGTTTATTAATAATTAATACTTTTTAAAAAATTATATATATATAAAATCAGCATTTATTTTTATAGCGTCTGTATACAATTGTAATTACATTCATATCGGCCTTTCAAGCCAAATTGTGCAAACGCTTTTGCGAGTGTTAAATAATAAATGAATACCCTTCTGTGCCAGTACTTCAGATTTGCTCATATATAAATATTTGAGTCGTAGGAATAAGAGGATTCCTTTTATTCCTGCATAAATTCTATATCTTGTTTGGTCAGAGGGTATTCATTTATTATTTAACACTCGCAAAAGCGTTTGCACAATTTGGCTTGAAAGGCCGATATGAATGTAATATATATAAAAATATAAAGTGGCCTACTTCTACTGATAAGAGTTCCAAAAATCAAATAAACTACTCATCCAAATTTACCTAGCAATGATCATTAATTCTTGGTAGACTGCATGCCAATAGCTCTTAACAAGATTTCAGAATATCCCTATCCTCAGACCGGTTTCTAGCTCTGACTTATTAAATTAAATTATTCGATATATGATTTGATTTCCTTGTAATTAATGTGGAATCAAAAAATATCTACATTTAATAATGACTTCATTTTTTGAATTTTAATTAAACCTCTTTTGTTCTAATTTTCTTTTTAAAAATTTCTCCCAGGCCCACTCAAAAACTTCACTAGTTTTGTTTAACACCTCTTTGCAAAAAAACCATTCACAGATCAAAACTGTTGGTTCACTCTTTATATACCTCATCATCATCATTTTTGACCATTATTAACTGAGGTATCTCCAAGTTCAATCCATCTTTCTCCAATCACTAGCCTCTTTCCTTCACATCACTTCAACACCCTTCCTTATTTCATCCAGCCATCTCACATATGGTCTTTTTCTAGGTCTTATATCTCTTGGAATCTGGTTTAAGATTTCAATTGTACATCAATTACCATCTCTACTAGTAATATGTACAGCCCAATTCCACTTCAGTCTCTTCATTCTTTCAATGAAGTCAGTATCACCTGCATATTCTTCATCCAAGTATTTCACTTTTGATTTCTTGTCACTCCTAACATGCATCTTGTCATACTTCATTGACAGATACAAACTCTGTATTGCTCTTCTGTTAAGGGTCCAAGTCTCAGATCCATTAGTAAAAACTGGTAAAATACAGTTAATAAAAGCCTTTTTCAAACACATAGATATATTTCTGTTCAGTATCAAATTATTTCTACCAAAAGCACTCCAATCAAGTTTAATTCTATGATTAATTTCATCCATTATGTTTCCATCTGTTGTATTAATCTTACCAAGGTATTTGTAGTTATTAACTTCTTCTAACTCATCATTACCAATCTTTCCTTTTCTTCTAAGAAAATCCATTGAACATCATTTAGTCTTTTTAACATTTATCTTTAGTCCTACATTCTTACTTTCATCTGATAACTTACATTTTCTGAAGCTCTAAAGCAGCGTTTCCCAACCTTTTTTGGCTCGCGTACCACTTGGTAGTGCATCACGCTAAATTGTACCACTTCATAAAAATGATTGTATTTCATAAAATTTGTTATTGCACGTGTTATTTTATTTCCATTATAAATATTATAGGGTGACCATGTATGTATTCACATCACATAATGAGACAAATTACATTGAAACATGCATAAACGTCACACCGGATTACAAACTCACTGAAATTATAAACTCACTGTAACATATTCATATGTATGTGTTTCTTCAAAGTTTCATATTTTTTCCAAAATAATTTATTAAAGATTACATTATTACATTAAAGGTTATTTGGTACATATTTTGTTCAAAGTGATTTCTCATTCCTTCATTTGGTTTTCCTGAATTTGAGTCTGTTTTCTCTTTTTTGGAGCATCTTGCTATTGGTTGGGCCATGGAGAAAATAAACCAGCATGTCCCAAGCCATGGTAAAAATAACCTCAGGGATTATCAGGTTATATCTTGTTCTTGCTTTCTTTATATTGTTCTGCATGAAGTTAATAGGATTAAAATTTTGATGATTAAATACTAGCTTACATCTACTAATCCACAAAAGATGATCAAGAATTAATGAGAGTCTAATTTCTGGGTATGATCCTTTTCTGATACATTCTTTCAAATTAAATAATTTAGATTGATTTGCCTTGATCCGACTCATTATTTATCTACTATTTTGTCATATTTCGTTTACTAATAAATGGTTTTAATAAAAACACAAAATTATAAAAAAAACAATTAATATATTTTCTTATCATAATCAAATATTTTTATAAAATAAATTTAATGAGATTCTTGTGCTTGTTTCGAACAACATAATTTTTTAAAATTTGGTTCAAAAGATGCAAGGTATACCCTTAAGTCTACAGCTGCATTCAATCTGTTTCGATACTTTTTTTTAAAAAAAAATATATGAAGAAAAAGCTCTTCCTACTAATTTCATACTAGTAAACGGTAATAATAATTTAAGAGCTTTCTCAGAAAGTTGTTCATATTCTTTAATGTTTAACCAAAAATTAATTAGATTGTGTCGTTTGAATTCTACTTGTAAAGTTCTGTCACATGATAATTCTATTAAAATTTTTTTAGCTTTTATTGATAATGATGTAGCTTTTTCTAAATTTTCTGCATAGAAGGGGTTTGAAATCCAATTATCATTTGTGTTTTCGGGTTTTGGAAAATATTCCATGGAAGACAATTTTAATCCAGTTAAATGTGCTATTATATTTTCTCGTATATCTTGAGACAGACTAACCTTATTTTCATATAAAAAAATAGGTAGAGTTTCGAATACTTCCGGTTGATTAACAGCTTTACAATATTATTAATTAAAATATTTTTTATGTATTATAGGAAAAAACGTTTCTATGATATTTTTATGATTTAATTTTTTTTATGTCCGCCATTATTGATTATTTTTCATGTACCACCAACCAGCAACTCGCGTACCACAGGTTGGGAAACACTGCTCTAAAGCATTATTTGCAAAAACAACTATATCATCTGCAAAATCTAGCTGACTTAAAATAATCTCCATTTACTTTGACTCTCTTAGTTTCCCATTTTAATTCAGAAAATACTTCTTGCAAGACTGCTGTAAAAAGTTTTGGAGATATGGAGTCACCCTGTTATATCCTTCTCAATGTTAATCTTCCTAGTATCAATACTGTTGCTGTTGCATTTTTATAAATATTCTTTGGAACATGACAATATCCTGGGTTCACATCCTGATAATACAATGTTTTAATCACTGAACAAAGGCTTAAAGAATCAAATGCCTTTTCATAATCTACAAATCCAAAGTATAATGGCAACTCCTCCCAATACCTGAATATGATCCACTGTATTAAAACTATTTTTAAATCCAGCTTGTTCCTTTGGTTAGTTAAAATCCAAAGTTTGCTGTAGACAAATTGTAATTATCTTGACAACTTTTTTTATATAGAACTGATAAAAGAATAATAGGTCTGTAATTTCTAATATCTTCCTTTATCACTTTTTTTAAATATTAATACTGCATTCTTCCAATCATTTGGTACATCTTTATTATTTATCCATTTGGTATATAACTTAGCCATAATTTCTATTTTTTCACCTGCTTATTTTAAAATATCAATTATAATTCTATCATTACCCGAAGCTATTCCAATCTTCATAAATTTATTGCATGTCTCACTTCATTTAAAATCTTGGGCAATTCAGAAGATATAGTAGTTGTAGGATGTACTTTTCTTTGTTTATTATTACTATACGATTCTTGATACAACTCTTCTACACATTTCATAACGTCATTTCTCTTTGTAGCAATAGTTTCAGCTTTATTTCTTATTGCAGAAATAAGTTTCTTACCAATATCAAGATGATGTTTTATACTCTTAGGACTTTCATTGTATTCTATAGCTTTCCTTTCCAGTTCACAGTTACATTTTCTTATATTATTATTAACTCTTTTTCACACCATTTTACAAAATTCTAGATATTCAATCATTTCTAATGCATCACTTTTATATATTTTCATATGCTTTCTTTTCTTCATAAATTGTCTTGCCGCAGTAGAAATTTTATTAGGCAATTGATACTTTTTTGTACTAGCTATATTTGTTGCAATTTTTAAAAGTGTATTAGTTATCTTACTATTGATTTAGTTCAAATCTATATCATGTTCAAAATCTGTTAATATTTGAAAATGATTTGTTCGAATTTATATTCATTGGAATGTTTCTAAAGATTAGAGATATCGACTGTGAATATTGTTTGCCTTAATAATTTTTGACTACCAAGTTTTGCATTTACACTTATATTTCACTAATCGGTGATCACTTTTTGTGTTGAATTTATTAAGAACATTATAATCTTGAAATACATATTTTCTGTTAGTCAAAATATAATCCAATTCTGCTGTCGCCTCATTTGGATTCTTCCATGTCCATTTTTCTCACAGAAAGAATTCATAAAGTTTTTCTTTTTCTGCAAATCCCTTAAGTCTAAGGTCCTCTCTCATTTTTATCACTATAATGAAACGACACTTTCATCTTTCAATTGTATACCAATTCTGGTATTAAAGTCTCCCATAACAATTTTTGGTCTGATCAAAAATTTTGTACATATATATAAATATCCTCTACTTCTTCATCACAATGAGAACTTGTTGGTGCACAAACCTGAATTATCTGCATTTAGTATCTGCTACTCATTTGAATAATTAATCTTACAAATGTCTACCAATCTTCACAATGTTGTTCTTCCATTTTTTATTTATAATGAATCCTACTCCACTTGCACTGCAAGAGGAAAACCTATTGGTGAGAAATATTACAAGAAAAATAAATTAACAAATCCCTAATAAATACACTAATATTGTTATTTTAGTATACAGAATAGACATCTTTCTTAAGAGATGGTTAATTATCAATGCAATTCTAGATTCTTTCTAAATATGCTTGTTTTTTTGTTATGTTTAAAATACAATTCCAAAAGTCCACCAACATTTTTAATGACGTTTGTCTATTTTTTTTTAGGTAATTCATTCTTATTAATTCTACTACAGAGTCATCTAGTATAAGTCTGAAGGTTTGTGATGATGACATATTATTAGATGTGATATGTTGGACTATTCCCATCATCTATGAGTGAATATTAAATTTATATAAAATTTTAAACTTTATATGAACCTTCCAAATACAAACAACTGTTAGTAATAATACACAAATTACTATCAGTTGTTTGTATTTGGAAAGTTTGAATAAAGTTTAAAATTTTCTATACATTCAACATTCACTCATAGATGATGGAAATAGTCCAACATATCACATCATCTAGTATAAGTTTGGATAATCAATGGACACGAGTTAAATGTTATACCTATATTGCTAAATTAGTAGGTAGCTATTAATGATCTAAAGTGAATTTATTTATAGTATTATCTTCTACTCAATTACAAGAGTATCACTGCAGTAAAGCGAAGAGTAATATTCCTAAAAGGAGATATTAAACATAAGTAGAGTCATGTGATGTCTGAGATATGCGTTAAACATATCTCATATTAGTCCTTGATTAGTCAAGCTTACAATAGATGGCTTTGGACTAGAATGATGAGAACTGTTTCTACAAATAATGTTTTATATTAAAAACAAGTCATATTTTCTTGAGTTGCCTATCAGACATATGCTAAACATATTTCTCATAAAGTCATTGATTATTCAAGTTGGTAACAGATGGCACTGGAGAAAAAGTAAATAAGAACTGATTGTGCTATTTAATGATTATTCTTTAACACTTTTTTAAAAACCTCATAATTCCATGCGAGTAACTTTACAAAGAAATTTTTTATTTCACACTTTTTAATATCTGATCAATTTAAATTTATTCAAAACTTTTTATCTGGTAGCTAATATTTAGATAGCCAATCATTTGACCACCTCAAATTAATCTGGAAACTTTATTCTATAACTAATAATAGCTATACGCTCATTCATCCAATTAACCCAGATTAATCTAGAATCTTTATCCAACCACTATGTATTCATTTCTCTTACCAGTGCAGATTAAATGAGAACTTTTACCTTATAATTAATAATAGCGAGATACTCATTCATGAGACTAAGATTAACTATGAACCTTTATCCGATAATTAATAATAGTTAGATACTAGAAACTCATTCATATGAACTCCTCTCTCCAAATTAACTTGGAACCTTTATCCAATAGTTAGTAATACCTAGGTATCCATTCACTCATATGACCAATTCAAATAAACTAGGAACCATTGTCCTATAACTAGTAATAATTAATTCATCTAACCAATCGATGTAAATCAAGAATCTTTATTCTATGACAAATAACATCTACATACCCATTCAACTGTTAAATCCAGATTAATCTAAATCCTTTATCCTTTAGCTAAAAATAGCTTGATACCTATACATCTGATGAGTACAAGTTAACCTGGAATTTTATCCTATAGTTAGCAATAGCTAGATACCCATACATTTGAGCAATTCAGATTAATCTAGAATCTTTATCCCCCATGGTAATAATAGCTAGATACCTACTCACTTGATCAGTCCATATTAATTTGAAACTATTATCCTATAGCTAATAATATGTTTCATCTGACCAATTTAACTTGAAAATTTTTTTTTTAGAACTAATAATAGTAAATATGTAAAAAAAAAATTTTTTAAATAATAGTTTTATGCAAATAGTCAATTAAAAGTAGAAAAATAATAAAGTAATCCATCCCATGGTTAATTTTCTATTCTTGGAAAATATCAGAGATCTTAAGAATCTAGACTTGTTATAAAACAATTGGAAATTGCAGGAATATTGTTTCATAAAGAATTTGAGGTCTTTTTAATGATTTATTTGAGCATCAAATGCTTTTATGAAATGATACTATTTCTGCAATTCCCAACTGTTTTGTAACAAGTCTAGATTCTTAAGTTCTCTAATATTTCCAAGAATGGCAAATAAGCAGGAGGCGAATTACTTTGTTATTTTTCTACATTTTACTCAGCTATTTATAATAAAAGTATTATTTAAAAAAATGTTAAAACTACAAAAATATCTAACAAAAATTATAATTTAATAATAAGATGTGACAATAAAAAATAAACCTTTATCAAATGAATTTTAAATTTTAATATTACGTGATTGTCTATTATATAAAATTATTTATAAATTGGCTTTTTAATTAATTTAATTAAGTAAATACGAGTTAAATCAATATTAACAAAATTTTATTGTACAAATGCAATATTTCCAGTGGCTGGGGGGAATCATAGGGATATGAGTCAGGAAAGGAGTTTTTTTCCTTGTTAAAAATTCAAAATGTGGACATACAGACAGAAACATACATAGAGCAAGTTAACATAAAAGCATTTAAATACATTTCCTCTTTAGAAAAGTCTGTATTTACCAAAAATATCTGATTACTTCTGTTGTCTCCTATTATAGCTATACAATGCAATAGCATAACAATATTAACTACTACAAATAGATTCCACTCCATAGATGAATTGCATATTAAATATTAAAAAAAAAAAATCTAAATCCTTAAACAATTACTGCACAAGAAAAAAATGAAAAAGATATTAATAATACCATCATAAAAAGGAGAAAAGTAAGCATAAATATGTGATAGCAAAACACTTGGATGGATGAAGAATGCATTATTAGCCGTTAATATTTACAAACATAAATGTTCAATTAAAAAAAAAAAAAAAAACTACCGTATGAAAATCACACAAAAAAAAATGCTTAGAGCTTGCCAGAGGTCAATGTTTAAAAAATAAGCATCCTAAAGTAGCAACTGAAGGCAAATAAATATTAAATTAGCTATAGGATTATAAGTCCATAAAAAATGCCAAGTGAGATACAAATCTACATTAAAAAAACCCCATTTTTAATTTTTTTTTCTTAACTAAACTAAAAATACTTTTTAAAAAAATTTTTTTTTTTTTTGGAAATAAAGTTTTTTTTTTTTTTTTTTTTTTTTTAGAAAAAATATGAAGGCACCAAGCTGAACAAAGATATAGAGGAGAAAATAAGCCAGTAGATAATGATATAAAGTAAAGTTAATAAAATATAATAAAAAAGTTAACAAGAGATTAGGGCAATAAACATCACATGACCACCACTACTTATGCTTGCTTATATAACTGTTTTAAAACAGGCAAAACTCACTATATGTATTGCCACACACAGAAAGCTAGAGTAATCAATGGATGCCAGAAAGCTTGTGCACAAAATCCCCATCTAGTGCCTACTCATCCAATATCCCCAGACTAGTTTCTGGCTTGTTTTCAATTTAAGACTCATAGTTTTGTAGTTAAGTGGAGATAAAAGGTGGCTACTACAGGGTTGCATTGGATCCTAAGATCTAGGTGCAGTGCTCTCAGATCCAAGGCTAGATGGGGATTTTGTGCACAAGCTTTCTGGCACCCATTGATTACTCTAGCTTGCTGCGTGTGGCAATACATATAGTGAGTTGCCCGTTTTAAAAGAGATTAGGGATAAAGAATTCAAAGCAGAATTGCAAGAAGTAAATAAGGAATTGAATAAGCAGCATAAAGAGAAAACATGACTTGTAGAATTGGAAAATGAGTCCAATAATGACATCAATAAAGTCGTAATAATCAAAATGGAGTTTCTTAAAATGGCAATACAGTTTTATAGGAGAAAAACTATGTGAAGTGAATAAATGAGACTAAACAGATAAAGAATGTACTAGGCAAAGAACAAAAGACCAAGTTCACTAATGCTCCAGATGCAAAGAAATATTCATTTTCTCAAGAAAATATATGTAACAAAGAATATATAGTAAATATGCAGAGCATGGAATACAAAAAAAGACTAACAAAAAAAAAGATGTCAGACTTCGAATTCAAGAAAACAAAAAGTATTTAAAAGATAAATTTCAAATATAACATTACAGGGTGAGCTTAATTCTTCATACACAAGACGACCTGCTAATATGGTGAAAGATGTATGAAATTTAAGCATAAAATTTAACACAAAACCCATGGGAGAGAATGGAAAAAAAAAAAATCATAAAATATATCTGGAAAAAGAAACAAACAAATTCCCAAAAAGAAATTTCATAATAATGTGACACCAACTAAACACTCCAGGAAAGATTGTTAACCATCTAAGATTGAATACAAAAAGTTTTGTTACTTAAAAACAATGCATGAATACTTAAAAACAATGCATGAAGTGTTAGAAAATTATGAGAAAATAAAGTAGCAGGAAAATATATAACTTAAGACTTTAGTGTATAGTGAAATCAATATGGAAACAAAACACAGAAAAGGTATTAATAGAATGATGAAAATAAAGGGAAAAAAGGATTGAATTATTCTTAAATTACGAAACCAACACAGATTGATGAGAATCATTCAGAGAAGAATCACATGAATGTAATATAATTAAATCTATACAATGAATGATGTTTTCCAGATTGGGTAGGCTTAGTGAAAAGACAAAGGAGATAAGAATAATTAATAGCTAATGATCATATAACTTGTATTAATGGAGAAAAAGTACGCTCAATATATATTGTGGTTCATCTGTTTCAAAAGATGAACCCAATTTTTAAACTGCTATATCTCTGCAATCATGAACTTCCCATGAATAAAACTACCAATTGAAAGGGTGGAGTAAAAAGTTTCAAACAATTATTTCTAAATGTTGCCATCAGCACACAAACAGCCTCTAGCCTCAATCATTGCAAGTCAGTGACTTTGTGACACAAAGGAATTTTGCATTTCTGCAATTCAGCAAAAATGAATTCGTAATTGCAATGCAGTGTGCATTTTGATACTAATCCACCAATGCCTAAAATAATTTGTTTATTAGTACTAACAATTTGTAGAAATAAGCTGCTTATGAAAGAAGAGCATAGCATGACCATATACTTCAGAGGAAAATGTGGGAAAAAATTCAAGTTTTCTGTGACAATGTGCAACTTTATTCACTGTGTCAGCTGAGAACTTGCAATTTCTAATATAACTGTACAAAGTATGTTAAGATACTGTTTAATAATGAGGCTATATCAGTTGCAAATGGTATAGGCTCATCATGTAGATGACAAGCAAATACAAGTAAAATTTAGTGATGTGATGACAGAATATAAAAGATGTCACCCTCTTATGGTATTTGATTTTTGTGATAAAACAACATTACATCTAAATGATAAGGTTATCTATCACAATATGCATATAACAGGATTATGGAAGCCACAAAAAACTGTAAAAAATGAGAATATTTTCTTGAAACTGAACATTTTATGCAGTTTCTCAAAAAAAATGTTTTTTTGTTTTTTTTTTTGAGAGAAGAACAGTTATATAACATATCCTGAAATGCTGCTTATTGGATCTTTTTACAACTTTATGATTTTGATAACCTCATTTTTCAGTAAAATAGAGCTCTACGATACTCGCATCTGCAGACTAGACATTTTCTAAATGTCATACTATCGCAGTGTTAGATAGATAGGAAGGAATACCAAGACGTGGTGCTACAGTTCTGGGTTCAAGATCTCCAGACATTACACCTTGTCATTTTTTTCTTGTAGATATATCAAAGATATTTTTGTGCTACATTAGTATTAATCTGGATAACTTCTAAAACAGACTTATGGCAACAGTGACTTCAGTAGAAGACACTTGCATTTGGAATAAATTCAGCTATCATCTTAATATTATCCATATAGCAGGTGGAGAGCACATAGGACATATAAAAGGATTATTAACACTTGATGATAACTCATTAAACATCACACAATCACCATTCTTTAGTTTTACACAAGCTGTTTACAGAGGCTAAACTCTCCATACAGTAGTGCCACTCAGTGCAAGCCACAATAATCAATAGATGCAAGAAGGTTTGTGCATAAAATCTCATCTAGTGCCTACTCATCCAATATCTCCAGACTAGTTTCTAGCTTGTGACTTTCATCAGTGAGGAGCCTTGGATCTGAGAACACTGTACTTAGATCTTAGGATCTAATGCAACCCTCCAGCAGCATTAATCATAAGATCTATGTGCAGTGCTCTCAGATCCAAAGCTCCTCATTGACGAAAGCCACAAGCTAGAAACTAGTCTGGGGATATTGGATGAGTAGGAACTAGATAGGATTTTATGCACAAACATTCTTGCATCCACTGATTACTCTGGCTTGGACTGAGTGGCGCTATTACATGGAAAGTTTAGCCTCTGTGATAACTCATTACATCATTTATAACTTGTGTAATTGTAACACGTTGCCATCAGAAAAATTTATTGCTTTGAAATTGGATCCATCATTTTAAAATATAATTCCTTGAATCTAGTAAAGAAGTTGCAACAATTAAGAAATTTAATTTCATAATATGGTATTTTTTTAACACTAAAAATCATTATAGACTGGTCACTAATATTAATAAAAAAAACTCCAATATCTGAAACAGTAAAAAATCCTATAATTTGTCTATCAATGCAACAAAAGTTCATTACAATTCATTATTTTTAAGATGTGGCATATACTAGTTTTCCAGAGGAACGTGATACTGTAGCCAAAATAGTGTATATATATATTGCAATATTTTGACAGCCTAATAGTCACTGTTACGTCAATAACAAGTTGAATCTTTTGTTTTCTATTTTTTTACCACCTAATTTAAGTAAAAAAAAAAAAAGTATAAGCTCCTGAACAGCATTTCTGAAAACAGGAATAATATGAGAATAAATCTACTTATTCCATTATCATGATGCATAAAGTATGGATTTTAAGCAATTAAGGATTCAAATGACCGGTATTCAACTGTAAGATTCTTCTAATACCATGCTGATTTAAATCAACTCATTTTTGTAAATAATTATATTTATTTCTGGCATAATTGCAATTCTTATTACCAATTTTTAAAATCAGGAATTTTTTACATCATCTAATTATTCTAGTAATATTTAGCGAATATTTCTTCTTGTTAATAATAAAAAAAAAATTTTTTTTTTACACCTCATAACCCAAAGTGTTATATTTTTACATAGAGATGGGTTATATTCCATATTCGGAATCAAAGAAATATTAATTCATATTTGATTTACTGTTTAATAACGTTTGTTAATAAGCTGAAATATCACTGTACTACACTCAATGCATTTCAGTCCCAACCATTAAAAGAACTTTGGTATCAGAATAATTTTTCTAAAACTAAACATAATTATTAAGGAATGATGGAAATAAATGTAAATGAAAAAGTGATAATTACGATTGCAGATCACAATAATGGGAGGCTGGTTTTGTACATGTAACTGATTTACAACATTGCGACGAAAATTCATTTCGAACAAGTAGTAAAGATAGAAAATCTTACCTGCACTCCAAATAGATTATCATCACCATGTAAAGCACCAGAAATGCTAAGTTAACATTTATAATTTCGACGTAAAGGATTATGGGATCATCGTTCCATATGAGAAATTTTGGTATTATTCTGCCCTCTTTTGGTTATTTATGGATTTATACGTATCGAATTTTTTTGCATATTTGCGTTTATATTAAATTTTATAGAATATTCAAAAAATAATAAAATACAATAATTAATATAACCATTAATGGTACTTATCCTATTAGTCTTTTATACTAGTATATCATTCTATAAATTTTATTTCCGACTTGAAAAATATTACGTTTATAAAACTCTAAGGAAGAGTTTCGTAATCTTGACTTTTTTTTTTTTTTTAATTTCAAGTAACTAATTTTGACTTTTATGTCTAATCTGACAATTTCGCGATACCCTATATTTTCACCAGTTTTTTCTATAGATTGCTTTTTTCTTTAAATCTTGTAATTTAGTCCTTGTATTAAGGCCACTTATTCCAACCATTTTTCTTTTACCGCGGAATCTCTCATACATTATCTCAGCAATGAACTCATTAAAGTTTATGCCGTAAAAGGTTAAACAGCCGATTGCTGGGCAAAGGGCTTTCCAATAATCCTTCATTAACAAACAGTGAAGAAAAATCAATACTCATTAGACTTTCCAGTTATCGTTGAACCATTTTCCATTCTTGTCATACCCTCTAGTTGCAGTTATCTAATAATGGACAGAATTCCAAGTTAAAAGTTCTAGCTACGGCAAGCGGATATATTAACTGTAATATTCATTGCAGGGCCTACAAATTACGGTTTTCACACACACACACACAAAAAGAACCGTAGTTTCATTTAGCATATGATAAAATGTTTTATTTTTTGATTTTCGCAGACTACGTAGATCATGCAGGTCCGGGACCATGATAAACGCGAGTTCTTGTGCCGCCACACCGCCCTTAGTTTGCGCAAAGGCGCTTCTTACCCACAGAAGGCTCTGAATACGAGACTTATTTTCCGCATATAAACTACTGTAAAATACATATCGAGAAAGTATTGTGAATAGTAATATGTTAATTGAATTCTAAATCAATTATCGGTATAAGAAAAAAATAATAGTAACGATAAAACATAATTTATAGATTTAGCAAAAAAGAAATATGGGATGCCGATACAAAGGTAATTGCAATTTTTATATTATGACGCCCTCTCTTGGCTACTATGAGTTTATTTCTCCAAAACTTTATATTTAAATTTGAGTGTTGAAAAAGAAAAATTAAAGAATCTTTATTACGAAAACATTATGTTACTGAAACAAGTAACTTTTATAAAAGTTCGTTTGGTATTAAAGTTTGGTGTGATGTAATTTTGAATCGTGGTTAATGTAATCAGCATATTTTTGTTGATGCCTTTTGTATTCTTTTGCACTTGAGAAGTCTGCTTTGACAGGGAAACCATTAGTGGCATTAAAGATTTTTTTTTTTAGTTTTTTAAATTTGAGCTATTTTTGTTTAATTTTGAACTTAGGGTAAAAACGCTTATAAAGAGACTATTTAAACTACTAAGCATCACATGATCACCATTTTTTATACTTATATAAGCTGTTTACACAGGTAAAGCTTTGTAGTTAGCTACTATGGTAAAAGATGGCTTCTGGAGAGGTTGCATTGGCTCCTGATATCTAGGTGCAGTGCTCTCAGATCCAAGGTTTCTCACTGATGAAAGCTACAAGCTAAAAACTAATCTGGAGATATGGGGTGAGTAGGCACTAGATAGGGATTTTCCTGCATCCATTGATTACTCTGGCTTGTACTGAGGGGTGCTAGAGAGTTTTGTCTTGGTGTAATGAGAAGATTTATTAAAGATAACTGTATTTTGGTTTTAGCAATAAGATATACATACATGTAGATATTATTAATGGTTGTTTTATGGCTGTTTAGAGTTAGTGGTAGAGTGGCATACTATGAAATTGAAGTCCATGGGTAGTCATCTACTTTTAATCCTTTCAGTGCTCGAGCTTTATATTAATTCTAGAGCAGTAAAGCCACGCAGATATCTATTTATATGAGTTGAAGTGTGCTGTGTTTCATATTACTAAGCTCACATTGTCTAACATACATTGCCAGTTCATAACCAGTTGTGGTGAGAAAAAGGATTATAAGTCAATAGTAGTATGGCTTTTATTAAAACTGCAGGAATAGTGATCATTTCATCCAATTCTATTGACAGTGGAATGATGAGAACACATGTTTAATCCCATTTAGGATTTGTTAAGGACTATGACAGTAACTGTCTTTTTTAATGAAGATTAGTAAATACATAATCCTATAAGTGGTGGGTGACATCATCTTTCCTTGCTTATTCAATTACAACCTGAAAACATCTTAGTCAACCTGACCATGTGATGTTTCGACATTTTGTTTCTTAGTTATCTCTTGTTTAATATTCTGCTTTGTGCTTGTCTACTGACATTTTCTCTGGGCCATTGATGATTCTGCTCCTTAGCTTTGGAGTACCTCTGATCATTGGTCTTCCTGATCATTAGCTTCTTCTGTCACCAAGATCAGATATAGTTATTAATACTAACAATTCTATGGTTAAGAATATCTGACTTCTAATTACATCTCAAACTGGTTTTGTGACATTTACTTTGAATGTCATCTGATAAATTTGTAACAAAACTTCACTCTTTTTGTAGGTTTTTACAGATAGCCATTTTTGTTTATTATGATATGCTTTGAAAATGGCTTTTCTAGAAAAATTTTAATATAAGATCTTCACTTACTGTACTCATCATTAATACAAGAAGAGTCAGCTTTACTTTTCATTTTTATTTATTATTGACTACTGGTGATATCTATTTTGTGTGACTGTAGGTGTATTGAGTTAAAAATATATGAATCAATCTTCTACTCTAAATTCTTTTTGGCTCCATTTTTAATCTTTTGCCCCATATTTTCTGCTTGCCCATTGTTTTATATAAAAAAAACAAGATTTTTTACATGTTTAGCATGATTTTCACAAAATGTTTACACTTCCTATCATTATCTGATACAATAGGCTAAGGGACTTATGAGTTGCCCAGAATTGTCTAAGAATCTTAATTGTAATATTGGAATTGAAAAAGTTTACCTCTATAATTTCAAGCCATTTCGAGAATTCATGTACAATTATTAATAAATACTTTTATTTTCATGTACTTTTATGGCCTATATTTATCTAGTCCATGGCTTTAAGTTAAGATGCAATTGCAGCCTTGGCAGATAAAGTTTTTGTTGATTAAAATTGTGATCAATAGAAAGCTTTTAACTTTTTGATTTTGTCTATCCATAACTATTGTAATATGAATGAGCTAATAATTTCATTGTCACTGTACAGGATAACCTCAATGATGATTCAGCACTTGCTTACATAGGAATGACTATATTTAATTCCCATATTAAAGAATCATTTAAAAATTGTTTCATAATGTCCCTAAAAGATCTATAAAGAGTTGATGATTGTTTACATGGAAATCTTGTCTTAATGCAATTTATTAAATTACTGATATCTCTTAATTCTTGTTTACCAATTTTTTTTATTTGAGAACTATATAGTGTTTCATTATCAATGATATCAATTATCCTGATTTATTTATTCTTCATTTAATGAGATTTTTCTAATATTTTTTAATGAAAGTTGATAATGTTTCCATGTGGGGAATGTTTTCTCCTTGTATACATAACTCGCAAGTCATTTTTGATTACATTGCTATAACTCTTTTTTAGTTGCCATTATGTTTATTATTGCATTATGATCTGTAATGACCATAAATTTTATGCCATTATTGCCAAAGCCTCTATCAATTTGTGCTTAATTATATTCAAGCTTAATTAACATATGCATATATTAAAACAATAGATATTTTTATGCCATCTTGGTTGTGATATCTGTCCATATCCTTATTAGAGATGTGTCCCATATAAAATTAATTCTTTCAGGCCCATAATTGTCCAAGCTATTGGTACTCGAGCTTTTATCATATCTTAGATTAAAAAACAACATTTATATTTAGTTAAATTATACCACAAATGAGATGTGTATTAACTATATATTGAAAGTAGGATTTATATATGATATTAATGGTTCTATCATTAGAACAAATCCCTCAGCATGTAGGTATAACTTCAATATTTTATGCATCATTTGAAACGGGGGGGGGGTCAAAAATATACACAATTGATAACATACTCATTTCTTTTTTTTAATCTTTATTCACTCTTACCTTATTCTTTAGAGAAATTATTATTATCATAGAAAAATAAAGGCATATTAAACTTGATTTTAACTTAAGGTTTTCAAAATGTCGATTAGAGCTATAATTCTTACTGACATTAATCATGAAATCACTTTCATAATGCATTTCTCATGATTCCATGTATTTTTGCCATTAATACACTATTCAAAATAATGTGCAATTAAGAATAAATAATGAATTAAATACATTTATAATTTTAATAAATTATTTCAGTCACTTGATTTTTGGATCACTACCCACAACCAAAAACAAAACAAATAAATAGAATTTGCTGAAATAATTTTACTGTTGTATCACATTGGATATACAAAAGCCTTTCTCTAATGCAGACTGATAGGGGTGCATGAAACAAATGTCATCCCAGTAAACAGGCATCATTTTGATGAAATTCCTGGTTGAATAATAAAACTATTCATGTGAATTCTGATGATATGCAGAATTACAGAAAACAAGGATCCTAAGATATTGAATTGAAACAATGGAATATTCCAAGTATTAGATTATCTTTTTATAAATTAGCTTTCTCTTTGTCTAGGAAACAAAAAATTTCTTAAATTTAATGTTTATGATATATCAAAATCAAATATGGAGATTTTCTTCAACATAAACCTGCACCATGCAAAAGCCTTTCTCTAATGCAGACTGATAGGGGTGCATGAAACAAATGTCATCCCAGAAAACGGGCATCATTTTGATGAAATTCCTGGTTGAATAATAAAACTATTCATGTGAATTCTGATGATATGCAGAATTACAGAAAACAAGGATCCTAAGATATTGAATTGAAACAATGGAATATTCCAAGTATTAGATTATCTTTTTATAAATTAGCTTTCTCTTTGTCTAGGAAACAAAAAATTTCTTAAATTTAATGTTTATGATATATCAAAATCAAATATGGAGATTTTCTTCAACATAAACCTGCATCATAACATTGATATAGTTGTGTCCATCATTACTTAATAAGTTATATTTCCTTAAAATTATTCATTGAAAAATGATTTTTGATGAAATGCATTCTATAAACATGGTATAATTATCATTGTTTTAAAACATCTTGGAAAGCAAACAACTTTTTCTGATGAAAGCTGATCTGGCATAAATACTTTTATGTATGCAATGTATACAAACTTCTTAATACAAACATATCCTATTCATCTCTTCACAATTTTTGTACATCTTCTATATTTTCAGATCTCAATTTTCATAGTAGTCTTTGAAGATATGCAACTAAAGGGAAAACAGATTGATAACTTTTAAAATAGTCATTTTTAAACATGCATATATTTACAATATCAAATGAAAAATATACTGCTAAAAATAGTTCACTGTTTCCAACTAAATTGTCTCATTTCCTTAATAGACAAACTAATGAGAGTCTTATATAGCTTGGAATTCATAATCTGAGATGAATTTTTAAAAAAGTTAATTGGAGTTGATACACTATATATTATGTTACGAAATATTACTTTAATTCTATACACACCTTGTTGGTTAGAAAATTTAATAATCTATAATGTCCACTAAAAGAACTATCTTTTGAGCATAACAAAACCAATTCATTCTAGGTCAGAAAAAAACAACATTATTCTTTTTTTTTTTTTTTATAAAATATAAAATTTTATTCAGAAATTTGGTTACAATATATGATAATAGTTAAACATAGGATATATTACATGATAATCAGGGGGATGAAAGCTCAATATTGATATCTTGTTTGACACCAGCCAAAAGGACTAATATGAAGCATATCAGCAAGGAATGAGTCTGAAATAGTATGTTGTTGATATAGATGACCACGCTTGCATGTCTCATATAGTTCAGCGAGAGGTCTAATTCTTGGTCCATGCTCCGCATGATCAAGTCGACCTTTCATATTGAAGGTTACTTCCATAACAACTCAGGATCTGGGCAGTAATCATGCAGAGCAAGGTGAGTTATCACAAAGGGATGCAGGCCATTCAGCCCCACATTACTCTCCAGGAAAGAGATTTCTATTCAGGAGTGAAAGGGATCAGCTTTAGGGGCCAGATCAATAACTCTCCATGTAGAGTCATAGATGTAAGAGGGGGCCAAATTCTGGTCCCTTTTCCAAATTTTTTCCATTTTGTTAATATAGAGCTTGAGTGGACATTCTAATGCATGATTAAAGGTGAGCCAGCACCATGTGTACCATAGTGAGAACAGTACAAATGTTGTTATTCGTATCTCTGGGATGGATCCACATAATATATTGTCAATGAGAGTCTACAGGGCAGGCATACTGTTATTTAACATGGAGGCTATAAGGACTCTGTAGGGATGTAGGGAAACACAGTGGCAGAGGAGGTGAAGACAAGTTTCATCCTCTCTGAGGCATAGTGAGCAAGTGGACTCTTATGTTTGAGAATCCTCGGCGATGCACCAGAAACTGTTTAGTAGGCAAGGCATTAATATTTATCTTCATCAGGAAATCAAAATATTTGGGTTCAAGGAACCATCGCTTAAATTTCTTGATTAGCAGATGGTTGTTAAGCCTGAGGATAGTTGATCCTGCAGAAACATCAGGATTAAGGATGTAGTATGTGTCCCAGAACTTGGATTTTCATTGAGGACGATTTTATAGGAAGCATAGTATGTTTGAAGATAAGACATGCAAAGGCTGCCAGCCAGTCAGTACCAATAGGGGGCAGCTTATCTGTGGGAGTGACCTCTATGGAATGTGAGTAGTTAGGATACTGCAGACATATTCTGCAGAAAGAATTGTAGAAATGTTGAAATATAAAAGTATCTGTGGAATGTAGGGATAATCCATTGAGTTTTGTGTGTTTCTGTAGATTTCTCAAGCTTATGGTTGCACTTTTCCCCCTCTAATCAGATCAGTGCACATCTTGTGTATTTTCCTGATGAAGACTTTGGTAAAATTGACTACTGGGGTGAAATAGGATATTCTAGGGAATATTAGTATGTTGATGAGGGAGGACTTGGCAAACATGGACATGTAAACTTTGGATAGAGGATGTGATTCTCTGTGTGAATTGAAGTAGCTTTCCTTGGATAGATTTCATGGCTGACATGGATTAAAATATAGGGAAGCCCAAGTTCTGAGGCTTCGCTGCAAATGGTCTTACCTGAAGATATATACCAGGCAGATGACTTGGCCATATTAAATTGGAGGCCAGATTGATCAGAGAATTCCTTAAGTATTGATGAGAATCTTGGAATTAATTTTTTTGATGGAAGGAAAACAGCCAAGTCATCCATATAGGTGATGTGATGAATTGATGTATTTAAAATTGGGATATGAATGCCAGGAAGAGATCTCTAAATTTGAAGAAGATGGTTGAGGTAAGTAATGAAAAACAGGGCGCTCAGAGGAGAGCCTAGTGGAATAGAGGATGTGATGTAGAATGGGGGAGAAAGCTTCCCATTAAGTGAGATGCTCAAATCACGATTATAGAGGAGGTTTCTAATAATATTTATGATTCCAGTAGAAATGTCATGCTCACCAAGTATGTTTAAAAGGGTAGTGAGTTGAATAGAATCAAAGGCAGCTGCAATGTCGAGCTGCACAACCACCAGACTAGATCGCCTGGGGGATCTGATGTGGTCAGTAATGATTTTAAAAAGATTGATAGCATTTGTGGTTGAGTTGCCCTTTTTTGCAAATTGATATTGCAAAATAAGGGGAAGAATCTTGTTTTGAATTTTGTCCTTGATTTAATGACCTTGACCATCAGTGGAGTCATAGAGATGGGCCGCAGATTCTCCAGTGGGGAAGGAATTATGGTGCGCTTTAGAAATGGCACTATTGCTATGGGATAAAGACTACCGATTTCATGGACACCGGAAGAAAGGTGATTAACCAAGTTCTACATGATTGGGACCGAGAATTTAGACAGGTGTAGTAGAAGGAAATGGGGGAATTGCATGGATCCCTGGATGGGTCCTTTCAGGCATCGAGGTTAACTTAGTCAGAACATCTCCCTCTGAGATGCCATGGTCAGAGGAGGAAGAATCCCAAATTGAGTCCTGTTTAGAGTCAGGTGCATGAGTGGAAAACTTTTCCCTGAAGAACAAAAAAATTTTTAGAAGCATGTTAGATCCTGAATAAAGGTTATTTCCCCTGTAATAGATGAAGGAGTGGGTTTCTTCTCTCTATGGTCCAGAGCCCACCTAATGTAGTCCCTGGACCAATTGTGGGGCTGGTACAAGAAAATTTTTGACTTTTTGATAGAGAGATACTCTGCCAAAATCAACTGTTTATTTTTGTATTGTGATTTCAGGTTGATGATGGATTCTATAGGAATTGTATCAAGGGGAAGATTTTTAAGGGTGTTGTTGATCAAGTTCCATCAGGAGTGAAGATGGCCCTTTATTATGTAATATATAGTTTGAGATTAATGACATTAAAATATGGATGAAGGCAAACCAGACATCGACCGGTGGCAAAGACAGGATATGAATTTTGTGAAAATATATGTATGCCTCAGAGATGATGGCTTCAGGTGATGTGGACTTGAGAAGGATTCTCGTGGTTGTGCTCAGACCTGGAATATCGGATGACTCGAGATTTAGAGATGGTTTAATGGATAATGCCAAGTGGTCAGAAAAGACTATAGGTTGGAGTAATGGGTCGATCAGAAAGTGTAGATCAGGAGTATAGTAGATTAGGTCTATGAGAGAGGTATACCTTCTTGTATAGAAGGAAAAGGCATTTGGAGAGAAGAAGCCCTCTCCACTCATGAATCTGGTATTAAGAACAACATTATAGTTATTATTCATCAACCAATGACTAAAATCTGTTGCTAAACTTAAACACTACTACATATTAGAGAAGAATTATAAGATTCTTTTTCACCAATGTTCTAATATTAACCTAACTCAAACCAGTTGATATGGATGAATTTGAATTTATCTTTCTCTTAAACCAAGAAATTACCAAAAAGCAAATAGCATAATTAAACAAATAGCATAATTAATGAGTTTTTAACTGTTACGGTTCAAAATCAATGCCTCATAGGCAAAACTACTCAGCAACATTATTTACATAAAGACTAGTTCAAAAATTTTTAATGTGAAAGCCAAATAATATTTTTAAAATCTAATAAATTTAACTATTATCCAAAAACACCCCCCCCCCAATATTATTGTCACCTATTATCCAAAAACACCCCCCCCCCCAATATTATTGTCACCTTGTTGTTTCCAAGAATCATATTAGTAAAAATTATTCCAGTAATTGAGAGCAGTCTTTACAGCTGACCTAGGTAAAAAACAAAAGATTGGTAGCAACACATTTTATCACACGACACTTTATAATCTCGTTTTTTAAAAAAACATCTGAAATTTTCTAAACTCCTTATATGAAAAAAAAAAGTTCATTTATTTAATAAACTATTTTCCAAAAGAAAAAATTGAGTGATATTAAATAATCATAATAAATATTTCACAGGATATTGATCAGTAAATTTCCAGGAAAAGAATATTGGTAATGTATTTAAACTGATCACATTATTTTGATTTCACAGATATTCTATCTAGGAAAAACAAAATTTCTTAAAAATAAAATGAGAGTTTGAACATATTTTTCAAACATTTTGGTCTCATTTATAATCCCATACAATAAGTTCAACTTTTTATGTCAACTAAACACATCTCATATTCTGAACAGAAATTTTTCCAGCAATAAAATGCAATAGTGTCTATACCAAGATATGTAGATTACCTTGGATTGTAACCTAACTTATTGTTCCCATATGTAAAGAATTTAGATCAGCAGTAATTTTTTAAAATATCCTCCTTAATGTTGGCTTTCATTGCTTGGAATTATGATACAAATATTCTACAGACAGCTTCTTTAGCATTATTGCACCATATTAGCTATAGTTGGAGATCATGCTAAACTTCTGATGCATAATTACATTATGCAACCAAAAATATTATTGGATATTTAAATCTTTTCTTTTATAGTGACATTGTTTTCTTTTATAGTGACTTATTGTATTTTAACATTATTATTGATTCATAAGCTACCAGAAGATAAGTCAGTATAAAAGTATATTTTAAATATCCATTAAGTAAATCAGATGTTACCATTAACAGAAGATGACTTTATCACACAAATGACAATTAAGTTTATCATTAGAAATATAAGATTTCTTTGCAATTCTATTACGCCCATGTTTTGTCAATTGTGCCTTTACTATATCATGTAATTATGCACTCATTTTACAAGAAAATAAACTTTAATATAATAAATTTTAATAAATATACTCAAAGTGTGCATAATTGTGGGTCTGAGAGTTGGGAATTTGTAGAAGAGCATTAGAATGACTATACATCACAAAGCAAATTATGGTGATATGTTTGATGAAAAATGGCATTCAATTCTTTCTTGGAATAATCAAAAAATACATGAATGATAAAATAAACAATTATTATTGTAATTAATAAAAATATTAACTATCCTAAATGAAACTAGACAATAATCCGATCTCAAAAAATGGTAAAATGTGAAAGATTCATGATTGAAATAAAGAAAATTTTCTGAAATAATATGGAGCTAGAAATAGATATTAACTGGAGTAAAATATGAGATTCTAGAATGGTCATTGAAGATAATAATAACTATAGTGACTAATGTTTTCCAAGCCAAAATGAAAAGCCTGTTAAAAATCACAGCAATGATGAATAATATTTTTGGAAGTGTAATTTTATCTAGACAACATTTTAAGGTGCTGAAACTGAATGCCTCAAAATATAAATGATAAACCAGAAGAATTAAATTTCTGGGATACTTAATAATGACAAAAAATAACCACAATCCAGAGAAGGTTAGAGCAGTTAAGAATGCATCAAAGTCACAATAAAAAAAAGACTTTCAGACTTTAGATCCACTCAATTTTTTTAAAAACTTCCCTTCAGGAAAATCCCATATAGTAACTTCTTTTTACAATTATTAAAAACAGAGATAAAAGTGGGGAGTTGAACAGAACATGATTTTAGAAAGGTTAAAGTCTTTCTTGCTTTTAATCAACTATTAGTGCAATACACCACCAAGAAGCTATGATTACTACAGGTGCTTCAGACTTAGGAGTAGGAGTGACAATTTGTCACAGTATATAGGGATATAAAAGCTTTACAGTGTATGTATTCAGAACCCTGTTCATTGTTGAGAAAAAATCAATAGCCAACTCATAAAGAGGCTTCAGAAATTGTGTATGTAGTAAATAAGTTCCACCAACCAATATGTTTATAGATGTTCCTTTAAAATCTTTATGAACCATAGTTCTACATTGGATTACTAAGAAAGAATAAAGTGATTCTGAATTATGACAATATATGCTATGGTAAATTATATTGACATCTTATGAATATGAGTTGTATACAAGCCAGGAAAGCAAAGCATGCAGACACTTTCTAAAACTCTAGACAAAAACATACATGAGCCTCACATGACTGAAGTAAATTATATAGATACAAAAAATCTAGCATAGTAACAGTAAAGTTGTAGCAGAGTAGATAAAAAAAATGGTGCAGGATAACATTTAATAAGGTTCAGCAAATTTGAAACACCTGTATTGAATTTATCTATATGTATCAAATGAAACCTTGTTTTACTTCCAATTCTGGAAAAAAATGCATGTTAGAATTGTTATGTAAAGAACACTGAAAGAATTAGTGCAATTATAAGTCTGGTTTCCCAATTGGAACAGAGATATCAAGAAAACATTAAGGTATCCAAGCCTGTTAATGCAAAACTATCAGCAAATGAGTTACAATCATGGCTCAAAACTACTAAACCATAGCAACAGATTCATTTAGACCATGCAAGAACATTCCATAGATAATTGTGATAGTTTATACATATGCATATGGTCAGAATAGTACAAATATTAATGCAGAAAATGTAATTAAAATACTGAATGAACTCATCATAACATATCCCAAATTTTAATCATGGATAATAGTGCTGGATTCAAATCAGAGCCGTTGAAGGATTTTCTAGCTAAAAAATATAGTATTTATTAACACCCCCTTATCACCTTGCATCAAATAAACTAGCAAAAAAGTCAATTCACCCACTAAAGTGTACATTAAATAAAATGTTGTATACTAATATGTACAAAACATTAAGTACAGCAATGTCTTACCAACACTTTACATCAAGTTCAGTGGCCAAAAAAACTCATGCAAAACTACTGATTCAACTTCATTATAAAACACATATCTCTGTTGACACCACCATAAACTAGAGAAGAGAGACAAAGTCAAAAAGAGTTAAATTTAAAACAGGAGAAATTGTATGGATACAGAATATATTGAAAATGAAATGACTATCTGAGATTGTAACTAAACTACTATCTATACAATTACATATGATTGAAATGGAGGATGATAGAGAGATAAGAAGTCATTTAAGAATCCATTTATGTGAGCTGTTAGATCTAGTAAAAGAAACAACAGATTCATTTGCTCTTTAAGTTAAGGATCATACAAAAAATAATCAAAATCTTGCTATTGAATCAACTGCTGATACTGAAGCAGTTGGAAAAAATATATAAATTCAAACTGACCAGATCTACCTGTAGTTTATAAAAGTGGACAAGGGGAAAAAGAGCGCCCAATACTCCTACTGAGAAAAATGAGAGAGCAACAAAGATTATATTTGTAATTAAACTTTACAATAATTTTTAGGGGGGGGGGGGAGATATTGTTATGTTCTGATTGAAAATAAATTATATATTGCTGATGTATAAGGATAAATAAAGTAGTATGAGTGTGTGAATAATTAGAAATAAAAGAACATTAAAACCCATTCTAAAAAATTATTATGCATTCATAATTAAAATTAGGTAAAAGTAAAAATATGACTAAATATGCTAATTTTCAGAAAAGCAATTATGTAATTAATTATGCAAATTAGTAAAAAATCAAAATAAAAATAACTAAAATTAGGTGTGTGAACAGAACAGTATTGTGCATAAGAAATGAAAAAAGCAGTAGAACAAAAGGAATTATTAAATCTTTTTTTC
Organism: Epiperipatus broadwayi; assembly: GCA_028023455.1. NCBI lineage: Eukaryota > Metazoa > Onychophora > Udeonychophora > Euonychophora > Peripatidae > Epiperipatus > Epiperipatus broadwayi. The sequence continues at coordinate 184,622 of JAQFVV010006849.1, forward strand.
CATTTAGTATGCAAAATAATATACTATAGCAGCATTAACAGTAAAGAGTTTGAACAAAATTGAAAATATGTAGTGAAATTGAATGCAGCAATGTAGTTAACACTTTAATAAGCAATGCACCAGTTAGTATAATTGTTGGACAATGCAAGATGATTTCCTACTGATATGTTCAAATTTAGTTGTGTAGACAACCAAGGAATCTGCTAATAAAAAGTTACTAATAAACCACTAAACATCATATGACTCATATCTTATGCTTACTCAACTATCTATACAGTAGTGCCACTCATTGCAAGTCAGAGTAATCAATGGATGCCAGAAAGTTTGTGCATAAAATCCCTATCTAGTGCCTACTCATCCAATATCCCCAAACTAATTCCTAGCTTGTGGCTTTCATCAGTGAAGAGCCTTGGATCTGAGAGTGCTGCACCTAGATCTTAGGATCTAATGCAATCCCCCAGCAAACACCTTTTATCTATACTTAACTACAAAACTATGAGAATAAAATTGAAAACACAATATTTTCAATCCAAACTCATTAGCTTATATAGTCATTTAGGCAATAGATAGGAATGTTATGCACAAGCCTTCTGGCATCCATTGATTACTCAGGCTTGCATTGAGTGACATTACTGTATGGAGTTTTGCCTGTTTTAATAACAGTTATGAGCAAGCATAAGAAATGGTGATCATGTGATGTTTAGTGGTTTAATACCAATTCTGCCTAATCGGATAGTGATGGCTATGATTATTAAAGAACCAAAGACACCAAAATGTATGGGCACTGAACTGAATTCAGACCTATATGACTATATAAACTAATAAACTTGGACTGAAAATATTGTGTTTTCAATTTTATTCTCATAGTTTTATAGTTAAGTAGAGATAAAAGGATGGCTGCTGGAGGTTGCTTAGATCCTAAGGTCTAGGTTCAGTGCTCTCAGACTCAAGGCTCCTTATTGACGAAATCCACCAGCTAGAAAATAGTCTGGGGATATTAGATGAGTAGGCACTAGATAGGAATTTTATGCACAAGCCTTCTGGCATCCATTGATTATTCTGGTTTGCACTGAGTGGCACTACTGTATAGAGAGTTTTGCCTGTTTTAAACTTTACTAATATTATAATTTATATTCACAAAAATGAACTCTTTATTTTAAGTTTAAATTTGTTGCACATTTTCCGAAAATAAATTAATGACTATACAACTGGCTTAGGTAAGTCTGGACCCTGTATGCATCACTTACTAACAATCTCTCATAAGTGGCTAATCTGTGAATAAGTCTCTTATTATAGGTACAACAAATTCTAACTATAAGTGGACAATTAATTCGTAAATAAGCTTTTTGTTATTGATGTAACAACACGTATTACTACAAAAAGATAATTATTCTGTTCAATATTTGTTACAGGACATTGAAATTATTTTTGTGTATAATAAATATTTTTAGTAAGTAACATAGTTTTGAGCAAGTGCATTTTTATGAGGATGGTTTTTCAAAATCAAAAGATATTAAGAATGTTAGCTTTTCTCAGAAATCAACATTTCACTTCTAGTCTTTTCACATATATGCAATATAAGGGTCTGCCTTTCTCTCTTTAATAATATCTATTATCAATCAAAAATACATTGCACATCTTCCCTTCCTACAAATATGCAAAAGAGTCTAAGGCAATACTAAGAACATATGAGATAGAGATAGAATAAGGAAGTGTACTGGTATGATATGGAGAAGAAAAGCTAGAGATCAAAGAAACTGGATTAAACTTGGAAATACTTTGATCGTGTAGTGGATCAATAATGATTAAAAATGATGATGATAGTCCTATTAATATAATAGATGGATGAATATATTTCAGTTATTGTAACAAATTATCAAATTTGTAATGCTGATAATATAAACATATTCATAGAACCACCAATGTTGAAATTATAAAAATTCATGACAATTAAATTCATTATTACAAATATCAACTTTTATAGATGTACAGGTTTTTTCACACTTCAATAAATGTGTCTGTGCTACAGTTTTGTGACACCTGTCCAGAGAAAGGCTTTCTCTTGTGTGAATGTTTTCATGTGTTTTTAAGTTATCTTTCCAAAAAGTTTTAAATTCACAGAAAAAGCAATTGAAAGATTTTTGTTCTGTATGAATTCTTTCATGTCTTCTTAAAGTTCCTTTGTAAGAACTTTTATATTCACAAAATCTGCAACTAAACAAAATTTCTTCTGTATGAACTTTTTTGTGTGATTTCAAATTATTCTTAGAAGTCTTGTATTGACACAAAGAGCAATAAAAAAATCTTTCTTTTTTGTGTGACTTTTTTCATGTTTTGTTATATTGCTTTTAAAAAAACTCCTGTACTCACACAAACTACAACTGTAAGACTTTTCTCCTGTAAGTTTTCATGTCGCTTCACAATGTTTTTATAACAAGTCCTGTACTGACACAAAGAACAACAAAAAGAATTTTTTTCTTTTGTGTGTTTTGTTCCATGTCTTTTTAAATTACCTTTAAAAAAAGTTGTATATTCACACAAAGCACAATGAAAAGGTTTTTCATCTGTATGAACTTTTTCATGTGTTTTTAAAAACATTTTATGTGATGTTTTAAATTCACACACTGTGCAGGCAAAAATCTTTTGCATCTCCACGAATTATTTTATGCTTTTTTAATTGTTATAAGATTTGTATTTGCACAAAGTGTAACAAAATGGCTTTATTTTTATGTGGATTAATTCAAGAGTTTTTAAGCATAGTCTATCAACAATCTTATATTCACACAAAGTGCAAAAAAATTTTTTTTTCATTTCTATGACTTTTTTTAATGATATTTAAAACAAGATTTATATTCAAACAAAGTATAAAAAATGTTTTTGCTCCTCTATGAATAATTTCATGTGTTTGTAAATTTTGCCTATTTATGAGTTTTGTGTTTACATAAAATGTCACAAAAACGCTTTTCTCTTATACAAATTTTTTCATGTCTACTTAAATACTTTTAATGTAAGTCTTTTATTTCACATAAAGGGTAACAAAAAGACTTTTGTTTTGTATGAATACTTTCATGAGTTTTTATTGTAGTTTTCCACAAAGTCCTGTAGTCTCATAAAGTGCAAAAAAAAAAAAGGTTTTTCCCCTGTATGAACTTTTTCATGTCTCATTAAAGGACTTTCCAGTAAATTCTATATTCATATTTCCTCTCCATGAATTATTTCATAACTTTTTGAACTATTTTTTTTCAGAAGTCTTCTACTTGTAAAGAATGTCATGAAAAAAATTATCCCCAATGCAAATTGTTTCATGTCCCTTTAAAATACTGAATTGTCTTATATTCACACAAAGTGCATTTAAAAGCTGTTCTTAATGTGCATGTAAATACTGCTTGCAAATTGCAGTCTTATCATGCATATTGCAACGTATATTGTTTTTTTTCCACTATGCAAATGTTATCATGTATTTTTCAATTATATTTAATAGAAGTCTTGTACTCACACAAAATAAAATAAAGACCTTTTCTTTTATATGAATTTTTTTTATGTGTTTTTGAAGCTATTTTTTGAAATTGTATAGTCACACAAATCACAATTATGTTTCACACCTACATGAAGTATTTGACTGGTTTTCAAACTTTTATCACAATCTTTTATTTAATCAAACTACTCATGAAAGATATGAGTTCTTTCATGCAAATGTATTCTTCTTTTATGTCACTTTACAGACACCTAAAGAAAAGATTTTTCTCATGTTATTACAAATTTTAAAAAAAAAACACAAATTGATTTCCTAATATAAATGATATTGGTATAACAAAAAAAAAACTTTTTAGCTTTTTTAAAAATACCCTTTTATATTAAGTTAGAGTAAAGTTTACATTTTAACTTCAAAGTTCAGACACAACAACAAATTATGATACAGAAATGGCATTACATGGAAATCCATAATTAAATGCTACTGCTTGGCTCATATACTTGTATTTCTCTGTAACTTCAATCTGATTTTAGATAGAGATCTTAATATACCCACATGCATTCTCAAAAAGTATAGTAATTGAATTGGAATGAAATAAAAAAGCAGCAAGAATACATACAGCTCATTAAATTATAATCTCACACTACCATCTTTTGCTAAATGTTTTTAAGCATTAAATGTGCTATGACTAACATTATCATAAGAATCACTCCTAAAACATTATAAAACTCATTAATTAAATAATTATTTAAAAAATAATAAACCTTCCAATAGTAGTGTTGAGAGTAATTACTTTATCATTTAGAGGAGACAGTAATAATTATCAAATGCCAGAAACAATCCCATCTTGAAAAAAAAGTTTGTGAAAAGAAAGATAACATTTTACTCCAGACCACTTGAACATCAATTTGTCTTTATATTAAAGCAATTCTCCAAAACATCATTAGAGTATATACAATCTATTATGAATGTCATCTGATATGTCTGCATTATCATCTGTAGTTCAATTTATCTTTAGATTAAGTTAATTAATTACCTTGATAAACATCAGACTGCACCTGTTTTATATCATTGTTATGAAAGACATCCAAAATGTCTGTATCTTTATCATATGTTATTCAAGATGGTCATTCATCACTGTGAATGTAGTGCCTGATTGTATCAAATGTACTTACAAAACAATCACATTTATCATATTTACAAAGATTATTTTCCTGGTTCTGAGATAATTGGTTATTGATTAAAAACAAGCACATGCTTCTGATAATAACTTGAATGTCCTCTTTGGCATTAAGTTTAAAGATTCAAAGCGATGGACTTTTACACAAATATTACATGGAATTAAATGATTTTACAACAATATAATCTCAGTACTCACACAATGTATTTTAAAACTGGATAAATCTTCAATTTTAAATCTGGTGTTCTGAATATCCATCTATATATAAAAAAATATTGAATATTAAAAGTGATATAATACATTCATGTATGCACAAAAAATTATAATATATTAGTGAGTAGAGACAAATTACATAAAGTTGAACACTACATATATAATAACATAATTAATAGTATATAATACACTCTTCCTTATTCACTTTTTACAATGCAGTATATTTTATTTATTCTTCGATAATATTTGCTCATAGTTTGACTGTCACAGCTTCTCTTAATTTTCTAATTTTAGTCAATCAAAATATTAAGAAACATTATCAAGAAATAAATAAAAATGACTGCTTTGTAAAAAATAAATAAAAGTGTATTAAATGGTATTATATGGATATATATGATACATAATGAATCAAACAGTAAAGAAAACTTATATCAACATCATTATAAATACAATGTTAAATGGTTATTAACAAACTCAACAACAGAGACTATAAAAGTATCTATTATAGGAAGCATTTAGATGCAATGCATTTCAAGTGAAATCATTCAAAAACCCATCAAAGATAATAAAATCCTGATAAATGATCCTAAGTGGAAACTCCTACACAAGGCTACATTTCTGAAGGCTTGAGAAAAATGCTTTCAAGAATACATTTCCTATTAATGGCATGCAATGGGCCATGTATCCCATTCATTAGTTTTTCAATCAATACATTTCTTATTGATGGCATGTAATGGGTCATGTATCCCATATCAGAGGGTCCTTCATTAGTTTTTCGATCATAAATGGTCAAAATATTGAAAACGAATCTCATAACCAAACGAGCCATAATAAATAAATAATGAAATAACAAACACTCCATTAACACAAATTATAATATTTATAATGCTTCTCATAATTAAACAGGATATCATAATAACCTTAGAAATAATAGTAAAAATGAAAATAAGGGTAACAAAAAAAGTTGATTTGCTTAGATCACTCCTATAATTAATATGCCATTGAAGACACAAATAGATTATGGTAATTCTGAAAAAAATGTTATTTATATAATTGTCAGAAATAGAAACATGAATGCAAAAATACAAATTTCATAACACAAATATACAATACAAAAAAATATTTTTTATAAAGAAATCATTTCCATCTATAAACTTGTAATAAGATTTTACAAACAAAAATGTAGTGTTAAAGTACTTTATATAAAAATACTATAGTTAAGTATAACTATGAAACTCAAACTCTAAAGTGCATGGATATTGAATGTTACAAAAAATTTTTGAATTATTTATAATACAGATTTTTAACATTTGTATATAATACAATTTTTTTTTACATGTATATAAAGTAAGTATGCACATCTATACTTGTTTTATTAAAAACTATGTAATTAAGACATCAACAATAATGAATAATACTTCAAATCTGCAATTTATACATGGTTTTGCAAGAAATTTTTATATGCTTTAATTTCATATAAATTTTTTAATTGACTAGTGTAAGTAACATTCTAGGGATATTATATTTTACAAAAATCAAACAACTAGAGTTTCATTCACATAGAGTTTTATGCCACTTTTTGCAGGTTTAGTCATATCTCACACACTATAGTCTAAACATGAGTAATTTTATTTCTCTATTTTTCTGTAATATATTTTACATTTCTTTACTTTTATATACAAATATTATAATACTTATTGCAAGTAATGCTTGTAACAAAATCAAAATTTTTTCATCACAATTTTGCTAAAAGCAATCAAAATATCCCAATTAAAAGTGGTATAAATGAAATAATTTTATTTCTCCATTATTTGCAATCTATGGTTATATATATTTTTATATATGTTATAATACTTATTGTAAATAATGCTTATAATTAAAAAAAATCAAATTTGCAAACATATATTCACGGCCATGCAGTCAGTTGGCAGCTGAATAATTTTTTTTTTTTTTAAATAAAAAAGAACACAAAAAGGTAAGTAAAAGTTACTCTGAATAAAAATAACAATGGTATTAGTAAGATTAATAATTCAATTTTCTAGATGAGTATAAGGTCACTTAGATATCTTTAAAGTTCATTATCTCCATAGAGATTAACATTTATAATTTTTTGTTATGTAATTTACAACTCTAAAATTTTGTAAACACCTTATTGCTCACACACATTAATATTAGAGATAGTCCAATTTGATTCTTGACTAGAGCTCTTCTTTATTAATATCCAGAACAATTTCATATTTCTATTAGTTTTTGTTTTTCTTTGTCCATTATTCACATTATTCTTTCACTGCTTAACACTTCTGCAGATTTTTTTTTATCTGTTTGGCTAATTTGCATAAAGTAAGTTTTCTTACCATGCAAATTAGCCTGTTGCTATTTCAGTAAATTTTATTTCCTTTCTGTATAATTAATTAGCTTTTTATTTCTGGATTATTTTAGCATATTAACATTAACAGCACAGACACTTCTATTTATTCCTTAATAAATAACTGTGTATGTGTGTACACAGCAGAAATATAATTACATCTTAAAATAACATTTTTCTTAGGAACGGTACTGGATATTGGTTGCAGCATTAATGTTATTAAATCAGAGTGTAGCCTTTGCAGATTAATAAAAACAATACACTATAATTATCAATTTTATAATTAATAAAGTAAATGCCTGTATCTTTTTTTTAATCCATTTTTTATTTCTTAAAAACAATTAAGATTAAAAAAATTTTAAACTTTTATTTAATTTAGAAATTTTATTTGTCTTGGTTAAATCTTGTAACCAAATTTTAATATAGTTATATCAAATGAATTTTCTTCAAATTTTATACACAGGTTAGCTATTGATGACAATGCAATATTACATTACAATATTTCAGTATTGTCCATCCATCTATAAACTCTAACAATATTAACAGGCCAAATATCAAATCATGTGATATTGATTTGCTGAGTTTTCAGAGATGTGCACATGAGACATTTTTTTAAATTATGTTAAAATTGAATATTTATTACAAGATGTTTGAAGTTAATAAATATATATATATATATATAAAAAGAAAACTTTGATTTCTCTTAATTGTTTAAGTAAAACTTTCATTTTATAAAATGTTTTCTTCACAAACAAAAAAAAAATCTTTAAACAATTTTTAACATGTGTCAACTTTAAACACAATGTTACTATTTACATTCTCAGTATTTAAATTTCAATATAATTATAAAAAGGCTATGCAAAATATCCTATAACTAAAATGTAAAAATAATAATTTTGATTAATATATTAAAAATTGAAATAAAAGAGAAAAGTATTCAAAAATTAATTATTTAAATCATCATTTTTAAAACTATTGATTGGATTAAAGAATTTATAGATGCCCCATACTTATATTTCAAATTACATATAACAATCAAAATTATGGTCAAAAAAAAATTATTTTTGGACTTTTAGTGCATTATAAGACAAATTAAATAAGTGTTTTTATAATATATATTGAAACAGGATATACATATGCGTTACATTTAAATTTTAATACTTAAATTTTTTTGTAAATATCTAATACTGAATTAAAAGCACAAACATTCAAAATGCACAAATAATGAATTATTAATATGTTTGATTTAAATATTGAAATAAGATAAGTTTTAAAAAATTATAGAATCGAGGCAAAGATTCTAATCTTTAAATAAAATATAATAAAACCCTTTTGATTTTAAAAATAACGAAGAGAGTTTTTAATCTTAAAAATAAAAATTACAAACAGATCCTTGGGGCAAAATGATGATTGAAAAGAAAGTGATTACGAAATAGATAAGAGTCGAGGAGTAGAAACAAAAGATTTGCTTTTCCTGCCCAAAGATATAGACACAGACCTCAGTGGAAAAATCCATTTAGCCACAAACCCAAAATTTACTTAGCCACAAACTCAATGAACCAATGAAATACAGATATGGAATATGTTTGATGGATCCGTGCATTCCAGAGATAAGACGCCTCAGGACTATAAAAAGAAAAATCCAAAAGAAATAATTAATTAGAGAGAATGAGAAAATTAAAGTTTTAAATTCATTCATCTTTGCTGAAAGTAAAAATAAAAATTTAAAAAGTTATTATCGCCGTCACCAAGAATGTAATCAGCTTCATCGTGCTTCCTTCGGTTCAGCCGGCCAAAGGCAGCTTTCATCTTCATGGATCCCAGGATCGAACTACTGGTGCCGTATGCAGAAATCCTCATCAAGCTTCATAAATCATCATTGTTCGCAAGAAAAGGGCCCTTGCATAACTTAGATTTTCATCGCGAAGGAATGAGTATGGACAAAAGGAGGTATAAATTTATAATGATAAAATGAAATATAAACGCTCTTAAATTTAAAATCTTCAAACTTTATCTGTCCTTAAAATGAACAATAGACTTTCTCTCTTAAGCAAACCTGAACTTTATTTTTCTATAAACCTTGCAATGTTAAAAGTAATAGCTGAAGTTTAAAATGTAATCTCTTAAAATATGTATTGCATTTTTATTTCATTTATTCATGCTTAATAAGATCTGTTTGTAATAGGGCAAGAGTTTGCGATTGCAAAGAATTTAAAGATAGAAAACCATATCGCTATTTGTGCATTATTGAATTTAAAAGAAAGGAAAAATAGGTCAAATAGTATTTGTGGTAAAATAAGTTAAATACAATGTGTCATCTTAAAATGATTTAAAACCTTAAACTAAAGATTTCTTGTTAAAGAATTAAATTAATAAATGAATTAAATGTAAGTTGAGTGTGGGTAGACACTTAGCCTCATTTAAATATATGTTAGTTTTAAAGGGGTTTTGATTTCAGATTATTTGTTTCGTAGATTGTGTCAATGCTGGTGGAGAGATATATGGACATTTACAACAATGTAATATGAAGTGTGTTCGCACATAAGGGCAACGTGCCCAACTGAATGCATGACCCCAAAGAGGCAGTCATGGTGTTGCAATGGATGCAGACATATTTCCTGCACCATTGACCCCTTCCAGCTCTATGGATTGGGATAATAAGCTGGCAAAATAGACCGCTCTCCCATCCATATGTAGCGTTATTCTCTTTATTATATTACATGCATGATTCCTTCACCAGACAGATGTACATTCCTGTCAGCATGATTTGATGCTAACATGTTCACATTGCATTGGTTGCGGATATATATCTGGAAGTGAGCAATGGCATGGCTGCAGACATCTGGCCTGGAATCAAATGTTTTGAAGATCTTCTAAATGCGTCGTCTGGGTGGCCTACCTATGCTCAACACTCTAAGATTAAAAATTAAAGTTAAACACAAATAAAATAATAATAATGAAACAACATAGAGTATAATTTTTTTTTTTTTTTATAATAATTATTTTTCTTTAAGTTTGTGTGTTATTACTTATATATACGTAAATAAAATCTTTTGTTTTATTAGTACTGGCAGTGATCTAATCTATTTTTTTTTATCTTTACTGAAATATATTTTAATAAATAAATATGCTTAAAACCTCTGCTACTCCATGAGTTAGTGACTAGGGCTGATGGTCGTGATCAAATATCTATGTAAAAGTTGGATCTTTAACAGCGCGTATCTGCCTACTCTATAAATTTTCTAGGTTCAAGTAGCCTAGTGGTGCCCTGTAGTGCAAGACACGGTAAGACTGGAAATCTCCATTAATCCCTGACCGTTATAATATATATATATTCAGATTTTGCAGATGAGGTAGTAGTTTTTGAAAATAATGCTTTAGAACTGCAGGAAATGTTGCAGGAGTTATCAGATAAAAATAGGAAAGTAGGACTAAAGATGTTAAAAAAACTAAAATAATGTTTAATGGATTTTCTCAAAATATGAAAATAAAGATTGATTATGATGAGTTAGAAGAAAGTTAACAGATACAAATACCTTGGTCAGATTATTAATACAGATGGAAACATAATGGATGAAATTAATCAAGAATTAAACTTGGTTGGAGTGCTTTTGGTAGAAATAACTTGATACTAAAAGGAAATATGCCTATGTGTTTGAAAAGGAAGGTTTTTTAATAAATGTGTTTTACCAGTTCTTACTTATGGAACCGAGACTTGGACACTTAATAGAAGAGCAATACGAAGACTTCAGACCACTCAAAGTATGGAGAGATGTATGTTTGGAGTAACAAGAAGAGATTGAAAACACAACATTCGCTAAGAGAAACAGGTGTTACTGACCTCATTGAAAAAATTAAAAGACTGAAGTAAAGTTGGGCTGGACATATTGATAGAAGAGATAATAATAGATGGGCAATTGAAATCTTAAAGTAGACTCCAAGAGATTTATAAAAGACCCAGAAAGAGACCACATGTGAGATGGATGGATGAAATAAGAAAGTATGCAGGATGATATGGAGAAGAGAAACTAAAGATCAGAGAAGATGGATTGAACTTGGAGAAACTTTCATCCTGCAGTGAATTGATAATGGTTGATGATGATAATAATAAAGAATTAATCAAAGACTAACTACCATTTTTTAATATGTTCAATTTTTAAAGTGCCATATAGATTTTTTTTTACCTTTAGTTGGCAGTTCAATTTTCTCCAAAACTTCAGTTTGTACAATATAAAGAATTATATGCTTCCATAACCTATCATGGAGAAAGTAATACAACTAAGAAAATATAATGTTATTATAAATGGAAATAAAGACTAAATTTTTAAAGTTATTAATTTTACATTAATCACAAATTGTAAATTTTGATATATAAGTTTTAAAATATGCAATTTAATAAGAAGTTTATTATAATTCTGATAAAATTATAATTAAAATGATATTGAAAAACATTTATCTATCATATTTTTTTAAAAAAAAAACAACCAATGCTTTGAAACATTATATTTTTTTGTTCCAGTTCAGTTTAAAAAAAAAAAAACATGGTTTGATTCCAGTTTTCATTCCACAAAACATAACAGTTTTTTGGGGACTTGCGATTCAATTCCGACTGATATAACCTTTAATATTTTTTATACATTTTTATTTCAATTAAAAATAAACCTTATTCCAATAATTCAAAACATTTCATTATTATATTTTTATAATATAACATATCTGAAATGAAAAAAAAAAAACATCAAGCATTATGTTTTATATTTTTATAAATCAAAATGAAATATAATATTTAAAAGAATAAGATGTAAGGTAAGAAATATATTTTTAAAAACTCAATAATTTTTTTATACATGAAAATTTTTATTAAAACAAATGAAATTGCCTGTAATTATTAAAATATCTTTAGACATATTTTCACACAGGTTACTATTTAATGATAACTTTTTATTTAGGTATTTACAACTTCAGTTCACTTTCACATGAAGGAAGATTATAAGAATTGAAAGAACTGAAAAAAATGTTAAATGGTGCACTGTTGGCCTTTGTGAAGTTAAAAAAAGGTAAAAAGACAACTAATTAAAAAAATGAACATGTATTATATTACAAAGGTACAAATATTGAAAGTGCAAATGGTGTAGTATTCATTATAAATAAAGTTGAAAAACAACATTGTGGAGATTGATGGTATATCAGACAGAGTGGCAAGATTAGTTATTCAACTTAATGGAATACAGATAATTCAGTTTTATGCACTGACAAATTCTCATTGTGATGAGAATTTCTATATTTAGGATGTGCAAAAAACTTTTGATAAGATCAAACATTTTTAAATAAATACAGAATACTTTTAATGTTAGAATTGGCAAACAATTGAAAGATAAAAATGTTGTAGATAAATTTGGTTATATTGATACAAATGAGAGTGAAAACAAACTTGAAGAGGATTCATAGAAAAAAAAATCCTTTATATTATAAATTCTACCTTTAAGAAAAATACTAAATGAACATGGAAACATCCAAATGAAATCCAGCAAAATTAGATTATATTTTGATTAACAGAAAGTCAAGATTGTAAGTTTTTTTCTTAAATTGACAGCAATTTCCAATTAGTAAGGTGTAAGATATGTGTTAAGGCAATACTAGACAGATAAATTATTAAGAAAAACAATATTCACAGTGATATTTCTAATATTCAGAAACTTTCCAATGAATTGAAGTCAGAAGTTGCAAATTGTTTTAAAATATTAATAAATTTTGAAAATAATTTGTGTTTGAATGAAATCAATAGGAAGATAATTGATACTCTGTTATGAACTGCAACAAAGATAGGTGGTACAAAACACAGCAATGGATTAATCAACTTTCTACTGAGAAAAGTGAATATATGAAGGAAAGTAGGAATCTGAAAATATATAAACATGATCCCTTAATATTTTGAATTGTTAATTGTACAAAGTAACAATGTAAGAAAATATAATTGTGAATTATCCAGAAAGAGTAAAAATATAATACAGCATCTAAGTATTTAAACAGGCAAAACTCTGCATATAGTAGTGCCACTCAGTATAAGCTAGAGTAATCAAGGGATGCCAGAAGGCTTATGTGTAATCCCTATCTAGTGCCCACTCATCCAATATCCCCAGACTAGTTTCTAGCTTGTGGATTTCATCAGTGAGCCTTGGATCTGAAAGCATTACACCTAGATCTTAGAATCTAATGCAATCCTCCAGCAACCACCTTTTATCTCTATTTAACTACAAAACTATGAGTCTAAAATTAAAAACAATAATATTTTCAATCCAAGCTCATTACCTTATATAGTCATATAGTTCTGAATTCGATTCAGTACCCATACATTTTGGTGTCTTTGGTTCTTTAATAACCATAGCCACCACTATCCTATTAGGTAGGAATGGTATTAAACCACTAAACATCACAGTCACCAAACTGTTACTAAAACAGGCAAAAACTCCCCATACAGTAGTGCCACTCAGTGCATCCATTGATTACTCTAGCTTGCACTGAGTGACACTATTGTATGGAGAGTTTTTCCTGTTTTAATAACAGTTACGAGCAAGCATAAGAAATAATGATCATCTTATCTAAGTATTTGTAGAAAACTTTGTTTTGCAATAAGAAAAAATGTTGAACTATTACAAAAAGAGAGATGACATCATCAATTGTGTGGAGGACTTCTATAAAGATTTATTATATACCAATACAGTATAAGAAAAATATCCCATACAATTTACTATATCTTATTGTTCATAATTTTAAATGAAGAAATATGGCATACAATTAAATCTATGAAGGAAAAAATTCCAGGTTATGATGGAAGTATTTTTCAATATTTTGAAAGAGGGAATAGACAAATTGTTTAAAAAATTGTATACCAAATGTCTAAATAAAAAAGATATACCAGATAGTTGGAAGAATGCAGTAATAATATTAACATTTAAAAAGATATTTTAAATACTGATCTATCAGTCTTTTATCAGTTCTATATAAAATTTTCAAAAAAATTATTAAATACCAAACTTTGGATTTTAACCAACCAAAAGTAAAGGCAAAATTTAATACTGGTTTTAGCACAGTGGATTATATCCAAGTATTTAAAGAAGTTACAAAAGGAACTAATGAATATGAGTTGCTATGATGCTTTGTATTTGCTGCTTATAAAAAGGTATTCAATTGTATGATTATTTTTTTCAGTGATTAAAGCATTACATCATCATGATATAGACCTGGGATATTGTCACATTCTCAAGAAAATTGATCAAAATTAGATTTCTTAGAGATTCTAGAAAAATTAACATCGAGAAAATTATATAAAATGGTGACTCCATATTTCCAAACATTTTTGAGATTATTTAAGTCATTTAGATTTTTCAGGTGATATAATTGTGTTTAAAAATAATGCTTCAGAGCTTCAAGAAATGTTGAAGCTGCTGTCAGATGAAAGTAAGAAATTAGAACTAAAGTAAAATGCTAAAAAGAGTAAAATAATTTTCAATGGATTTTCTTGAAAGAAAAAAATAAAGATTGATAATGTTGAATTAGAAAAGGCTAAAAATAAAAATGGTAACATTGTGGAAGAAATTATAGAATTAAACTTTAAAATATATATATATTTGTTTGAAAAAAAAAAGTTTTTAATAAATGTGTTTTATCGGTTGTTACTTATGGATCCAAGACATGTACATTTAACTGAAAAACAATATGTAAACCAATAACCACTCAATGAAATATAAAGAGATATAGATTAGGAATAACAAAAAGAATCAAAAATGAAATATATGAATGGTGTTACTGATATCATTGAAAGAATTAAAAACTGAAATGAGCTGGGCTGGAAATATTTTGAAGAGAGATAGTAGATAAATAGAAATCTTAAAATGGATTGCAATAGATTGTAAAAGACCTAGAAAGTGACCACATATAAGATGGAGATAGAATAAGGAGGTGTGACATGGAAAAAAGAATGCTTTCATCCTGCAGTTGTTTATTAAAGGTTGACTGATGATGATGATAGTTGTATGAATATAACAGATAGGTGCATATATTCTAGTCATTTTAATAAGCCTGTAAATAACTTCTGGGTTATCAGATTGGTAATACTGATAATATAAAAATATTCATATAACCAGTATTGAAAATATTATGAAAATTCCCAAGTCAGATTCTCGAAACATCATTTAAAAGAACTTACAAATGATGTTCACCTTTTCTTATATTAATGCTAATCTATTTTTTATTTGATAAATAGATCAAAGGTGTGAATTATTTTTAGATTCATTTAAATGATTCTTTGAAGATTTGGTTTGTAAATTATTATAGAAATATTTTCGACTTGGGTTATTTCTTTGAATGGGTCTAGATTATTAGCTGTAATTATTTGATAAGCCAAACGTTATTTGCAGGCTTGTTAAAATAATTAGAATTTCAACTTAATTAATATTTGAAACAGTAAATTAGCTTGAAATAAAAACTAAAAATCATCTTTAATGAAAAAGTTTGTCTTTTTGAGAGTCAATGCTTGGCTTATTATTATAAAACAAATTGAAGGTCAAATAATGATATTTTTTTAGCTGATAAATTGGCATTAATCTAAGAAATGCAGGTGTAATTCGTATATTTATTTAACTGATTCTTTGGATTTCTGGCTTGTGAATGATCAAAGTAACAACTTTAGACTTCATTATTCTATTCATAGGTTTATGTACATATATATATATTGTTTAATCAAACATACAATAAAACTTAATCTATTCCTACATAGATATATATATTAACACATTAAGTTTGCTCATGAATGCAGTTATGTTGTGTATATTTATATATATTACTTGTATTTAATATGTAAATATACAAGTGTTGAGTGCGATATATGTATAAATATCATTTTAATCAGTCAACAATTAGACAGTGCCAGTGTTAATAACAATCTCAATCTGTTGTCAAGACAACCTCCTTTTAAACAATATAAAATTGTAATTTGTAAATAAATAAGAATTGCATATTCATAAACAATTAACTTGAAATAATTAAATGCATAGGATTCTTGTGAAACTATATATATATATATAAATTTCTTAAAAAACTCATATGAAGAACCTAATAAACCAGATCATACCATCTCACCTCCAGAAAAATAGGAACCAAGAAGATAAAACATTCACATAATGGTTACCGCAGGCCTTTGCTAGAATAAATGACAGTCCCAGAAATTCCTGCATCTATAGGATTAAAAAGCAGAAATAGGTAGGTAATATAAGCTAGCACAATCTTATTTTAATTTTAATAAGACTTATGACTACTTTATCTATAACTAGATATAAGCAAATTTATAATGTATGATATAATCTGTATTATAAGGATTGATTTCACCTCATTCTAAAAGTGAAAAGTTTAATTATTCAATATTTGTTTTTAATAAAATATACTGCTATGCATATGTTATATGATAATCTTTATAATTGATTCACAATCTATGCATCTTTTTTACTCACTTGCCTGGTCATGATTATTTTCAAGTATTTATCCACATTTTGCTCTTCTGCAGAAGATTTAAGTTAGGCCTTGAATGGCAAACTGTACTTCATTCTAGGTACAGGTTGAGTTTTCTCCACATATATTTTACATACATGAGAATTTATAATTTTTCATTTTTTCTGTAATCATATCATTACTAACTGAAGGTTTTTTTTAATATTCTTTTTGTAAGTTTTTTTTTTCAATAAGATTCAATGTTTCACTTTATTTAAATTTATTTTTTATCCGATAAATCTGAACTATTATTTCAACTTATCCATTTTAATCATTTCTTTTTAAGATTTGAAATACAGGCATTCTTATACCTGGAACTTAATTGTAAACATAGGGGATTTGAACTCACACTTTCAAGCAACCTTCAACTATTCACACTATCTCATATTACTGCATGTGAGTGGTCATGAGTATCAGTAGTATAAAATAGTGTGAATAGTTAAGATTGCTTGAAAGTCTGCGTTCAAATCCCCTACATATTATTTCTTAAAAGATGACATTATCATTACTAAATTTTAATTCAAATCTACAAATGTTTTAAAGTGTCAACATATACTTTTAATACTATTTTGAATCAATATAAAATCCATGTAATACCCTTAATATCTGTATTTTTTTTCATAAGTATACAATTTATTCATTTTAAAGATGCTGATTTTTTTACAGAAACTTATCAAATCTCTAAGATCTTATTCCTCATCAGTAATCTTTTACCAGTTTAGCATCTCTTTCTTACCTTATTCCAAATCATTATTTTTATACAATTACATTTAAATAATGTTCATTTTTGTATACTCAACTTTATCAGCATATACCCTTTATATACTTTTCCTTGCTGTTAGCATCAATATTTTATAGTATTTTATATGAGAGGTGGGAATATATTGAGAAAATAAAATGTCAGTGCATTCCAAATTGATTGTTTATCTGGAAAAGAAAGAAAATTAACAGTAATAATAAGATATAATTTAATGAATTTGGTATGAAAGATTACAGTATACCACTGCAATCTTAATTGTAATTATTATATTGCTCTCTGTTGCATATTTATGAATTTATTCTGCCTTTTCAAGTACATTATAAGTATAAATGTTTGTATTATATTAAATTTATATATATATAACAGTATTCAAATAATTAGAATAATGATATTAGAATATATATTTTATTGATGATTTGAAAATATGAAATTTTACAATAAAGCATTTTTTAGCCCAGAAATGTATTATCAATCTACCAAATAGTAATTCTCTTATATTATCACAGATCATATCCTCTTATTATTGTTCTGCTGCCCCAGAATGTATTAGTTAAGTAATATTTACTCTTTCTTTCATATTCTGTGCATTATATAAATTACATAAAGAACTCAATAAAAATTATAATCAAGTACTAGATATTAGAATGAATTGCACTCAATGAAAAGAAATGTCACCAATAATCAACTATTATAGCTTGACCATATAAGGTTTTTCTTTTGCCTTTGATAAAAGAAAATAACATACATAATATTCTAAGTCCACTATTTTTAATTGCATTTCCATTAATTTTTTTTTCCTATTCCTAATTTTTTTTTTTTTTTGCAAATAATACTTTGTCCATTTATTCATTTCAACACATCCACATTGCTAATCTTATCCTTCCATCTCATCATTTACATTTTCCCCTAAGCCAAATCTTTAGATGCTTCAATCTTTTCAAAACTGTCTCCATCCCTGCATTAGTAAATCAATATTGCTATTTTTATCAATCTAATATCAATGGATGATCCTGTTTAAAAAAATAGTCTGTATAATTTTTAAAATATTCTTTAATAGAAAAATTCAAGAGCCTAAATAATAATAGATACCTAAATTATATTAATGTTCTATGCAGGATTCAATTCTTATCCATACTTTATTTAATATACTTTTATCAGTAGTTTTTTAAAAACAGAATATTTATCTATGTTGATGCTTGATTTTTTTTTTTCCAAATATGGAGTTTTATTCTTAATCATTTAAAGATGTGCAATTGTAAACTGTAACATACATCATATTTCATGCTTCTGGATAATCTTGGATTGTAGTCTAATATATTATTCTAGTAAAATAAAAGATCCATTTAAAATAATGTGTAAAAACACTATCTTTAAAAAGCAAATGATTCTATTTGAGGTTATTATGCACTCTCATAATGATTTCTTTGGCACTAGTATATTCTACTAGTCACTACTATACCACTTTTTAGAGAAAAAAAGATAATTGTCAAGAAAAATGTAACTAGAAACTCAAATCTACCTCTTATTATTTCATCAAACATCAGAATCTAAGTTACCTCATATATAAGTTTCAGCATATTCCAACAAAATCCCTTTAAACACCTAAAAAAATTATATCATAAGAATAGGATTTTCTCTCCAAGTGTTAAGAAAGTTAAATTTGATCTTTCTAAACATTATAAAAATTTCATCATCAAATTAAAAATCAAACATGGCTGATATGCATATGTGATTCAGAAATAATATTTAACATCTGAGTTGAAAATCACTGGTGAATGTCTTTTTTTATAACATTTAAAGGCTAAATGTCTAATATATATATACATTTAAATAAATAAAATATTCATACAACAAAAAAAGGCAGTTTTCTATCATTGATACTTTAGGAAATGAAGACTTAGATAAGAGCAAGTGTATTATCTCATTAATATGTAAGAAGTGAATAAGATCAATTATGTTGTGTATATGAAGTTGAAAGAGAGATGTGAAAAAACATTTACTAAGAAACCATAATTTGTTTGCTTTTCATCCATACTCCACATACTATTGAGTCTTATTATTGATATCTTAGAAGATAAACCATGGACACAGTTTCTGAAGAAGTGTTATATTACATACACACTCCACAAGTATGGAAGCAATACACTTTACTGCATGAGATTTGTTTCTATGTCTTTCTACTATGTAGCATTTCATTAGTGTAATTTTTCACTTTTCTACTTACAGTTTGCAAAAACTTGAATAAACAATATCATATGCTACATATTAATATTTTGTATCAGGTTATAAATAATTTTGCATAGCTTTTATCATTAGCAAAACATGGTAGTACAACATAGTTTTATGCCAATTTTAGTGAAATACATTTTTTGATTCTTTTATATTGAAAGTAAAAATATTCATTATGTAGAGACTTTTAGCATAAATATAGTGGATTTAGGTACATATAATTTCAAATTTTATATTATTTAAAATAATTATACAATTGTTGTAATGCAAAAGTACTTTAATTATTATTTTTATTTTAATTATAACTCAGACTTTCAAACTTCCTACAGCTATCCAATCCATCTTATACAACTGATACACATTATCACATACATGTGAAAAAGATAAATGATCTCCAATATATTTCATGCTGAACCATCACTCATCAGTTGGTCCAGATCACCATCTTCAACACATATATACAATCACTGCTCAGTTTATATTAAGATAGCAAATCTTGAAACTTTAATGGACCAGCTTCACTCTTCTCCACTCTCCAATTCTTCAGCCATCCATATCATTGAAAATCTGAGGATGAAATGCTTAAAGCCCTTGATAATGCCAATATTACTGTCAGACCCATGTTGACCTTAAGTCAACGTGGATTCCTCACACATGAGACATTAATATGTCCATTTCATTATACAGAAGAGGTTTGGGCAGAATACAGGCTGAATAGATGTGGGAAATTTGAAAGTCTAGTTCAAGTCCCTTATAATTACATTGTCTAGTATAGACAATATACATACATTTAAATATTATTTTTATTTTAATAATTATTTGTATTCCTTTTCAAATATTAGTTTGCAAAAGAAATAAGCCAAATAATAATAGGTATATTATATTAATATTTCCTTCTAATACTATACATGTGTGTGTGTGAGCATGCGAGTGTGTAAAAATTAATCAAATTTAAATAATATCTTATTCTGGTTTTTCTCTTTGTCAACGCTTTTATTAACATACATATTTGAAAACAAATTATATCAAATATAATATTTATTTGTTTAGATAAAAAAAAAAAAATCTCTATCAAAGTTCTATGCTAATCATGAATTTGGCTGGTTGTTTGAAAGACTGATTTTATTTTTAAAAAATGTTAAGTGACACTTCTCCACTTATTATTTTCATAAATTAATGCAAAATGCTTTTTAAATATTAAAAATATTAGAATTTTAAAATAAACATACCAAAATATACAATTTATGAAAAAATGTAAAATTAACAAGTTTAAAATATTTAAATTCTTTATTTTTTGAAAATTATATGTTATTAACTTTGTTGTATTTTCCATTGTATGTTAATTGTATGGAGCATTTATTTATTTTTTATGATCTATTAATTATTAAGTTATTGTGAAAATTGGATTTTCAACTGAATCATAAAAAAATCAATATGGTATTGCTTGGAATGACAAAATTAATGAATAATTTAATGTTGATATACCTATAATAAATTTTTTAAAGATAAAATATATTAATAATAGATACAATAATAAAAATCATAACCTTCCTTATAAATTATCTAATCAGCATAATAAAGTAATTATTTAGGAAAAAAAAAACAATAGACCATTACAGTCATACAATTCATTTCTTTTTTTTAATTATTATTTTCAAATTTACAAACATGACAATATTTATTAGTTTTCCATAAATTTTAGTTTTATTGATAGGTAAAACACACAAATTTTCATCTATGCACACATAAATGGATTTAAAAAGTTTTTCATAGAATTAAATTCTGAAAAAAATTATTAAATCATAATGATAAAGCATAATTTGGAATTCTTAATATAATTGAATCATGATCTCAAAAGTCACACAACTATTAAAATGGCAGTTTTCATGACTTTGAAAGTCATCTTTATTTGTAGTTTTGTAATCACATAAATGACAATTAAATTCATTATTACAAATATAAGCTTTTATAGATGTGCAGATTTGCTCATGCTTCAATGATAGTGTCTGTGCTACAATTTCTTTTGTGTGGATGTTTTCATGTGTTTTTAAATTATTTTTCCAAAAAGTTTTATATTCACAGAAAGTACAATAAAAAGATTTTTGTCCTATATGAATTCTTTCATGTCTTCTCAAAGTTCCTTTGTGAGAAGTCTTATATTCACAGAATGTACAACTAAAAAGCTTTCCTCCTGTATGAACTTTTTCATGTGATTTTAAATTACTCTTAGAAGAAGTTTTGTATTGACCCAAAGAACAACAAAAAGATTTTTCTTCTTTTGTGTGTTTTTTTTCATGTTTTTTTAAATTGCATTTAAAAAAACTTTTGTATTCACACAAACTACAATTATAAGATTTTTTTCTTGTATGAAGTTTTTCATGTCTTTTAAAAATATTTTTATAAGAGGTCCTATACTGACACAAGGGACAACAAAAAGATTTTTTTTCTTTTGTGTGTTTTTTTCCATGTCTTCTTAAATTACTTTTAAAAAAAAGTCCTGTATTCACACAAAGCACAATGAAGAAGTTTTTCTTTTCCTGTATGAACTTTTTCATGTGATTTTAAATAAATTCTATAATAAGTTTTAAATTCACACAATGTGCAAGCAAAAGGTTTTTCATCTCCATGAATTATTTTATGTTTTTTTAATTGATATTTATTGTGAGACTTATCTTCATACAAATTGCAAAAAAATGGCTTTTTTCCTGTGTGGATTAATTCATGAGTTTTTAAACCTAGTTTATCAAAAGTCTTATATTCACATAAAGTGCAAAAAAAAGGTTTTTCATTTCCATGACTTATTTCATGTCTTCTTAAATGATATTTAAAATAAGATTTATATTCACACAAACTGCAACCAAATGGCTTTTTTCCTGTATGAATAATTTCATGTCTTTTAAAACTTTGCCTATTATGAGTTTTGTATTCACACAAACTGCAACAAAAACGCTTTTCTTCTATGTGAATCCTTTCATGTCTATTTAAATTACTTTGAGCATAAGTCTTGTACTCACATAAAGTACAACAGAAAGGATTTGCTCCTGTATGAAAATTTTCATGATTTTTTAGTGAACTTTTTCTCAAAGCCCTGTAGTCACATAAAGGGCAAGAAAAAGGTTTTTCAACTCTATGAATTTGTTCATGCCTTCTTAAACTACTTTTATTTGAAGTTTTAAATTCACATGAAATGCAACAAAAAGGTTTCTCACCTGTATGAATTTTTTTCATTTTTGTTTAAATCACTTTTCTAATAAGTTCTGTATTTACACAAAAAAACAAGAAAAAGATTTTTCATCTCCATAAATTATTTCATGACTTTTAAACTATTTTTTGTCAGAAGTCTTCTAGACAAAAAGTTTTATATAAAAAAATTTTCCACTGTGAATTGTTTAACTTTTTTTAAAAAAATATCTTTATTATAAGTATTATATTCACACAAAGTGCACTTAAAAGATGTTCTTATTACACAAGATATTTTGTGAGCAGGTAAACTGCTTTCTTATCACATACAGATAACTTTTTTCATGGTAAATGTTATCACATGTTTTTCAATTATGTTTACTAGAAATCATATTCACACAAAATAAAATAACCTTTATTCTATTTTTTTTTTTCATATGTTTTTGAAGCTATTTTTTAAGGTCCTATATTCACATAAATTGCACTTATGTTTCACAACAACTACATAAACTATTTGATGGGTTTTCAAACTTTTATCAAAATCTTTTATTCATACAAGCTTTTTTGTAAAAGATTTTTTCTTATATGAGTTTTTTAATGCAAATATCTTTTTTTTAAAGTCCCTGTACAGACACATAACGAAAAGATATTTCTTATGTTATTACATTTTTCATACATTTTAAAAACACTTCTCACAACAATTACATATTCAGTTGGAGCATATTGATTTACTAATATAAATAATATTGGTATAACAAAAAAAAAAAATTTTATGCTAAAAAAAAAAAATCCAATAGTTGATATTCCTTATAGAAAAATTAGAAGTTTCAGTGAAGTTTACATTTTAACTTTAAAATTCATTATGTTATAGAAATGGCATTAAATAGAAATTCATAATTAAATGGTACTCCTTGGTCATATAATTATATTGCCAGTAACTGCAATCTGATTTTAGGTAGAGATTTTAATATACCCACATGCATTCCCAAAAGGGATAGTAATTGAATTAGAATAAAATAAAAAAACAGCAAAAATAAACACAGCTCATTAAATTATAATCTCATACTGCCATCTTTTGCTAAATGTTTTTAAATATTAAATGTGCTATGACTGACATCATAGAAATCACTCCTAAAACATCACAAAACTCATTAATTAAATAGTTATTTGAAAAACAATAAACCTTCCAATAATAGCATTGAGAGTAGTTAATTTATCATTTAGAGGAGACAGTAATAATTATCAAATGCTAGAATCAATACCACCTTTGAAAATAAAGTTTGTAAAAAGATAAAATCTTTTTCCAGGCAATTGTACATCAATTTGCCTTTATATTAAAGCAATTTTCTGAGATATCTTTAGAATATGCCATCTTCATTTACAGATCAATTTACCTTTGTGTAAAACTAATTAATTATGTTTGTAAACATCAATTTGTACATATTTTATATCATTGTTATGAAAAATACCTGAAATGTCTACAGCTTTATCAAATGATATTTAATGTAGTCATTCATCATTGTGGATATAGTGCCTTATTGCAGCAAATGTAGTTACAAAATAATATTTATCACTTTTACAAAATATTTTCCTGGTTCTGAAATAACTAGTTATTGTTTATAAATTAAACATTTTCTTCTAATAGTAATTAGAATGTCCTCTCTAGCATTAAGCTAAAAATATTGAAAATGATGGACCTTTATTCAAATATTATTTAGAATTAATTTTACAACAATATAATCTCAGTAGTCAAAAGATGTAATCTCTGGTCTAGCAAAAAACATTTTAAAACTGGACAAATCTTCAGTATTTAATCTGGTGTTCTGAATATTCATCTATATAAAAAAAAATATTGAATATTAAAAATAATATAACATTAAATGTATGCACAAAAAAATTATAAATATTAGTGTTATGTTTGAGTAGAAACAAATTACATAAAGTTGAAAATGACATATATATTAACATAATTGTGTTTAATACCCTTGTTTTTATTCACTCTCTACAATGCAGTAAATTTTATTTATTATTTGATATTTCTTTATAAATTTTGATTGACCAGTAGTCTGTATCAGTTTCTCTTAACTTTTTAATTTTAATCAATCAATAAATAAAATGTACTGCTTTGTAAAAAGTCGAATACAGAAAAGTGTATTAAATGCTATTATATGGATATATACAATCAATGCATAATGAATAAAGAAGTGAATAAAAATTCTAACATCGCAATTATGAATACTGTACTAAGTATCTATTAAGAAAATCAATAAGAAAGGTTATAATAACATCTATATTAGGAAGCATTTAGATGCAATGCATTTCAATTGACATCATTCAAAATCTACCAAAGAAAATAAAATTGTGCTAAATGATCCTAAATGGAAACTCCTCCAACAAAAAAAGATTTCTGAAAACTTGAGAAAAGATATAATCCAAAATGCTTCTCAGGACATTGACACATACTATGGATTGTCTCTCCCATCTCAGTGAGTCCTTCATTGATTTTTCAGTCACAAATAGTCAATATATTAAAAACTCACTCTCAATAAATGTTAAAATGACTATGACAAATAATGAAATAACAAACACTTTCATTCACCCAAATTATAATATTTACAATGCTTATTGCAATTAAACAAGATATCATAAAATCTTAGAAATACTGTGAAAAAGAAAATGAGGGTAACCAACCAAAAGTTGAATTGATTAGATCACCACTGTAATAAATGTGCCATTGAAGCCATAAATAAATTATGGTAATTGAAAAAATAATATTCACATAATTATCGGGAATAGAAATTGATTTGATGACTACTAATAAAAATAATCATAATGAACTTTATTTCAATAATACAAATATCATTTACACCTACAAACTTGTAATAAGAATTTATAATTAAAAATGCAGTGTTAAAATGATTTTTATATAAACATACAATAGTTAAATATAACCATGATACTCAAACTGTAAAGAACATGAATATTGACTGTTGTAAAAAATATTGAATTATTTATAAAACATAATTTTATCATTTATATATAATATATTTTATATATACAATAAATATGCACATCAATGCTAGTTTTATTAAAAATTATGCAATTAAAACCTTAACAACTATAATTAATCCTTAAAAGTTACAACTAAAACATGTTTCTGCAAGATATTTTATAGGTTTTAATTTTATAGAATATTATAAATTGAACAATCACAGTAACTTGCTAAGGGTATCTATATTTTGTGAAAATCAAATTACTTTGAATTTCAATCACATAATGTTTTGATGCTGATTTTGTGGGGTTTAGCCATATCTCACACAGCTGTAGTCTAAACATAAGTAATTATATTTTTCTATATTTTTTTTGTGATATATATTCTGTTTCTTACTTTTGTATATAAATATCATGATACTTATCACAAGTAATGCTTCTAATAAATAAAATAAAATTTATTTCATCACATCAATAGATCATAATATTTTACTAAAAGCAATCAAAACATCCCAGTTAGAAGTGGCATAAATGAAAGCAACTTTATTTGTCCATTAATTAAGGCAATCTATGTTTGTTGCTTTTTTTGTTTTTTTATACAAATATCATAATACTTATCATAAATAAGCTTATAATTAAAAATAATCACATTTGCAATCATAAAATATTTTTCTTAGGAATGGTATTGGATATCAGGTGTAATGTTAACATAAAATCAAACTGTAGCCTTTTTTCAGATTAATAAAACCAATAAACTATAATTATCAATTTTATAATTGATAAAGTAAATACCTGTATATTTTTTTAAAAAATCCATTTTTTATTTTTTAAAAACAATTAAAAAGATAAAATCTTTTTTAAACACTTTTATTTAATTTAGAAATTTTGTTTGTCTTGGTTAAATCCTGTAACCAAATTTTAATATAGTTCTATCAGATGAATATCCTTCAAATTTGATACATGTGTTAGATACTGATGTCAATGCAATATCACACTAGAATATTCTAGTGTTTTCTATCTATCTGTTCAATCTAACAGAGTTTATAGACAAATTTCAAAACACATGTCAATTTAAGTTTTCATCTGATATGTACTAGATGGTGGTACATTTTTGTAAATTATGTTAAAATTAAATACTCACTAAGAAGTGTTTAAAGTTTTAATTTTTTCTTAATTATTTAAATAAAATATGCATTTTTTAAAATGTTGCCTTCATAAAAAAAGAAAATTTTCTAAACAATTTTTAACATGTGTCAACTTGAAACTTAATGTTACTGCTTGCATTCTTAGTATGTAAATTTCAATATGAATAATTAAAAAAAGATTATGCAAAATATCCTATAATTAAAAAGTAAAAAAAATAATTTGGATTAATGCATTGAATTTGAAATAAAAGGGGAGAGCGTCTATAAATTAACTATTCCAATCACTATTTTTAAACTATTGATTGAATTAAACAATTTATAGATGCCCCATGTTTTTATTTCAAGATACATAATAACCAAAATTATGGTTGAAAAAAAAATTTTTTTTGGACATTATACAATATGCCAAACTAACAATATTAGGAAGGACAGGAAAAGGAAGGGGGAAAAAGAAAAAAGTAATCAGCTAACAAATATATGAAGAACACAACAACACAGGCACAACAGAACTCCAAATAGAAACAACAAGATAGTCAGAACAACATTATAAACCTATTATATTTGGTTTGATATCATGTACACATTAGAAATAATAAATTATTGAAACTAAATATGACCTTTAATATCGTAAATGTAAATGAAATAATGATGCTTATTCAATAATGATAAAGAGAAATATTTAAAATTAATAATTATTTTATTGCATAACATAAAAATCAATAACAAGAACAAATAATAATAAAAATTATATAATATATTTCAAAGTTGTAAATATTATTTATTAAGCGCATTGTCAGCACGTAATACTAATATAAAGTTATAACCTTAGCACATGCACCTTGAGTGTTTAATTTATTATATTATAAGAAACCTCTACAAATCTTAAACACAAGATTAGTTCTTCAAACTATTTTTCTAAATATATAGACAAATCTAAAGCATTTTGATTTGAGAGCGTGAAACATAAATTCTTCACTGATTAAGTCCACTATTTCTGTTAAACATTACCGCTCAAGAAATCTTTTGATTTATGACTCGATAGTCAGATCTTAAATTCATAAATATTTTAAATCAATTTAAAGTTGTAAATATTATTTATTAAGTGCAATGTCAGCATGTAATATTAATATAAGATTATAATCTTAGCATATGCACCTTGAGATTTTGTGAGCGGTAATGTTTAACAGAAATAGTGGACTTAATCAGTGAAAAATTTATAGGCTTCATGACAAATCAAAATGCTTTAGATTTGCTTATATATTTAGTAAAATAGGTTGAAGATAAGAGTGGCTGCTCTTATCTTTATAAAGTCGAATCTTGCATTTAAGATTTGTAGATGTCTCTCTTATAATATAATAAATTAAATACTCAAAGTACATGTGCTAAGGTTAGCCTTATATTAGTATAATATATTTCAATAAAATATTAGTATTTCCTAAACTAATTCAAACTTGGGATTTGTCATCTTATATTGTACTGTACTGTGAGAGAATCACATTTAAAGAAAAACTGATTAATCTTTCTTAAAATAATCCCCAATTTAATATTGCAAGACAGTGACTATTACAATAATAAAAATTAAATGATTTATAAATGTTCTTAGTTGATTTATTTTACCAACCAATCAATTGTTTATAAATCTTATTTACAAATAAGAGAGATATTCTTCACTCTTTTAAAATAAGTAAGTATAAATCACTGCTTAGAGGACCTAAATGATAATTTACCATAGTGAGCTCATTTATTTTTGCCTTAAGATCTCTTTCTGAATTCAATTTCAGGCTTTAACTACAATATGAACACAAAGTACAATAAAATCATTAAGCTGCTTATTACATGCTAGATAACAAAAAAAATTAATATTAATCAGTATGAGTGATATATAAAATCTTCCTTACAGACTTACATGTCTACATAAGGGTAATTCCACTTAATTTAAGGCCAAATATCAAGAAGTCTTAAGTATTAAAAATATTTGGTAACAACAATTTAATACAAGTTTAATAACTACTAACATTTGTACAACCTGATCCTAAAATATATTATATTTAATCTCTTTCAATCTTAACCATGGTCATAATAGTAAATAAAATATGACCTTTACCCAAATACCAAAATATCTCAGAAAATCTTTATTTACATTTGCAAAATATTATAATACCAGCTGCATCCGACCTTGCAAAGGCCTGTGGTATTTTTTCATTGGTTGCACTAACAAAAAAAATTTAAGATTTAATATAAATTAAATAAAAGATTTTAAATATGAGAATTGAAAGACCATTATTACAGTGAAATAGAAAAGTTCTGGTCTTTCAGCCTATCATCATTTTTGTAATAATTGGTTGTTTTAACAATTTTTTTTAAAGATTTAATGTAAAACATACCATTTTAATACTATATAAATAAATTTCTGACTTTTAATAAAGCTAAATTAGAATTTATTTTTAAATGTGTTATATTTTATAGCTTTACAACTTCAAATATATATTTATAGAAGTGCCCTCTGAATTAATAATTACTATTTATTAATTGCTAAGTATCTTATTCATCTGAACTATATTAGGAAATTGACAGACTGTGAAAGCATGGAGTATCTTAACATCAAATTACAAATTGGCATTTGTGGGCATTTCTGCAGCTGGTTGGACCAAATACAAAAACACTGATCATTTGTTGTTTTTTATTAAATATAATATTTGTAAATATTTTTTAATTGGTTGCTTTAGCAATTATTTTGTTTATTATTAAACATTGCTAATTTATAGAAGTTCATTAACATTGTTAAGTATGCCATTCATCTGAACAATATTAGAGGATTAACAGACCATGAAAGCATGGAGAGCCTTAGAATTATGAATCAGTTATTTCTGCAGCTGGATGGGAACCGTTACTACAAAATATATACTATATCTCTGAAGTTAAGAGCATTAATACTGATTATTTCCCAGCATTTTTTATTTAATAGTGGAACTACTTTCTTCGCATAACTGTAGTAGTTGTGAAATTATTGGACAAACATTCATTCACCAATCAAAAAACAGAGAAAATAGATTTTATATATAAGATGACTTAACTAATAAAATAGACAATATATCAAATAAGGCACCAAAATTTGTATCCACAACATGTTTTGGAGAAAGCAAAGTGGGTTTTTTTTCTTAAAAAATGTTGTAATGACACAAAAGTTACATATCCTCTAGCTGGTGACATATATGTTGTTTGAAAAACATCACATTAGTATAAATAGAATGGAAAAAACTAGATATTCTTATTGCTATCATTCTAATTCTAGCTCAGTTAATTCTATATTGTTTTACATTAGAGTGCAGTGCACTATTGAAGCCATGTTGCCATGAACAATCCTGAAGAGAAAAAAAACTTTGATTAAAACTCTTATTCCACTATAAGCTGCATTTTACTAAGTATTTTTCAATAATCCACTTACAACAGTTAGTAGGAAGAGTTTATTTAGAAGAAATCCATTTACTAAGTGCCTAGATAATGAAAAACTACACCCATCAAAACATGCCTAGAAATGCAGTTGAATCCAGCATTTAGTGCTAAAGTTTGAAAAACCAGCGTGTGCAACAGAAGAAATGGATAGTGCCTTATAAATTACTCAAGACCTCCAGATAATATACTTCATAGAATGTCACCAGTAATGCTTTACTTATTTTCTCTAATATCGCCAGTGTTCATGGAAAAGGTCATCGGAAAAACTAAGAAAGACAATAGTAAAATATTAAAAAAATGGTGTCTGAAATAAACCATTGTTGATGACTGAATCAATATTTAATCTGGTATGAATTTATCATTATAAATGCTATAAGGCATTAAACTTGAACCATAGCTTAAATCCAAAATATTTTGTTACTATATTTTTATGTTTGGGTTGATAAATTGTTTAAAAAATTTTTTTTATTAATCTATTTAATTTGTAATTCAATCCAAAATGTATCCTTGTACACACATATGCTACTTAATATCTACAGGTGTGAGAAATCACGCAATCCACTGAAGTACTTGCTGGATGGCAATAATAATTGATGGTCATTTTTTTAAAAGCTTTCCAAGAGTAAACTTTCTTTTTTTAGAAGTTTTGGCACCTTTGAGTTCTCTTTTTATTAAAACTGAAAAACAAATAAAATATTTTGGGAAGTACTTGAACTTTTAAACTATAGATCATCATCACAGTGGTTAATATTATTATATATTTGAATTAAAATTTTTTGTTTGAATTTTATTAATCATTCAATTTATAATCTATTTGAATCAAATTTATGGTACACATCTTGAAGATCTCATTATATGTGTGTATATCTTCCATTGAATATAGTTGGTATCCAGGTTCAAACTCATCTTCCATCTACCTATTCCAATATTTACTGTTACAGTATATATATATAGTCATATAAAATTAACAGTATATCAGTCACAGCTTAATAAATAACTTAGGATATCTAATATCAATTGTTAAAGCAACTACTATAAATAAAAGTTGAATTCCACTTTTTATTCTGCTTTAACATAAATAGACAGAGTAATAACACTTGACTATCTGACTATAAAGACAAAAATAAGCTTCTATATGGATTAAAGATCACAATCTGTTATAGTCAAGTATTATCAATATTTGTTTATTTAGATATCGCTTTGGCTGTTATTGTGTGAATTCTGTTTGGAAACTAATTAGCTATTAGGCAATTTATGACTTATTATAGTCATATGGACTGCAGAAAAGTCTTTTCTGTTAAATGAAAGGAGACTTTTTGATTGCTTTTTGGGGACTTAAAAAACAGAGTAGACAAATTTTTAATGTATACTCCATACATTCTTGTCATTGCAGCTATTATTACTCTAGGATTATTCATATAGTATAAAAACATGGATAGGCTGCTTACTAACATGGGGAGTTTATTAGATTTTTAGCACTGAATTTAAGATAAAGAAATACTAGGATCTGATAGATTTTCACTGAAATAGCAGTTGAGTTTTCTTGAAGACACAATGAATTTTGTGTATAAATGAACTTTTTAAACAGATATTTTTCTAACATGACAGATAAAACTAAATTATGGTCTTTATTCCCAGAAGGCTGTAAAGTTGTCATCCAAGGCAGTAATAGGAGCGAAAAGCAGAGAGTTGTATATATCTAGACTGCCATTTGATGACCTCTTTTTACTTAGGTATTTACAGCTTAAGATCATTTTCAATTGAAGGAAGATTGTAAGAATTGAAAGAACTGCATAATATTAAATGGGACATTGTTAAATTTTGAGAAGTATATTTTTATTTTCTCCATTTACTTTCTTTGCATTTCTTCATATATATTGCTTAAAATAACTCCATATAGACTTTAATACAAAAAAATTTTTCAATGATTCCTTTATTTTCCTGATGACGACTGGACAGTCAAAACTGTCAGGAAAATAAAGGAATCATTTTAAAAAAAAAATTTTGCATTAAAGTGTATATGATGGGAGTTATTGTAAGCAATATATATAAATTTTGAGAAATTAGAAGATAAAAAAGGCGATTAATTAAGAAAACAAAAATGTATTATATTACTAAAATGAAAATATTTAAAGCTCAATTGGTGTATTGTTCATTATAAATAGTTTTAAAATGCCATAGTGAAGACAATTGCAAAATTAGTTATTCAACTTAATGAAAGATACCAAATGTAGATAATTCATATTTATCCATCAACAAGTTCTCATTGTGATGAAATGGTAGAGAAATGTTCATATGGATGTTCAAAAGGCCTTTCATCAGATCAAAGAACATTATTAAATAATCATGCAAGATTTTAATGCTAGAATTTGGTAAACAATTGAAAGATGAAAATGCTGTGGATAAATTTGGTTATGATGATAAAAATAAGAGAGGACAGATTTGTAAAATTTATAGCAAAAAAATTATATTATGAATTTTATCTTTAAAAAAAATACTAAATGAAAATGGACATGGAAACATCCAAATGAAGGTCCAGCAAAATTGGATTATATTTTGATTTTCAGAAAATAGATATTTCAAGATTAATAAATTGACATGAAGTGATTGTCTCTTAGTAAGACATATGTAAATGCAATACTAGACAGACAGAGATTATTTAGAAAAATAATATTCACAGTGACATTCCTAATCTTCAAAAACTTTTCAAGAAATTTAATTAAATCAGAACTTACAAATAGATTTAAAATATTGGATTTTGAAGATAATTTATATTTGAATGAAATTCAACAGAAAAATAACTGATTCACTATTAAAACTGCAACAAAGGTTTTTGGGAGACAAAGAGCAACTGATTAATAAAATTTCTACTAAGACAAGTAAATATATGAAGAAAGGAAGGAATTTGAAAATATATAAACATGACTCTTTAATACAAACTTAATATCCAGAATTTTTTAAATTGTACAAAGAAATAATATAAGAAATTATATTGTGAATTTGTCTGGAGAGTAAAAATATCAAAAATATAATTCATCTTGGTATTGGTAGAAAACTTGTTTCTTAAAGGTTAGATTATTACAAAATAGAGATGACATTACAAATTATATGGAAATCTATAAAGATTTATATATCAATAAAGAGTAAAAAAAGTCCCCATACAATTACATTTTATTGACCATAATTTTAAATGAAGAAATGAGACATTCAATTAAATCTACAAAGAAAAAAAAAGTTCAGGTTATGAGGGAATTATAGACAATATCTTAAAAAAGGCAGCTAAAAAAATGGAAAATATGTTGGCAAAATTATATATTCAAATGTCTAAATAAGAAAGATATACCAAATGATTGGAAGAAAGGAGTAATAATATTAATATTTAAAAAATGTGACAAAGAAATTATTAGATATTACAGACCTATCGGTCTTTTATCAGTTCTATATAAAATATTGGATTTTAATCAATCTCTAAAAAAAGCAATATTTAAAATCTAGTTTTGGCACAGTCAATCATATCAAAATATTTAAAGAAGTTATGGGAAGGCCAATGCTTTGAATTTGTTGATTATAAAAAGTCATTTGACTATATGAACATTTCTTCAATGATTAAAGTATTGGATCATCGTGGGATATTGTCATTTTCTGAAGAATATTTATCAAAATGCAACAGTAATGATTAGATTACATAGAGATACTAGGAATATTAACATTGAGAAGAGTATGTGAAATGGTGAGTGAATATTGACAAAAATTTTGCAGTACTGTTGTAAGAAGTATTTTGTAGATTAAAATGAAAATTAAAAATAAATGGAGATAATTTAAGGCACCTAGATTTTGCAGATGATGTAATTGTTTTTAAAAATAATATGTCAGAGCTTTAAGAAATGTTGCAAAAGATATCAGGTAAAAATAAAAAATTAGAACTAAAGTTAAATGCTAAAAAAAGTAAAATAATTTTTAATGGATTTTCTTGAAAGAAAAAATAAAGATTGATAATGTTCAATTAGAAAAAGCTAACAACTACAAATATTTTGATCAAATTATTAATAAAGATAGAAACATAATGGCTGAAATTAATTACAAAATTAAACATGGATGGAATGTTTTTGTTAGAAATAACAATATTAAAATATGTCCGCATGTTTGAAAAGAAAATTTTTATTACGTTTTACCAATTGTTATGTATGGATCTGAGACATGAGCATTTAATTAAAAAGCAATACATAGATCTAAGACCACTAAACAAAATATAGAGATATATGGTAGGAGTAACAATAACTGAAAATATATGAAAGAGATTAAACAGTTATTAATGACATCATTGAAAGAATTAAGAAGCTGAAGTGAAGCTGGGCTGGAAATATTTTTAGATGAGATATAAGTACATGGAAAGTTGAAATCTTAAACTGAATTTTAATAGATTGTAAAAGACTTTGAAAGGGAACTAATGTGAGATGAAAATAAACTAAAGAAGTGTGCTGGCGTAATGCAGGGAAAAGATGCAAGGGATCAAAAAAGCTGGATTAAACTTGCCGAGACTTTAATCCTGCAATAAATCAATGTTTGAAAATGATGATAGTCATATGAATATAACAAACAGATACAAATAATATAGTCATTTTAACAATCTTGTAAGTAACATATGGGTTATCAAATTGATAATGCTAATAATATAAACATATTCATAAAATAACCAATGTTGAAAATATGCAAATCCAAATTCACAAGCCAGGTTTTCAAAAAATCTTTTAAAAGAATTTACAAATGATGTTCACCTTTTTTTATATCAATGCCATTT
This sequence comes from Epiperipatus broadwayi, assembly GCA_028023455.1. Taxonomy (NCBI): domain Eukaryota; kingdom Metazoa; phylum Onychophora; class Udeonychophora; order Euonychophora; family Peripatidae; genus Epiperipatus; species Epiperipatus broadwayi. The sequence continues at coordinate 219,951 of JAQFVV010006849.1, forward strand.
TTTTTAATCTGATAGATTGATATTGATTTAAGAAAATATGTGAATTATTTTCAATTCATTTAAATGATTCTTTAGAGATTTGACTTGTAAATTATCATAGTAATGTTTTAGACTTGGTTATTTTATTGAAAAAGTTTAGATTATTAGCTGTGCTTATTTGATAAACTGAATATTATTTGTGGACCTGTTAAAATAATTAGAATTTCATCTAAATTAATATTTGAAAATTGTAAATTAGTTTAATATGAAAACCAAAAATCATCTTTAATGAAAAAATTTCAGCCTTTTTGAGAGTCAACGCTTGGTTTATTATATAACAAACTAAAGGTTTGATAATAAAGATACGTTATCTGGCAAACAGATTGGCATTGATGTAAAAAAAAAGGTAGGCACTATTTGTATGTTAATTTAAGTGATTCTTTGGGGATCTGGATTGTGAATTATCAAAGTAATAATTTTAGACTTGGATATTCTATGCATAGGTTTATGTATACACACACACACATATATATATATGAGAGGTACCAAAAATAACTGGAATCATTCTCTGGTTTGTGCCTGTTGTATATACTTCTACTGTCACATACTTTTCACAGGAATCCTTCTATATCAATCTGCCAAATGATGTCATCATGTGAAAATGTGGAGCCAAGTAACACATTTGTATATTAATTTTGTAAAAAAAAAAAAATACAATTCAAGTAATTAGAATGATGGTTAAACATGATGTTAGAATAATATACATTTTTTTGATGATTTTAGAATATTAAATTTTACAATAAGATATTTATAGCCCAAGAATTTATTATGAGTCTACCAAATAATAATTTTCATACAATACCGCAAACTATACCATCCTGTTACTTCTTCACTCCCTTGAATGTGTTAAATTTAATTGATTTCTTCGACTTCTTTCTTCCATATTTTATGCATTACCTAAATTATCCTTCCCCAAACTATGTGTTCCATAGAAGGTCAATAAGTGTTCACGACATTAAAGGAATTTGTAATTTAAAGACCCAAATACACCCAAGTCATTAAAAGCATTGTTATTTATTGTTTTTTATTATTGTTTATTATTTTCAAGAGTTCTGTTTGTATAACTAAAATTTTGGAATAAATGTTTATTTTGTTTTTTAATTTTTATACTTATTTACAGTATTTGTTATTAAAACTGAAAAATCCAAATCTATCTTTCTATTACAAAAACCAAAGCTTTCCATTACATTTTTAGGATTTTTAAAATATTACACAGGAAAATACTGATCTAAATAACATAAAGAACTTATTAAAGGTTATGATGAAGTTGTAGATATTAAGATATTGGAATAAACTGCACTCAAATAAGAAATGTAACCAATAATCAACTATTATAACTTGGCCATAGACTAAGTTTTTTTCATCAGCTTTTAATCTTAATTTCTATATTTTTAATTATATGCCCAATTCAGTTTTTCTATTTTCTGAATAATCTTTTATCTATTTATTCATTTTAACATTAAACTGATAATCTTTCCATCCATTTCTTCTTTTACATTTTCCTCCAAGCCACATGTCTAAACCTTTAAATCTTTTCCAAATTATCTTCATCTCTGCATTAATAAACCAACTGCTGCTATTTTTATCATTCTAATATCAGCAAATGATTCTGTTTGGAAAAGTAGTTTCTATAATTCTCAAATGCAGAAAAATCATTATTTGACAAAAATGTTTTCTGATACAAAAATTCAAATGGTTTAAATAATAATCATAATAGATATTCAGATTCTATAAATGTTCTATACAGGATTGAATTCTTTCCCATACATTATTTAATACATTCATCAGTGCTTTTTTAGAAACAGAAAATTCATTTATGCTGCAATTTTAATTATTTTTATCCAAGTGTGGTGTTTTATTTTTTATCACAAGACAATATTAAAATCAACTTTTTACATACAAAAGTAAGCATCTCACTTTCCGAGTATAACTTTGTGCAATTATAGACTGTAACATAATCATACTTGATGCTACTATATAATCTTGGACTGTAGTCTTATTACTGTAGTAAATTACAAGTTCTATTTAAAGTAATGTATAGAAACAGTACTCCTGAAAAGTTAATGGTCATATTTAAGGATATTATTCATTCTAATAACAATTTTCTTAATACCAGTATATTCTATTAATCACTATTATACTTCTTTTTAGAGAAAAAATGATGATTGCCAAGAAAAATATTACTAGAAACTCAAATCGAATTTTTTACATGGCTTCCCATTTTTTCATACATTACTTCATTAGACATCACATATCAAGTTATCTCTAGACAATTTTCTGTATGTTCAAACAAAATCCCTTCAAACAGCTAAAAAATGATAGCATAGAGAAGTGTAAAAAAAAAAAAAAAAAGATCTTTCTAAACATTATTAAAATTTCATCATTAGATTCAATATCAGACATGGCTGATATGAATATGTGATTCAAAATATGATGTAACATATGAGCTACAAATCACTGGTGAATGTCTTCTATATATTTTTTAATGGTTAACTGTCTTAAAAAATCTATATATTTAAATAGATAACATATTATTTATACAACAAAAGAAAGTGCTTTCTATCATTGATACTTTATGAAATAGAGGCTTAAACATATGAGCAAAAGTGTATTATCTCATTAACATGTAAGAAGTGAATAAGATCAATAATGTTGTGTATATGAAATTGGAAGAGAGATGTTGAAAAATGCTTATTTAGAAACCATAATTTGATTAATTTCATTCAAACTCAATAAACTATTCATTCTTATTATTATGTCTTGGAAGACAAATCATAGACTCAGTGCTGGAAGACGTGTTATATCACTCACCTACCAGTTAAAAAATGACATTGTTTAATTTATGAAAGAGGTGACTTTACTGCATAAGATTTGGCTTAATGTCTTTCTTCCATCTAGCATTTTAGTAGTGTAAATTTTCATTTTTCTGCTTATAGTTTGCAGAATCTTGAAAAAACAACTTTGCATGCTATGCATGAATGTTTTATAACCGATGATACATAATTTTGCATAGATTTTATCACCAACAAAACATGATGGTTCACTATAAGTTATATGGATGTTTTTTTATAATGAGGAAGAAAAAATACCCAATAAGATAGAGTTTTTTACAATAAATGTAATGGATTTAGGTATACATAATTTCAAATTTTATACATTTTTTAATAATTGTGCAAAACTATTTTTTATTTTAAAAATCACTTCTATTAGTTTTTAAATATTAGTTTTAAAAAAAAAGAAGCCAAATAATAACAGAAACAATATATATTTACTTCCAACACAGTATATAATATATCTATATTACAAAAAAATCAAGTCAGATGTCACGTGACTTAATTATAAGCTTGTATTTACAAATGTTAAATTGATAAAAAATCAAGTCATATGACCTAATTTTAATAAAGCTCCTATTTACAAATGTTATATATAGAGTAAGTTAAAAACAAACTCTTATGAAGCTTCAAAAATACCCTCAACCTCAGACCGCGGTTTCTGCCTCTAGCGTCATCAGTGAGGTGCTAGGGCTTAAAAATACTAGAACTAGTCCAGCATTTTATCAATGCCTAACTATTGAGAAGAAAATCTGAAACTTTCAGACATTTAAATGTCCAAAAATCCAGCTATCTAACTCAAATAGCCGTATGGGACTGAACTAAGTTCAGATACACCATATATTAATAGCTCTAGCAATATAAAATCGCCAAAGCATTAATAGTAAAAAACTAAAATTAAATTGATAAAAAATCAAGTCATATGACCTAATTTTAATAAAGCTCCTATTTACAAATGTTATATATAGAGTAAGTTAAAAACAGACTCTTATGAAGCTTCAAAAATACCCTCAACCTCAGACCGCGGTTTCTGCCTCTAGCGTCATCAGTGAGGTGCTAGGGCTTAAAAATACTAGAACTAGTCCAGCATTTTATCAATGCCTAACTATTGAGAAAAAAATCTGAAACTTTCAGACATTTAAATGTCCAAAAATCCAGATATCTAACTCAAATAGCCGTATGGGACTGAACTAAGTTCAGATACACCATATATTAATAGCTCTAGCAATATAAAATCGCCAAAGCATTAATAGCAAAAAACTAAAATTAAATTGATAAAAAATCAAGTCATATGACCTAATTTTAATAAAGCTCCTATTTACAAATGTTATATATAGAGTAAGTTAAAAACAAACTCTTATGAAGCTTCAAAAATACCCTCAACCTCAACTTAGTTCAGTCCCATACGGCTATTTGAGTTAGATAGCTGGATTTTTGGACATTTAAATGTCTGAAAGTTTCAGATTTTCTTCTCAATAGTTAGGCATTGATAAAATGCTGGACTAGTTCTAGTATTTTTAAGCCCTAGCACCTCACTGATGACGCTAGAGGCAGAAACCGCGGTCTGAGGTTGAGGGTATTTTTGAAGCTTCATAAGAGTTTGTTTTTAACTTACTCTATATATAACATTTGTAAATAGGAGCTTTATTAAAATTAGGTCATATGACTTGATTTTTTATCAATTTAATTTTAGTTTTTTGCTATTAATGCTTTGGCGATTTATATTGCTAGAGCTATTAATATATGGTGTATCTGAACTTAGTTCAGTCCCATACAGCTATTTGAGTTAGATAGCTGGATTTTTGGACATTTAAATGTCTGAAAGTTTCAGATTTTCTTCTCAATAGTTAGGCATTGATAAAATGCTGGACTAGTTCTAGTATTTTTAAGCCCTAGCACCTCACTGATGACGCTAGAGGCAGAAACCGCGTCTGAGATTGAGGGTATTTTTGAAGCTTCATAAGAGTTTGTTTTTAACTTACTCTATATATAACATTTGTAAATAGGAGCTTTATTAAAATTAGGTCATATGACTTGATTTTTTATCAATTTAATTTTAGTTTTTTGCTATTAATGCTTTGGCGATTTTATATTGCTAGAGCTATTAATATATGGTGTATCTGAACTTAGTTCTGTCCCATACAGCTATTTGAGTTAGATAGCTGGATTTTTGGACATTTAAATGTCTGAAAATGCTGGACTAGTTCTAGTATTTTTAAGCCCTAGCACCTCACTGATGACGCTAGAGGCAGAAACCGCGGTCTGAGGTTGAGGGTATTTTTGAAGCTTCATAAGAGTTTGTTTTTAACTTACTCTATATATAACATTTACAAATGTTATATATAGAGCTCGCAAAATAAGCTCTTAACAAGCTTTGCAGAATATCCTGGGCTTGTCCTGATGTTTTTAATCTAATGCTTAAATATCCTGGCATCTCACTGACACCGCCAGAAGCAGAAACTGGTCTGGGGTTGAGGATATTCTGCAAAGCTTGTTAAGAGCTTATTTTGCGAGCTCTATATATAACATATATATCTATATGTATGTGCAAATTTGTATTTTGATTTTCCTCTTTATCAATGTTTTTTATTAAAATAAATATTTGAAAATAAATTATATCAAATGTAATATTTATTTGGTTAGAAAAAAAAGTTCTATCAAATTTCTTCTATGCCCATCATGAATTCTGCAAGTTATTTGAAAAACTGTTTTCATTTAAAAAATGTTATTGAGTAACATTTCCACAGCTTATTTTTTTCATAAATTGGTGCAGGATAATTTTAAAACATTTAAATATTAGAATTTTAATATAAACATATTAAAATATACAGTTTATGAATAATTGTAAAACCAACAAGTTTAAAAATATTTAAATTCTTTAGTTTTTGACAATTATATTTTATTAATTTTGTTGTATTTTTTATATGTTAGCTTTAATGAACATTTATTTATTTTTTTATGATTTTCAATAGATACCTAAAAAAATTTCAAGATGGCATTCCTAGGAATGATAAAGTTAATGGATAATTAATGATGATATACTGAAAGGAGCTTGAAAGTTTGTGTTCAAATCCCTCTAATTACATCTAATTTAAGTATATACATTATACTTGTAATCACATATTACATATTCAGACTGAAGCTTTCCTATCCCTCTGGTGTGTATTTAAATGGACATATTAATGTCCTGCATATGAGAGGTCAGAATGACTTCAGGTCAACAAAGGGTTTGAGCATTCCATCATCAGATTTTCAATGATAAGTATGGCTGAAGAGTTGGAGAATGGAGAGGATTGAAGCCTGTCCATTACAGTTTGAAGATTGGCTATCTTAGTATAAACCAAGCATCTGGACCAACTGATGAGTGCTGATTTAGCACAAAATATGTATATTTGAGATCACTTATCTTTTTCACATATATGTGGTCATATGTATCAGTTATATAAGATTGAGTAGATGACTGAAGGGAGTTTGAAAGTCTGTGTTCAAATCCTTTCTAATTACATCTAGCTTAAGTATATACACCATTCTTGTATCCAAATATTACACACATTTTATAAAAGAAAATATATTAATAGTGGCTACAACAATAAAAATTCCATAACCCATTTAATAAAGTATCTAATCAGAAAAATAAAGTAACAACTTAGCAAAAAAAAAATATCAATAAACATTACAGTCATGCAATACATTCCTTTTTTATTATTTTTAATATACAAACATGACAATAATAGCTAGTTTACCATCAGTTGTTATTTTAGCTTTATTGATAAGTAAAACACATGACTTTCCATCTTTACACACATAAATTGATTTTAAAAATATGTCATGGAATTAAATATTGGAATGATTTAATAATTCATAATAGTGAAGCAAAAGTTGGAATTCTTAGGGTAATTGAATCATGATCTCAAAAGTCACACAACTATTAAAATGGCAGTTTCATGACTTTGAAAGTCATCTTTATTTGTAGTTTTGTAATCACACAAATGACAATTAAATTCATTATTACAAATATAAGCTTCTATAGATGCACAGTTTTTTTTCCACACTTCAATGATGGTGTATGTGCTACAGTTGTGTTATTATGCATCCTGTAATGAGAAAACCTTTCTCTTGTGTGAATGAATTCATGTATTTTTAAATTACTTTTCCAAAAAGTTTTAAATTGACAGAAAGTGCAATTAAACGATTTTTGTCCTGTATGAATTCTTTCATGTCTTCTTAAAGTTCCATTGTAAGAAGTTTTATATTCACAGAATATGCAATAAACAACTTTCCTCCTATATGAACTTTTTCATGTGATTTCAAATTACTCTTAGAAGAGGTCTTGTATTGACATGAAGAGCAATAAAAGAATTTTTTTTTTGCATAACTTTTTTCATGTTTTAGTAAGTTGTTTTTTAAAAAAAGTCCTGTATTCACACAAACAACAATTATAAGATTTTTCTCCTGTATGAAGTTTTTCATGTCCTTTCAAAAGACTTTTATAAGATGTCCTGTACTGACACAAAGGACAACAAAAAGATTTTTCTTCTTTTGTATGTTTTTTTCCATGTTTCTTTAAATTACCTTTAAAAAAAGTCCTGTATTCACACAAAGCACAATGAAAACGTTTTTCTTCTCCTGTATGAAATTTTTCATGTGTTTTTAAATACATTTTATGAGAAGTTTTAAATTCACACAATGTGTAAGCAAAAGGTTTTTGATCTCCATGGACTTTTTCACGTCTTCTTAAATGATATTTATAATTAGTCACACAAAGTCCAACGAAATGGCTTTTGTTCTGTATGAATTATTTCATGCCTTAGATTTTGATTATTATGAGTTTTGTATTCACATAAAGTAAACACAAAGACTTTTCTTCTATATGAATCCTTTCATGTTTATTTAAATTACATTTAACATAAAGTGTAACAAAAAGAATTTTCTCCTGTATGAATATTCTCATGGTTTTTTAATGTAATTTCATAAAGTGCAAGAAAAAGATTTTTCATCTCTATAAAATTGTTCATGTCTGTTCAAACTACTTTTATCAGAAATTTTATATTCACATGAAATGCAAAAAAAATTTTTTTCTCCTTTATTATTATTTTTTTCATGTCTATTTGAAATACTTTTCTGATAAACTCTATTTCATACAAAAACAAGAAAATGGATTTTCATCTCCAGGAATTATTTCATGACTTTTTAAACTACTTTTGTCTGAGTCCTCTACTTAAAAAGAATGCAATGAAAAACTTTTCCCCAGTATGAATTGCTTTATGTCTTTTTGAAATGCTTTCCTTTGAGTCTTATATTTACAAAAGGTGCATTTAAAAAATGTTATTATTATACAAAGGTTTTTGCCTACATATAAACACTGCTTGCAAGTTGCTGACTTCTCATACATACTGAAATGAAGTTTTTTTTTCACTGTGCAATTATTATCATATGTTTTTCAATTATGTTTACTGGAAGTCTTATATCTGCACAAAATAAAACATAAAGCTTTTCTTCTCTATGAATTTTTTTTTCATGGCTTCTGAAGCTATTTTTTGAAGTCCTATATTCACACAAAGTGCAATTATGTTTCACAATTATTCAAACTTATCAAAATCTTTTATTCAAACAAATTATTCACAAAAAATTTTTTTCTTATAAAAGTTCTTTCATGCAAATCTAATCTTTTTTTAAAGTCATTTTGCAGATACATAATGAAAAGATTTTCATCAAGTTATTACATTCTCAAACATTTTAAAAGCATTATTCACAACAATCACATATTCATGTAGAACAAGTTTTTTTTTAAAAAAATAAATAAATTGATCTACTAGTATAAGTAATATTGGAATAACAAAAAAAAGCTTTCATTTTAAAAAGCAAGTTGATATTCTTTATACAAAAATGAGTCAACTTTTTAGCTTTTTTAAAAATACTCTTTCATATTAAGTTACAGTAAAGTTTACATTTTAACTTCAAAATTCAGACGCAACAACAAATTATGTTACAGAGATGGCATTAAATGGAAATCCATAATTAAATGTTATTGCTTGGTTGTATATGCCCATATGCATTCACAAAAAGTATAGTAATTGAACTGGAATGAAATAAAAAGCAGCAAAAATACACACAGCTCATTAAATTATAATCTCATACTGCTATCTTTTGCTAAATATTTTTAAGTATTAAATGTGCTATGACTGACATTATCATAGGAATCACTCCTAAAATATCATAAAATTCATTAATTAAATAATTATTTAAAAAATAATAAACCTTCCAATAATAGTGTTGAGAGTAATTAATTTATCATTTAGAGGAGACAGTAATAATTATCAAATGCCAGAAACAATCCCATCTTGAAAAAAAAGTTTGTGAAAAGAAAGATAACATTTTACTCCAGACCACTTGAACATCAATTTGTCTTTATATTAAAGCAATTCTCCAAAACATCATTAGAGTATATACAATCTATTATGAATGTCATCTGATATGTCTGCATTATCATCTGTAGTTCAATTTATCTTTAGATTAAGTTAATTAATTACCTTGATAAACATCAGACTGCACTTGTTTTATATCACTGTTATGAAAGACATCCAAAATGTCTGTATCTTTATCATATGATATTCAAAATGGTTATTTGTCACCGAGAATATAGTGCCTGATCACATTTGCAAAAAATATTTTCCTGGTTCTGAGAAAACTAGTAAAGCTTTAAAACTAGATATACATTTCTTATAGCAATTAGAATGTCCTTGATATTAAGCTAAAAGATTCAGAGTAATGAACTTTTATACAAATAATACATAGAATTATGTGAATTTACAATATAAACATGGTAGTCACAAGATGTATTTTAAAAACTGGATAAATCTTCAATATTGAATCTGCTGAATATTTATCTATTAATAAAAAAAATATTGAATATTAAATGTGACATATTATGTATATGCACAAAAAAAATTAAAATATTAGTGAATAGAGACAAATTACATAAAATTAAACATTACATATATAACAACATAATTAATAGCATTTTATACACTTTATTTTATTCACTTTTTACAATGCAGTAAATTTTATTTATTCTTTAATATTTTCTCACAGTTTCAACTAACCAACAGTCTTCATCACAGCTTCTTTTAACTTTCTAATTTTGGTCAATCAAAACTTTAAAAAACATTATCAACAAATAGATAAAAATTACTGCTTTGTAAAAAGTGTATTAAATGCTATTAGATGAATATATACAATCAATGCATATCTGAAGAAACAGCATAACAACATAATATTGAGTACTATGCTATTTAGTTATTACCAAAATCAATAAGAAAGGCACAATAGCATCTACTTTAGGAAGCATTTAAATGCAATGCTTAAGGGAAATCAAAAACCCACCAAGATAATAAAATTCTGCTAAATGGTTCTATGAGTAATCTCCAATAAAAGATCAAATTTCTGAAGGCTTGAGAAAAGACTTAATCCAAAATGCTTCCAGAAAAGCATCCGCCATGATGTCATGCAGCGGACCATGTCTCCCAACTCAGCGCACCCTTCATTGATTTTTCAATCAAATGGTCAAAATATTAAAAACATCCACTCTCCATAGATGCCAAAATATCCATGATGAATAAATAATGAATTTTCAAACACTTCCGTTAATGTAAATTATAATATTTATAATGCTTCTTGCAATTAAAGAGAATATCATAATAACCTTAGAAATACTAGTGAAAAAGAAAATGAGAATAACCCAACAAGATGCTGATATGATTATATCACAACTATAATACATGTGCCATTGAAGACAAACAGATTAGGGTAATTCTGGAAAAATGCTACTTACATAATAGTCAGGAGAAGAAGCTAATTTGATGATTCCTAATAAAAATAATCATAACAAACTTGAATGCAAAAATACAAATCTCATAACAGATTCTAGAATACAAAAATATTTTGATAAAAAAATCATTTAAACATACAAATTTGTAATAAGATTCTATAATTAAATATGCAGTATTAAAAGTATTCTGCATAAAAATACAAGTTAATTATAACCATGATACTCAAACAAGATGCATGGATATCGAATGTTGCAAAAAAATTAACTATTTATAATGCATATTTTTAACATTCATATATAATACAAACTTTTTACATGAACATAGAATAAGTATGCATATCTATCATAGTCTTATTAAATATTATGCAATTAGAATACCAACAACTATATTAACCTTAAAAAATATTTATATGCTTTTATTTCATATAAATTTTTAAACTGAACAATTATTAACCATCTCAGTAACTTTTCAAAGGGTATTTATATTTTGCAAAAATTCAGATTACTTTGAATTTCACTCACATAGTGTTTTATGACACTTTTTGTCAGTTTAGCCATATCTTATATAGCTGTAGTCTAAATATACGTAATTTTATTTCTCCATATTTTTGTGATATATGTTTTGTCCTGTACTTTTGTATACAAATATTATAATATTTACTACCAGTAATGCTTGTAATAAATAAAATTAAATTTATTTCATCACAATAATAGATTGTAATTTTGCTTAAAAAAGCAATCAAAACATTCCAGTTAAAAGTGATATATACCATCAAACAACACATGGCTTATCTAAGGTGTTTTTCACAGAGGCAAAACTCTCCATACAGTAGCACCACTCAGTGTAAACCAGAGTAATCAATGGATGCACACCAAAGGGTATGAATGCTGAACCGAGTTCATATCTATGTAAGCTAGAGCTTAACTTGAAAACCTTATTGTATTCTCATTTTGGACTCAAAAGTTGTATAGTTAGCTAAAAAAGCAAAAGGTGATTGTTGGAGGGTTACATTAGATACTAAGATCTAGGTGCAGTGCTCTCAGATCCAAGGACCCTCATTTATGAAAGCCACAAGCTAGAAACTAGTCTGGGGATATTGGATTAGCAGGCACTAAATAGGGATTTTATGCACAAACCTTCCTGCATCCATTGATTATTCTGGTTTGCATTGAGTGGGCACTACTGTATGGAGAGTTTTGCCTCTGTGAAAGTGATAAGAATGGTAGAAATTTCATTTCTCCATTATTTACAATCTAGTTATATTTTTTAAAGATTTTTATACAAATATTATAAGCATCCACTAAACACACCACTTTGTGCATTCTTCAAAAAATCCAACAACAAACCAACCTTACCATCAATACTACTTGGGAAGATGATTTGAAAAGATTGACATATCTGGACTTATGTCTAATTTGAACAGGAAGAAACATAAATTATCCGATGATCATAAAGGCTCTTGAAGTTAGAGGCTTTATCCACTCTAATACCAATTCTCTGAACTCTCATAAATTTGCAGACTTAAATCCTTTTTATTTAGAAACTTACATTTATGCAAATTCGAATCTGACAGGAAAGATAACATCTTTCCCTATACCAATAATTTATTAAAAGCCGGTTTCTAATACAAGACAATTATTAACAAAATTAAACAATTTTACAAAAAAATTACAGAGAATATTAGAGATCTCAATCTTCAACATATTACCCTCCATTATATCTCTAAAATTTCTAACCACCTAGTAAAATCTTTATCTAACAAATTTAGAATCAGCTTTGGCACATACCCCTGCACTACCCGATAAATTATTCCAAAGACAAAGTTGACCTTGACCAAATCCCCCATGTCGTTTATAGCATCTCATGCCCTCAACCTGGATGCTATGCTATTTACTATGGTGAAACCAAAGCCACCATTAACAATAGCACCACTCAACACAAATACACATATAAAATGGCACAGAAAAATAATGACAATTCTTCAATATTTTTAGAGCACTCAAAAAGGACCGGTCATATATTTGAACCCTCCAACCCTAGAATAGTATGCATTGAGAAAAATGATTGTAAACAAAAAATCAAAGAAGTGTACTTTATTACTAGCAACAATAATTCCATTAACAGACTCGACACTTGCTTTGATATTTCCAAACATTGGGCTAATTAAATAATTTAAATATAATTTGCATATTACCATTTACATTCTACTATGCACTATTTGTTTTTATGGGTATGAATATGAGGCAAAACACCTCGAAAGCACTCAGCTGTCAATTATTTTATTGATTCATATAAGTATTTATTATAGCTTCTCTTTCCAGCACCTCAACATGCTTATAATTTTGTTATATTTCTTGTAAATAATGCTTACATTTGAAAACATAACATTTTAAAATAATACTCTTCTTAGGAACATTATTATACATTGGTTGCAGTGTTAACATTATTAAATCACACTGTAGCTTTTGCAGACTAATAAAAACAATAAACTACAATTATTAATTTCATAATTAAAAAAGTAAATATCTGTATCATTTTTTTTAATCCATTTTTTTTTGTTTTCAAAAACTGTTAAAAAGATAAAATCATTTTTAAATGCTTTTATTTAATTTAGAATTTTTGTTTGCCTTGATTAAATCTTGTAACCAAATTTTAATATAGTTCTATCAAATGAATTTCCATCAAATTTTATACATATGTTAGCTATTGATGACAATGTGATATCATACTACAATATTTCAAGTTTGTCGATCCACCTATTCAATCTAATAGTATAAGCAGGCCAAATTTCAAAACACATTACAGTATATTGCTTTGATAAATTTTCAGTAATATGCCTGTGGTACATTTTTGTAAATTATATTAAAATTAAATATTCATTAAAAAATATTTAAAGTTAACTAAAATAAAAACAAATGAAAACTGAAATTTTACTTTTAATTATTTAAGTAAAATTTGCATTTGTTAAAATGTTGTCTTCACAAACAAAAAAATCTTGTAAACAATTTTTAATATGAGTCAACATAAAATACAATGCCATTGTTTTCATTCTTAGTATTTAAATTTCAATACAGAAAAAGAATCAGAATTAAAAACAATTCTTTTTTTATGTTGCACTTCAAGTATACAATAGTCAAATATGTTTAAAAATACATATATACAAGCAACAAAGATTACAAATTATAAAATTATTATATAAGAGCCTTTTTCGGCAAATTATGTTTTTTTGCTCTTTTCAATATGTCTCTACGATTTAAAGCACATACAGCGACATCTATATCAATACATGAGAGAAGACAGATAAACAAATGGATATCTGACACGATCTATTATGTGATTTTTTTTTTCTCCTCAATTCTACTACAAAATTACTCTGTTATATATATTGAATGGATATATATCCACATATATTAATTAATTAACTATCCATTCTTTATCCATTAACCACTTATTATTTAACTTAATGGATGTTTTGTATATATTCATACAGTTGTTTTTATTATACATGATGTAGATTGTTTCATATATTTTATGACTATTAACATTTTTAATATAATCAAGAACCCTTATATTATCAATACAATTTATTTTATGTCCATACTGCAAATAATGAACATATAATACAGATCTATCATCTTTCCTAGCAATAGCATCATTGTGTTCTTTAGCTCTTTCTCCCAATTGCTTTGATGTCTGGCCATAGTAAATCATATTACAAAAATTACATCTAATTTTATAAACCATTCCTCTCTTATATTTTATATCATCTTTCATCCTACAATTAGTTATCAATTTATCCAAATTTTTGCTATTTGCCCAACCCACGTTAATGTTTTTATCTATATAATTTTTACTTTTTTATTTAATATATTATATACACTAGGCAAATATATGAAATTTTTATCCACTTCTTTTGTTTATTAGTCCTACATCTATTATTATTCGTGCTATTTACTCCATGTTGTGAAAATATATTATCAACACTACGCGCTGCATATCCATATCCCATATATGTTTGTTTAAATTTATCCTTCTGTAACATAGCAATATTTCTATCGGTATTAAATCTATCATTCTTATATTTAAAATTCTTAATTACACTCATCTTTTGTATCCATGGTTGTTTTGAATCAATTGATATAATTTTCCTTAATTTATAATCTTTAATAAAATGCTTAATTATAATATCATTATTTTGATTTAAAATAATTTCAATATCTAAATACCTTATTTCATTATCAATTTCTTTCATAGTAAACCTAATATTATCAACATTATTATTAAATTGTTTATATAATTTATATATTGCCCTCTTATTACCAATTATCAAACTATCATCTACATATCTAAAATAATGTAGTACTTCTTTTTTAAGTATACTGCCTTTTATAATATTGATTTCCATGTCATTAATGAACATAGATGCCATAAGCCCACTAATCACGCATCCCATTACCCATCCCTTATTTATACTCCAATATTCATTATTATATTTAAAATATAAACTATTATATATTAGGTTCATTGCTTCATTTATAATAATAATTATGCTATTATCATTGATATATAGAGATAAAGCCTTTATGACAATACTAATGCTTTTAATTCTAGGGATACTAGGGTATATCGATTCTATGTCCATCACAAAGATACTGTGGTTTCTATTTATATTCATCATATTTAATTTATCAATAATAGCCTCTGTATTTTTTATACAATATTGTCCATAAATAATAATATCAGCTATCCATTTGTTGAAATATTTACAAAATTTATGTAAAATGAAATTGCTAAAATTAAACAATAATCTTAAAGGGTTATCTTCCTTATGCGTTTTTACCTTACAAAATATATATGGGTTCTCATATGAATTAGGATATAAAGAATAATATTGATTATCACTATTAATGTTATTAAGCTTCATCTTTTTTAACAATTTTACATATTTATTTTTTATATTATTTGTAGGATCTTCAGATAATCTACTATACCCCTCATTTTTTATTACACTATCTATTCTATCATTATAGTCCTTAGCGTACATTACAACAAAACGACAACTTTTATCTTCTTTACTTATTACTATCCCAGAGCCATTACATATATATCTAATTTCGTTTATTATTTTTCTGTAGTTATAATCCCTATTAGAAATATTAAGTTTGTATAAATGTCTATTTAAAACACAATGTAATTTCTTTTTCTCCCCGTATGAAATATGTGCCAGTTCAATGTCTGTTATAAACCTCTTCTTTATATCTTTGTCTATAAATGGGATAAATGATGGATTTTTACTCAGTAAATTACTTTGTTCACATGAAAATTTATAGTCCGTTAAATTTAAAAAACATGTTTCAGACAATTTTATAAATTTAACGGACTATAAATTTTCACGTGAACAAAGTAATTTACTGAATAAAAATCCATCATTTATCCCATTTATAGACAAAGATATAAAGAAGAGGATTATAACAGACATTGAATTGGCACATATTTCATACGGGGAGAAAAAGAAATTGCATTGTGTTTTAAATAGACATTTATACGAACTTAATATTTCTAATAGGGATTATAACTACAGAAAATAATAAACGAAATTAGATATATATGTAATGGCTCTGGGATTGTAATAAGTAAAGAAGATAAAGGTTGTCGTTTTGTTGTAATGTACGCTAAGGACTATAATGATAGAATAGATAATGTAATAAAAAATGAGGGGTATAGTAGATTATCTGAAGATCCTACAAATAATATAAAAAATAAATATGTAAAATTGTTAAAAAAGATGAAGCTTAATAACATTATAAGTGATAATCAATATTATTCTTTATATCCTAATTCATATGAGAACCCATATATATTTTGTAAGGTAAAAACGCATAAGGAAGATAACCCTTTAAGATTATTGTTTAATTTTAGCAATTTCATTTTACATAAATTTTGTAAATATTTAAACAAATGGATAGCTGATATTATTGGTTATGGAC
Organism: Epiperipatus broadwayi; assembly: GCA_028023455.1. Taxonomy (NCBI): domain Eukaryota; kingdom Metazoa; phylum Onychophora; class Udeonychophora; order Euonychophora; family Peripatidae; genus Epiperipatus; species Epiperipatus broadwayi. Next base: position 236,637 of record JAQFVV010006849.1, read on the forward strand.
AATATTATATAAAAAATACAGAGGTGATTATTGATAAATTAAATATGATGAATAGAAATAGAAATACAGTATCTTTGTGATGGACATAGAATCGATGTACCCTAGTATCCCTAGAATTAAAAGTATTAGTATCATCATAAAGGCTTTATCTCTATATATCAATGATGATAGCATAATTAGTATTATAAATGAAACATTGAACCTAATAAATAATAGTTCATATTTTAAATATAATAATGAATATTGGAGTATAAATAAGGGATGGGTAATGGGATGCGCGATTAGTGGGCTTATGGCATCTATGTTCATTAATGACATGGAAATCAATATTATAAAAGGCAGTATACTTAAAAAAGAAGTACTACATTATTTTAGATATGTAGATGATAGTTTGATAATTGGTAATAAGAGGGCAATATATAAATTATATAAACAATTTAATAATAATGTTGATAATATTAGGTTTACTACGAAAGAAATTGATAATGAAATAAGGTATTTAGTTACTGAAATTATTTTAAATCAAAATAATGATATTATAATTAAGCATTTTATTAAAGATTATAAATTAAAGAAAATTATATCAATTGATTCAAAACAACCATGGATACAAAAGATGAGTGTAATTAAGAATTTTAAATATAAGAATGATAGATTTAATACAGATAGAAATATTGCTATGTTACAGAAGGATAAATTTAAACAAATATATATGGGATATGGATATGCAGCGCGTAGTATTGATAATATATTTTCACAACATGGAGTAAATAGCACAAATAATAATAGATGTAGGACTAATAAACAAAAGAAGTGGATAAAAATTTCATATTTGCCTAGTGTATATAATATATTAAATAAAAAAAGTAAAAATTGTATAGATAAAAACATTAACGTGGGATGGGCTAATAGCTAAAATTTGGATAAATTGATAACTAATTGTAGGATGAAAGATGATATAAAATATAAGAGAGGAATGGTTTATAAAATTAGATGTAATTTTTGTAATATGATTTACTCTGGCCAGACATCAAAGCAATTGGGAGAAAGAGTTAAAGAACACAATGATGCTATTGCTAGGAAAGATGATAGATTTGCGTTATATGTTCATTATTTGCAGTACGGACATAAAATAAATTGTATTGATAATATAAGTGTTCTTGATTATATTAAAAATGTTAATAGACGTAAAATATATGAAACAATCTACATCATGTATAATAAAAACAACTGTATGAATATATACAAAACATCCATTAAGTTAAATAATAAGTGATTAATGGATAAAGAATGGATAGTTAATTAATTAATATATGTGGATATATATCCATTCAATATATATAACAGAGTAATTTTGTAGTAGAAAGAAAAAAATCACATAATAGATCGTGTCAGATATCCATTTGTTTATCTGTCTTCTCTCATGTATTGATATAGATGTCGCTGTATGTGCTTTAAATCGTAGAGACATATTGAAAAGAGCAAAAAAACATAATTTGCCGAAAAAGGCTTTTATATAATAATTTTATAATTTGTAATCTTTGTTGCTTGTATATATGTATTTTTAAACATATTTGACTATTAAATTTCAATATAAATAATTAAAAATGACTCTGCAAAATATTTTATAACTAAAAAGTAAAAAAAAAAATATTTGGGTTAATATACTGAACTTGAAATAAAAGTGGAAAATGTCCATAAATTAATTATTTCAATCACTATTTTTAAAATTATTCATTGAATTAAGCAATTTATAGATGCCCAATGTTATTTCAAATTACATATACCAACCAAAATTATGGTTGAAAAAAATATATTTTTGGATTTTTAGTATATAAGTCAAATAAAATAAAAGTATTTTATGTATTAAAAAAAAAAATTATATATATATGAAAAAAATTAATGAAATGTTAAAAATATGACCATTTTTTAACAAGTTCAATTCTTACAATGACATACTGAATTTTTTTTTACATTTGGTTGACAGTACAATTTCTCTCAAAACTAGTTTATGCAATGTAAAGATAAAGTATTATGTTTCGTTAACCTATCATGGAGAAAGTAATAAAGTTAAAAATTTATGACCATTATTGTAAATGCAAATAAAGATTTTAAATTTTTAAAATTATTAATTTTAAATTTAATCACAAATTGTAAATTTTGATATATAAGTTTTAAAATAGATAATTGAATAACAGGTTTATTATAATTCTCATATCATTAAAATGATATATCAAAAAACATCTCAGCATTTCAAAACATTATATTTTTTGTTCCCGTTCAGTTTAGCAAAAAAAAAAAATTGGGTTGGTTCCACATTTTGGTCCACAAAAAAACAACATTTTTTTGTTGTTGTTGTCCTGCAGTTTGGTTCTGAGTGATATAGCCTTTAATATTTTTTTTATTCATATTTTATTTCCATTAAAAATAAACATTGTTGCTACAATAATTCAAAACATTTTATTATTATATTTTTAAAATATAACATACATGAAATGAAATAATGATCTCAACCACTGTATGTTTTACAATTTTATAAATCGGAATGAATTACAGTATTTAAAAGAATAAGATATAAGGTAAGAAATTTACTATAAATTAGTATGGAAATTAATTAAATTTCATTATAAATTGGTTAACACATTTACTAACTGAATAAATTTTTTATATATCAATATTTTAACTAAAACAAATGAAAATTGGCTTTAATTATTAAAACATTTTCTAACATACTTTCATTCAGACTACGATTTCCACAGTGAATAATTTTAAATCAAAGAACAATCACCCAACAGTAACTTTTGTTGTTAGAGCTCCTAAAACTACCATTGCAATATTATATAAATGTGAATATGTGTGTTTATTTTCTTCTTAAAATTCTAAAATACAATTTATTCTTTCTAGTCACTTTATATTGTCAAAATTATTCAACAAAAATTCAATGTCTACATCTATGAAATAGGCAATCTCTGTATAGCTAACTATTTTTTTTTTTAAAAAAAAAAATGTCTACATCATTTACATCCTCATGGGGTGTCTTACTTTTATTAGATGATCCTCCTTCATCTTCACTTGCGACTAAATTTTTTTGTAAGAGCTCCAATTTTTTGTAAAGAATTAAATAAAATTTGAAAACAAGAATTCAAATAAACTGTTCCTAAGAGACTTTCATTTTCTAATAATGATTTTTAGTGATTAGACATTTAATCATGCAAAATATCAGCAAAAACAATTTTTTAATTTTTGTAATTTTATTTTATATTTAATCCAAATTCTGAAAAATCACTTAACATTAATTGCCCATTCTGTAATTTCATAGTTGCTTCTGTTAAGTTGATAATGTGTCAACAATTAAGCTTAATTTCAACAATTTATTTTTGGGAAAATAATAATCTAAATTATTTTCTGATAACATTTAACAAATGTTTTTACATTCTAATAATGTTTTAAATATATTATACATACTACACCATCTAGTTATATAGCCCAAAACTGATCTTTAATTTTATTATTTTTATATTTCAATATAAGAGGTGGAATTCACAACTTTTTTTACTAATTCATGTAGTTCAGATATAGTGTTATTTAAATAGGCATCTTTAATAGAATCTTTAACTGCTAATTGAAAGATATATACAGCACAGAACTTCTTTAGATTGATCCCTACTTCAGTTTTCATTATAGTTGACTATTCTTCTGTATCAATTCCTAATAATTGATAAATTTGATCATATTAGCTTTGTTATCTGCAATAGCAGAATAAGTTTGATGCATATCAATATTATATTTTCCTATTCCAACCATTTTTTAAATATAAATCCCAGTATATTTCTCTTTTAATTTTATCATCTATTATCAATTGAGCATTAATTCCCAAAATTTATATATTTTATTGAGTAGCTATATCAACTTTTAATGGAATTATTCTTTTTTCAAGGACTTTAGTTATATGGGCAACAATTTTAGCCATCTCTGCTATCAATAATTTAATTTTTTCAGAATTCACTGAAAATTTTTTGCCTATCACAATGGCAATTGGATTTTTTTTTTCTTTAATCATGAATGCTCGAATTTCAAATGGGCAACCATTAAATATAATAAGTTCTACACAAGTTTTAAGAATTGTTTTTTTTTGTTTTATTTTACTTTTTAAAATTCAGATTTTGTGAATTTATCTAAAGTTCCTTGCAAACAAATTTCTAATCCATTGACACACACTTGGAGTAGGTTCATCTTTCTTACTAAATTTTATCTTCTTCTTTTATCCACCTTTGAACATTGCAATGCTGCTTCAAGGACCATTCCAAATTCACAGCATGATTTCCTTTGCATATATTACAGATGTTTTTATTTTCGATTTTATTATATTTAAAAAAATCCCTACTAGAGTTTATTCCATTTCTTCCCATTCTGTTACTTAAACACAATAAAAAAACAAAAAAAATAAAAATTTTAAATTGATAACATTCTAATTGATAATAAAAACAAATATTTGAAAGAATAAATAAAGAAGCAAAACTCTCCATACAGTAGTGCCACCCTGTTCCAACCAGAGTAATCAATGGATGCTAGAAGTACATAAACACTTAAATTACATTAACTTGGATTATCAGTCCAACAAGAGATCAGCACTAAATCATCGATTAATTCAAAATCCTCAATTTAGCATACGGAACATCACATTGACATTAAAGTTATTTATTATTAAACAATCCTTACTTTTATTGCTATTATAGATAGCAGCTGACTAATAAAGAGTGTATGCTGACCATTTTTCTGACAAATACGATAAAGTAAAGCTAAATGACACCATAATGATTGATATGATGATTTGAAAATCGGAACTAAAAAAAAAAGAAACTTAAAAATTTTCGGATACAGTTCTGGTTTTTATTCCTGCAAAAATAATGGATTTTCCCCCTGTTTAGTTATGGTTGAAGCCCTAAAAAAAAAAGACACGCTTTTTAGAAATGATCAGATTTATTGCTCCAAAGCTCATAAGAAATTCGAGTACAGATTGCCAAAACTGGGCTCAATCTAAGAATTTTTTATCCCAGATTGTGACACTCTGTCTTGTACCAAATCACACAGAGATATATAATTTGATAGATGACTTTTAATGCAGAACACACATATAAAAGCAAACATTTATTAAATTATGCAATAATTTTAAATGTTTAGTAAAAAATAACATTAACGAATCATAATTTGTAAGTGCAAATAAACACTGGTAATTGCATTTGATCACACTATGCATGCACATACACATATATGGAAAATTGAATTTCCTCAAATTACTGACAATTATTTATATATTTTTTTAAATATAATAAATAATTTTATTTTCTGGAAAGAAAAAATTTGAAAAAAAAATGTACCCAGAGAGTAAGAATTTATTAATTCTTTCTAAACTTCTCTGAATTAATTCTCAGTGCTTTTATTTATGTATTGTTTTAAAATAAGCTTTTAACAAAAAAGTCATCAAAAATTTTTATAAAAGATACACTCATGTATTTGCAGTGATTCAAGAGAAAACTGACTTTCTATTAGATCATGTGATTTGAGCATGCATACTACATATCTTATTCTCACTAATTTACATGAAAAATATAAAAAAATGTTTCTCTGTACATCTTATGTATATCATGTAGTATATCAATTTTTTTTTTGACATTATGGTTTAATAAATTATTAAATAAATAAAAATGGTAACTAACATTTAGTGAAAATGATTATATCAACATTTTCCTGTGATGTTTCAAAAGCAATTGCTCTGTAACTAAACAATGAAAATTTTGAAAAATAATATCCCTATTTTAATAATTTATATGTTTTATATTTAATTTTTTCTTTCTAAATACAGATAAAAGAAATTGCAAACACAGGCAGACAATAAATAAATAAATAAATTTAAAATAAAAATAAGAACAGTATAAAAATGCAGGCACTGGTTGATAAATATTATGAAAATTTAGTTATTAATTGATAACAATACAAAAAAATAGCACTATCCAAAAAGTTCATGACAAATAAAAAAAAAAAAGACACAAATTTGAAGTATTATGAATTGAAGAAATGAAAACAACAGTTCAAAAGGCAAAAAAATAATAATAATGAAAAAAGGTTTAGCAGTATAGAAAATTAATAAAATGGTGAAAATTAAAATAAAAATTATAAAATCATGTAAATTTGAAATAGTTTTAAAATACAATGTTGTTTCCTCTTATCGTAAATCATCTACTGTAATATTGAATAATCAATGGATACCATAAGGTATAATACTATAAAAAAAATTTATATGCAGACTGACTAGTTTCTAGCATTTGATTTTGTAGGTAAAAATTAGAATTCAAAGCGGAAAACAATGCATTTACACATCACTATTTGTTTCTTTATACTATTCAAACTTTAAAAATCATAGGTTTCAAACTCAGACTCTCTTGCATGGCTATATAAATCTGACATCAGATCAGTTTCTATATATTTTTGAAATCTCAACTTCATAACAAATATAGTCTTCTTCTAACCTTTAGTTAGAAATTGGGATCACAAAAATATATAGAAACTGATCCAATGTTAGGTGTAATAATTATACAAGTGGATTAGACTGGGTTTAAAGTCTTGGATTTTTTTTTTAATTTCTGATTATTAATTTAAATAGTATAAAAGTCAATGTTGTCTGCTAAACACAACAGTTTCAATTGAGAATCCTAATGACAAAGGCAAAATACAGAAAACATTTAATTTGGAAATGAAAATTTTATAGCATTACCGCGCCTAGTGTTCATTGATTACTCAAACGTACACTACATGTCTCTAAAGTAAGGAGAAGATGGCTATATTTGGAAGCATATGAGATATTGCCGGTAAACAAATAAATAACAAGAATGAAGTACATCACACGCACTAAATGGGGAGCCAGTCAGTGGATGATCTTTTGTGGATAGCCAATCTGCGGATGATCCTTTTATTACAGAAACAAATCTTATTAACTACTACAAATAATTAGCCAGTCAAATCAATATTTGTTCAAAAATAATGTTTATAATATATATCGTTGTTACATTTTAAACTTCGAAAACTGTTTTTATAAGCACAGATTACATTCCATGTTAGAAATCAAACAATGTTTCTCTGGGTAATGTTTGCTATTAAGCCAAATTATTAGACCGCTATAATTATGATATTTCCATTCTACATATTAAAAACTACACTATTTCTTTGTACTTGTTAACCTATTTCTATTACCGAGCAAATACCATCATCACAAACTTTAACAAACACGTCATATAAATAATTAAATATTTAGAAAAACAAATACTGTATTGTTTTTTAAATTTCCCACTTTAAATGAGACAAACGATAATGAAAGCCTTGACTTCCGTTTCTAATTAAAATTTTAACAGTATTGTATATGACAAAAGAAAATATAAATCGAGGAAGTACGCTAGATAGCAAATTCTCACCTGAATTCCGCATCAAGTATGTTTATTTAAAAAAAAAAAAGGGTTAAGACAACATTTTATGACTTTAATGTACACGCTTGTGGAACAATCGATAGAGTCTTAATGGTAATTTTTCTATTATGCTGCCCTCTTTTGGTTATTTGTGACATTATTTCGTAACTCAAATATATTACAAAGTCCAATGTACAATACAATATGAAATTTGTAAAATAAAAAATAGAAGGCAAATAATTAGTATAAAATTTCTATATTAGCACAAATTCTTACAAATTTCTTACTGCTAATTTGAAAATATTTTAAATAAAAACATATTTCTCAGCCTAAAATATGAAAATCAATCTGAAAAATAACTGGTCTCTTATATCAACCCAGATAATTGTTTCCAAATTTTTTATTATTCATTTTATTCTAATGAATGTCTTCATTTTTTAAGGTCACGTATTAAAGACATATTATTTCTCTCATTCCGTGAATTTTCTTAAGGTTGATTATGGTGTTTAATTTTTCATTACAGTAAAGTTGAAATGAAAAGCAATGACAAAATACGAATGATAATAGTGCAGAATTACAATTCGCGGTAAAATAAGTTTTTAAATCTTTATAGATATAATAAACACCTCCAATACTTCCCCCCCTTTTTTTTTTAAATTCATATAAATAAAGATATAATAAAAGGTAAATGACCCTCCAGATGTATTTCGTGCTGAACCAGCATTCACCAGTTAGCCCAGGTCACTATCTCTCATATATATTTCTATTATTTGCAAAGTATTTATCTAGAGTAAATTGTTACATTTTCATTTACCATTGTCAAATTCCCTCCACTCACAACTTTGATGCTACCCATTTCAGATAAATACACTAATGATTACCACTAATCATCTTCGAAACTGGAGATTATCTCTAACACAGATATAAATTTTAAACCTCAGTTAAAGATTAATATATCTGATTTTTATTTTATTTTACACACACGTACAGAGTTATTTACCTTTCTCTGTCCCGTATGTAATATCTTTATAGATATAATAAACACCTCCAATACTTCTTTCACCAAGAGAATATTAACAATACATGTGACTTTCTCAGTTTAAAAATACATATTTCCAAAAATATATACCACACATACATCTCACTCTAAATAATTCCTTCTAATGCATCATTTGTATTTTCTTGCTCTTTAATCACAAGAACTGTACAATTCATTGTACTATTCTTAATTTCTCAACAACTATGTTTTATTCTTTTCAATATTTCTGTAATTCTAATCTTATATTTCCATCTCAATTTTTTCATTCTCTTTCAATCTATATCTCTAGAGTCATCAATTGTTTTCTTCTTCTTTCCATTATAAATTGTCCAAGACACAGGTTAATATAAGGGCAAATGTTAGAAAATCTGGTACATATTAGATCTACTTCCCAAGTTTGTGACAATAGAATCCCATACTTTTTTCCAGTGGGATTTTGTGAAGTTAGAAGAAAATGTAAAAAAAAACCAATTATTTAAAAAAATGAACATGCATTATATTACAAAGGCACAAGTTGGGAAAACAACAATGTGAAGATTGATGGTGTATCAGATAGACTGGAAAGATTAACCATTCAACTTAATGGAAGATATCAAATGCAAATAATTCAGGATTATGCACTTACAACTTTTTCATTTTGATGAAAGAGTAGTGAAATTTTTATATGGCCGTAAAAATGCTTTTGATCAGACCAACCAATATTTTGAAATAATCATGGAAGATATTAATGTTAGAATTGGTAAACAATTGAATAATGAAAATACTGTGGATAAATTTGGTTATGATGCTAAATATGAAAGCACACATACTTGTGGACTTCACAGCAAAAAAAAAAAAAGCTTTGTATTATGAATTCTATCTTTAAGAAAAATGCTAAATGGAAATGGGCATGGAAAAAACCCAAGAAAAGTCTAACAAAATTAAATTATATTTTAATTAACACAAAAGATGTACTTCAAGATTGTAAGTTTTTTAATAAATTCATAGGAAATGATCATCAATTAGTAACATGTAAGATATGTGTTAATCCAATACTAGTGTAACATCCACTGCTCTGTTAGGTTTTTTTTTACGAGTTAACTACCCATACTGGGTGACCAAATTACATCCTATCTTTAAATTTGTTTAGTCAGACAATTCAGTAAGATTTAATGGACGCAATTATTTTTCCTGGTCACACAACACCCTTTTAACTAATGTAACTACTAAAATAATGGGATCAAGTAAGCCAGCTTTTAATTTATTTGAAAGGCACCAGGATTCTGTATCAGAATCCACTGGCTAAAACCCTTTTTATTTATTTAGTTACGATGAAATTATCTGGAAACTCCGGAGGATTGAGTTTCAGTACAGCATTGGCAAAGGTAAATTATATTTTCAAATCTTAATAATTAACATTAATAACGTACAATGAATAATTGGTATTAGAAATAAATATTTTTATTCTAACAAATTAAAATATAAAAATAAAAAAAAAACATTTTGAATTAATTAATTGGAAAGATGACACGCATGCTAATCCAGATGTGAATCAATTAATAAAAAAAACAGTTCAACAATTATAGTTCTTAGGTAACAAGAGTCTCTTGGAGAATAAAATTTAAAGTCTTTATCAGGATTATTTTAAGCTTATTTTAAGAATTGTTTGCAAACTTTGTCACAATCGGGAAAAGTTACTCTTAACTTACCGGTAAGTTGGTGTAGGTTTATGAGATCCCGAGCTCATAAGAATTTCCATTGGTCTCTCCTGTTGGCATCTTCCATTGTTGTTCCGTTCTATAGCTGGAGAAAAGGCATGGTGGCAGTGACCCTTTCATTGCAAAAAGCGGATCTTCACAAGGTCCGTTTCCATGCTTGTGTGACAGCTTGGTACAGCAAGTGGCGTACCTATGCAGAAGTATATTATTGCCACAGGTTATGCTTGTGAAAACCTCCAACTCTCAGACACATAACTAGAAGGTAAAGAGAAGACCTAGATCGAAGTTGTCCTCTTTTTATATCTCGATCCTGTTTTTGAAACTTCTGCACATTCTTTTGTCCTTTTATCAGCATATAAGATAATAATCTTGTACACTCTCTCTTAAATTTAAGTTACAAAGTCCTCCTTTCACAAAATCCCTCTGCCATCTTTAATTAGCTAAAATATTTTTCTTTTAGCTTATCTGGATTAGTAATTTATGTGTCTTTTGTTCTTTCCAATTTTTACCTTAATTTTTAATTAGATACAAAAAAAAATATGGACGAAAATTTTACTTTCATTGTATGTTTTTTTAAAAAAAAATAGATTATACCAACCAAAATTTAATTGTATCTTTTTAATAAGAACGCTAAATTTACTTTTTCCTTTTTTTCTTAGCTTTTAAATATCTTACCGGATGCCAATATATTTGTACCGTATAAACAAACGGTATTAAAAAACTAATATTCACAGTGATATTCCTAATCTTCATAAACATTCCAATGAATTTAAATCAGAACTTGCAAATTGTTTTTTAAATATTAACAGATTTTGAAGATAATTTATATTTGAATGAAATCAATAGGAAGATATACTTATCCACTATTAAGAACTGCAACAAAGATAGCTGCTATAAAAAAACAGCAATTGACTAGTAAAATATGAAGAAAAGAAGGAATCTGAAAATATATAAACATAATCCTAGAATTTTGTAAATTATACAAAGTAACAATATAAGATAATATAATTATAAATTAGTTAGAAAAGTGAGTAAAAATATCAAAAGTATAATACAAAATCTTAATACTAGTAGAAACTTGTTTCTGCAATAAGAAAGATAGAACTATTACAAAAAGAGAGATGACAACATGAACTGTGTTGAAGACTTCTATAAAGATTTATATACCAATAAAAGTACGAAAAATATCCCCATACAATTTACCACATCTTACTGCCCATAATTTTAAGTGAAGAAATGAGGCATGCAATTAAATCTATGAAGAACAGAAAAACTACAAGTTGTGTTAGAATTATAATCAATTTCTTAAAAGCGGCAGCTGAAGAAATTGAAAACTATTTCACAAAATTATATACCAAATGTCAAAATAAGATATCAGACAATTAAAAGAATGCAGTAGTAATATTAATATTTAAATAAAATTATAAAGAAAATATTAGAAGTTACAGACCTATCAGTCTATTATCAGTTCTATATAAAATTTTCAATAAACTCAAGCTTTGGATATTAACCAATGAAAAGTAAAAGCAAGATTTAAAACCTGGTTTAAGCACAGTCAATCATATCCAAGTATTTAAAAAAGTTATGAAAACAGCCAATGAATGTGAACTTCCATGATGCTTTGGATTTGTTGATTATAAAAATGCATTCAATTGTATAAACCTTTTTATCGGTGATTAAAGCATTGGATCATCATGATATAGACCTTGGATATTGTCACATTCTGAAGAATAACCACTAAACATCACATGGTCACCATTTCATATGCTTGCTCATAACTGTTATTAAAACAGGCAAACTCTCCATACAGTAGTGCCACTCAGTGCAAGCCAGAGTAATCAATGGTTCCAGAAGGCTTGTGCATAAAATCCCTATCTAGTGCCTACTAATCCAATATCCCCAGACTAGTTTGTGAATTTCATCAGTGAGGAGCCTTGGATCTGAGAGCACTGCACCTAGATCTTAGGGTCTAATGCAACTCTCCAGCAACCACCTTTTATCTCTACTTAACTACAAAACTGTGTTCAAAATTGAGTAGGCACTAGATGGGGATTTTATGCACAAGCTTTCTGGCATCCATTTATTATTCTGGCTTGCACTGAATGGCACTGTTCTATGGAGAGTTTTGCCTGTTTTAAATCTGAAGAATATTACTCAAAATACAACAGTAATGATTAGTTTACATAGAGATTCTATGAAAATTAATATTGAAAAAATTATGTGAATTAGTGACTCCATATCTGCAAATGTTTCACAATAGTTTTGCAAGAAGTATTTTGCAAATGGAAATGGAAAGTTAAGAGATTAAAAGTAAATGGAGATTATTTAAGTCATCTACATTTTGTTTTTGAAAATAATGCTTCAAGACTTCAGGAAATGTTGCAAAAGTTATCACACGAAAGTAAAAAATTAGAACTAAAAAAAGTAAAATAATTTTCAATGGATTTTTTGATAGAAGAAAATAAAGATTGATAATATTGATCTAGAAAAGGCTAAAAACTACAAATATCTTGGTCCAATAATTAATAAAAATGTCAACTTAATGGATAAAATTAATTATAGAATTAAATTTGGATGGAATGTTTTTGGTAGAAATAACTTTATATTAAAAGTAAATATGTCTATTTGTTTGAAAAGGAATGTTTTTAATAAATATGTTTTTCCAGTTGTTACTCATGAATCTGAGACATGGGCACTTAACTAAAAAACAATATTTAGATCTAAGACCATTTTATGAATTATAATGAGATATATGATAGGAGTAACAAGAAAGGATTGAAAACAAAATATATGAATGAGAGAACTACAGATGTTATTGATATCATTGAAAGAATTAAGAAACTGAAGTGAAGCTGAGCTGGAAATATTTTTAGAAGAGATGACAGTAGATAAATAGTAGAAATATTAAAATTGATTGCAATAGATTGTAAAACATCCAGAAAGTTACCACATATAAGATGGAGATGGAATACGGAAGTGTGCTCTGGAGAAATTATGCTAAAGATCAGAAAAACTGGATTAACCTTGGAGAGACTTTCAACCCACAGTAGTTTAATAATGATTGAAAATGATGATAGTCATATGAATATAACATATATGTGCACATACTCTAGTCATTTTAACAAACTTATAAATAACTTGACTTATCAAATTTGTAATACTGATAATATAAACATATTCATAGAACAACCGGTATTGAAAATATTATGAAAATTCACAAGCAAGATACTCAAAACATCATTTAAAAGAACTTACAAATGATGCCCACCTGTTCTTATATCAATGTTAATCTAATTATCTGATAAATAGATTGACATTGGTTTTTTTAAAAAAAAGTGTGAATTATTTTCAAGTTCATTTAAACTATTCTTTAGAGATTTGCTTCTAAATTATCATAGTAATGTTTTGGACTTGGATATTTTATTAAAAAAGTTTAGATTATTAGCTATACTTATTTGATAAGCTGAGAGTTATTTGTGAACCTAGTTAAATAATTCGAATTTCATCTTAATTGATATTTGAAACTGTAAAGTAACTTGATAAATATAAGAAGCAAAAAGATCTTTAATGAAAAAGTTTCAGCCTTTTTAAGAATCAATGCTTAGTTTATTATTATATAACAAACTGAAGGTCAAATAATAACAATACTTTTTTAATCTAACAATCAAATTGGCATTGATGTAAGAAATGCAGGCATTATTCATATGTTCATTTAACTGATTCTTTGGAACACTAGCTTGTGAATTATCAAAGCAACAACTTTGGACTTGGGTTATCTTATGCTTAGGATTATGTATATATTTATGTATGGTTCAATCAAACATGTAATAAAGCTTAATGTATGTCTACATATGTATGTTAATACACATGATGTGTGCATATATATATATATAGTTATTTTATGTGCATTTATATATAATGTGTATTAAACATAGTTCTGAAGAAGACTGTAGGATAGTCTAAATGTAATGTATATATGTACAATAAAAAGTTTTTGCTAAAAAGTGTTCAAAGTAGAGAGAATAAATTGCATTTAAATATACAAATGTTACATGTGTGAGGATATATATTTGTAATCAATCAAATTATTAATAAATCAAAATACTAGATAATTTGTGTGCATTCATTTATAATTAAAATGTATACAAACAAGTTGTCTAGTATTTCAATTTATTTATAATTCAATTGATTAAATTTTATAGTTTTTTTTGCCAACATTATGGTCATATATTTAATGAAAAATGACTATAAGAGATGAGAATATATATACATATGTATTAGGAATGCTTTATTTAAACAATATAAAATTGCACTTTCTAAATAAAGAACAATTGCAAATACATAATCAATTAATTTGAAATAATCAATTGCATAGGACTTTAGTCAGACCCATATATATATAAATTTCTTAAAAATCATAATAAACACAAATTATGCTATTTTTGACTTCAGAGAAATAATAGGAACCAAGAAAATAAAACATTCATGACTTGGTTATCTCAGGCCTTTGCCAGAATGGCTTTGTCAGACCCAGAAATTCCTGCCTCTATAGGTTTAAAAAGCAGAAATAGCTAATGCAGTTCATCTCCATCTTATTTTATCTTTAGTGAGACATGTGAATCTATAATTTGATGTAAACCAATTTGTTATGTAAGATATAATCAATGTGTTGAATTAAGGATTGATTCTAGCTCATATAACAATTGTGAAAAGTTTGATTATTCAATACTATTAATGGCTATCTGTTTCTAAAAAAATATACTATAATACATATAGTCCATAATAATCTTAATAAATTTATTATTCTATGTATCTTTATCATGCATTTATCCAGTAATAATTATTTTCAAACATTCATCTACATTTTGATCTTCTGCTAGAGGATTTAAATTAGACCATGAATAGCAAATTGTACCTCACTCTGCATATTATCTTTGTCATGTTTTTTGCCCTATTAGGTTCTGATAATTTTACATACATAAGAATTAATAATTTTTCTAATAATTAAACTAATTAAAAAAGCAAGTCATATATAACTTGACATTACTTTTAAGAGCTTGTAGTTACAAAAATGCCCATAGAGCGTACCAATAGCTCAAACAAGCTTGTAATAAACAAGTGCGGTATGAGAAAATATTTAAAATCTCTATCCAAAACACTCATCTCCAGACCATGGTTTCGAGCTTATGGCCCACATCAGTGGAGAGCTAGAATATTCAGACACTAGACCTAAAATATCAATTCAAAAAACCAGCACTTATTTCATACGTATATTTAAGAAGAAATTCTGAAATTTTCGGACATGAAAATGTCTTTAAATTCAGCTATCTAACTTAAATAGCTATATGGGACTGAACTAAATTCAGATCTACCATATTCTAATAGCCTCAGCATAGCCAAAGCCTTAAAGATAAAATTATAATAATTAAAAAAGCAAGTCATATATAATGTGACATTACTTTTAAAGAGCTTGTAGTTACAAAAATGCACATAGAGAGCGTACCAAAAGTAATGTCACGTTATATATGACTTGCTTTTTTAATTATTATAATTTTACCCTTAAGGCTTTGGCTATGCTGAGGCTATTAGAATATGGTAGATCTGAATTTAGTTCAGTCCCATATAGCTATTTAAGTTAGATAGCTGGATTTAAAGACATTTTCATGTCCGAAAATTTCAAAGTTTCTCCTTAAATATACGTATGAAATAAGTGCTGGTTTTTTGAGTTGATATTTTAGGTCTAGTGTCCGAATATTCTAGCTCTCCATTGATGTGGGCCATAAGCTTGAAACCATGGTCTGGAGATGAGAGTGTTCTGGATAGAGATTTTAAATATTTTCTTATACCACACTTGTTTATTATGAGCTTGTTTGAGCTATTGGTACACTCTTTATGTGCATTTTTGTAATAATTTTTCATTTTTTCTCTCATCATCTTATTACTAATTCAAGGTTTTTCTTATTCTTTTCATACGATTTTTTTTTTACAAAAAAATCCATTTTTTACTTTGTTTAAACTTACTTTTTATCCCATAAATCTGAACTATCATTATTACTATTATTCTAATTTATCCATTTTGCTCATTTCTTCTTCTTATCTTAAAAGATAGCATTACCATCACTAAATTTTATTCCAAATCTACACAAGTTCGAAAGGATCTGCTTATACTTTTAATACTGTTTTGAATCAATATAAGATCCATGTAAAATAACAACTGGATTTTTTTCATAAATGTCCAATTCATTTATTTTAAATATGATTTTTTTTTACCGAAATTT
The DNA here is from genome assembly GCA_028023455.1 of Epiperipatus broadwayi. Taxonomy (NCBI): domain Eukaryota; kingdom Metazoa; phylum Onychophora; class Udeonychophora; order Euonychophora; family Peripatidae; genus Epiperipatus; species Epiperipatus broadwayi. The sequence continues at coordinate 253,108 of JAQFVV010006849.1, forward strand.
ATCATATCTCTAATTTTTTTATACCTCATTAGTAACCTTTTACCATCTCTTTCTTGACTTATTGCTTTATTCCAAATCTTTATTCCTATACAATTACATTTAAATATTGTTCAATTTTGTATTCGTCAACTTTATCAGCACTTAATACTTTATATGCTTTTTTTTTTTTTTGCTCTTAGCATCATTATTTTACAGTATTTTATATAAAAAGTGGAAATAGATTAAGAAAAACTACTAAACAGCACACAATCACTATTCTTTATATTTACACAAGCTGTTTTCACAGAGCCTAAACTCTTCATACAGTAGCACCACTCAGTACAAGCCAGAGTAATCAATACATACAAGGTTTATCCCTATCTAGTGCATAATCATCCAATATCCCCAGACTAGTTTCTAGCTTGTGGATTTCATCAGTGAGGAGCCTTGGATCTGAGAGCACTGCACTGATGAAAGCCGCAAGCTAGAATCTAATCTGGGGATATTTGATGAGTAAGCATTAGATAGAAGTTTTATGCACAAACCTTTCTGCATCCAAGTGACACTACTGTATGGAGAGTTTAGCCTCTGTGTAATACATTAAGAAAATAGCAAAATGTCACCTGAATTCCAAATTTATTGTTTATCAGGAAAAAAAAAATATTCATGGTAATGGTAAACTATAATTTACTGACTATGATATGAAAGATTACAGTAGACTACTGCAATCTTAATTGTAATTATTATATTACATTGCTCTCTGTTGTGTATCTATGATTTTAATTGGCGTTTCCAAATATATTACAAATGTAAATGTTCACATTATATATATTAGTTTTTAAAAGAAATGTGAAATAATAATTAGAACAATATATTTGTAGTTGTTTTCAATACAATGTGCATATATCGATATGTATGTGCAAGTTTGTATAAATTAATCAAATTCAGGTAATATCTTATTTTGTTTTTCCTCCGTATCAATGTTTTTATTAAAATAAGTATTTGAAAACAAATTATATCCAAAATAATATTTATTAGGTTAGTTAAAAAGTAAAAAATTTCTTTATTGAAATTCTATGCTGGTCATGAATTTTGCTGGTTGTCTGAAAGACTGTTTTCATTTTAAAATGTTATTTAGCGATGACACTTATTCTTTCTGTAAATTGAAGCAGGATAATTTTAAAACATTTACAGTATTAAAATTTTAAAATAAATATACCAAAATATACAATTCATAAATACATTTTAAGTTAACAAGTTTAAAAATATTTAAATTTTTTAGTTTTTGAGAAGTATTACATTTTATTAGCTTTATTGCACTTTTTATGGTATATTAGCTTTATGGGGTATTTAATTTTTTTTTTTATGACATATTAAGTTGTTGTGAAAACTGGATTTTCAACAAATACATAAAAAAATTGAATATGGCATTGCTAGGAATGACAAAGTTAATGATTATATACATACAATAAATTTTTGAAAAGATAAAATATAATAATAATGGCTACAACAATGAAAAGATTGTACCCTATCTCATAAAATATCTAATCAGAAAAATAAAGTAACAATTTAGGAAAGAAACCAATAAACAATTGCAGTCATACAATACATTTCTTTATTATTATTATTTTCAAATTTACAAACATAACAATAAATAGTTGGTTTCCTATCAGTTTTTATTTTAGTTTCATCCTTCACTCATAAGTGGATTTAGAAAGTCTTCCATAGAATAATTTAATAATTTATAATGGTGAAGCAAAATTTGGTATTCCTAAGATAACTGAATCATGATTTCAAAAGTCACACAACTACTAAAATGGAAGTTTTCATGACTTTGAAAGTCACCTTTATTTGTAGTTTTGTAATCACACAAATAACAATTAAATTCATTACAAATATAAGGTTCTATAGAAGTATATGTCTTTTCACATTTCAATGACTGTGTCTGTGCTAAAGTTTTGTAATTATGCCATCTGTACTTAGAAAGCTGTTTTCTTGTATGAATGTTTTCATGTGTTTTTAAATTACTTTTCCAAAAAGTTTTATATTCACAGAAAGTGCAATAAAAAGATTTTTGTCCTGTATGAAGTCTTTCATGTCTTCTTAATGTTCCTTTATAAGAACTTTTATATTCACAGTATGCACAACTAAACAACTTTTGTCCTGTGTGAACTTTTTCATGTGATTTCAAACTACTTTTAGAAGAAGTTTTGTATTGACACAAAGAGCAACAAAATGGTTTTTCTTCTTTTGTGTGATTTTTTTCATGTTTTTTTAAATTACCTTTAAAAAAACTACTGTATTCACACAAATTGCAATTATAAGATTTTTCTCCTGTATGAAGTTTTTCATGTGTTTTCAAACTACTTTTATAAGAAGTCCTGTACTGACACAAAGGGCAACAAAAAGGTTTTTCTTCTTCTGTGTGATTCTTTTTGTGTTTTTTTAAATTACCTTTAAAAAAAATTCTATATTCACACAAAGCACAGTGAAATGGTTTTTCTTCTCCTGTATGAACTTTTTCATGTGTTTTTAAATAAATTTTATAACAAGTTTTATATTCACACACTGTGCAAGCAAAAGGTTTCTCATCTCCATGAATTATTTTATGCTTTTTTAATTGATATTTATTGTAAGATTTGTATTCACACAAAGTGCAACAATATGGTTTTTTTCCTGTGTGGATTAATTCATGAGTTTTTAAACGTAATCTATCATAAGTCCTATATTCACATAAAGGGCAGCAAAAAGATTTTTTATCTCCATGAATTATTTCATGTCTTTTTAAATGATATTTATAACAAGATTTATATTCACATAAATTACAACCAAATGGCTTTTCTCCTGTGTGAATAATTTCATGTGTTTTAAAACTTTGTTTATTATGAGTTTTGTAGTCACATAAAGTGCAACAAAAGGACTTTTGTTCTGTGTGAATGCTTACATGTCTTTTTAAATTACTTTTAATATAAGTCTTGAATTCACATAAAGAGCAACAAAAAGGTTTTTCACCTGTATGAATTTTTTCATGTATTTTTAAAAAACTTTTATAAAATGTTTTATATTCGCACAAAGTGCAACAAAAAGGTTTTTTTCTATGCATCTTAAAAGCATTTGTCACAGTAGACACATGTTATGAACTAAAAATTGAATTTTATTTTCATAGTTTTTCATGATTATTTAAAACAATTTTACTTCATTCCAAATAATTTAATATTATATTTAAATAAAGCTTTTAAAAACAAGTGATAGACAAGTTAATGACTCCTTAAATATTTTGCATCTATTTCTAACATGTTTTGTCATATCTTTTCAAGTAAATGACTGCTTAATGTTTACATTTTAGATGTAAAACAGGGTCAGCAAGTGGAGAGAAATCACTGAAGTTAATAAAACATTATTGTTTGATCAGAGTTCATCTTGTAGACAGAACTTAATATACACACATATATTATATTATAGAAATGACAAACTACAACAATGATTAAATATTATTGTTTGCCATAATAAAGCAGCAAACAAAGAAATTGTTCAAATTAAAATCTCAGTTTAGCTTTTTTTGCCAACATTTTAGATAATAGCGGCTGCATGCCAGAATATAATTAAGAATTTGTAGTTATCATAACAATCAATCTTAAAATTATTTAATTTATTAATTAAATAGTTATTTTAAAAATAAAAATACTTTTGATGATTTAGCATAAATCATTCCATGGGAAAAAAATTCAGGAGTGATGAAGTATCTTTCCTAATAGCCTGGAACTTTAGCAAATGACATTCAAAATGGTCATTTTTCAATGTGATTTAAATGATTTATTATAGCAAATGTAATTTCTATATAATCACAATAATTAACTTTCACTAAGAATTATTTCCTGTTTCTGAGAAAACTGCACTTTCCAGTTACATATATCTCTGTTTGCAATTAGAATAATCAATATCATACTCAGCATAAAACTAGCAAACGTAAAAGTGATGAATTTTTACATAAATACTTTGTAGAATTAAGGATTTTATCAATAATATAATCTCAGTAGTCATAAGATGCAACCTTGGTTTATTTAAAAATATTTTAAAACTTGACTTCTTTATTTAATCTGCATACTAACCTAAACAAAGGAAAAAAATTGAACATTAAAGTGGTGTGCGGTATTATATCCACATATATAATGAATAAAAAACATTAATGTTATATCTGAGTAAATCAATTATATATAAAAAAAATATTACATTTATAACAACATAATAATGAAGATATATTTAGTAGTTTCTAAAGACTACAACAGGTACTGAATTAAGAAATGTTTGGATAGAATTAACTTCAAGAGAAATTTTCCAAAATTCAACAAAGGGAATAAAACTATGATGTGGGCCACAAGTGGAACTCCTCCCAACAAAACGCCATGTTACTCAGAAAATTTTCAAAAAAAATCTTTTCTATGTTAGCATGCAATGGAACATCTTTTTTTGTAATGGTCCTTATTTCATATACCTCCAATAATCAAAATATTAAAAAAAATTATTGCAAACAAATATCAAAGTGATTAATTAACATTTTTATTATAATAAACTATCACTTAATAGTTACAACCATAAATAATAATATTCATAACACTTTTAACAATTAAACAGAATATCATAATAAGGCTCAGAAAGACTGGTGAAGAAAAAAGAAAGAGTAACCAGATCAATTCTGTCATAACTATAATGAATGTTTAATGAAGAATCTGAAGAAGACAATCCATTGTGGTTATTCATATCATTCACATAAGTGTCAAGAGTAGAAACCGATTTGATATGTATTAATAAAATTAATCATAACAACAAATTTGAAAATAAAAATACAATTTTTGTAATATAAAAAAAAATTAAAAATGTGATAATGAAATTGTTTGGGTTTAAAAGCTTAAATGAAAACTTTATAGACAATATTTCCAGATGACAGAAAATTCTTATTTAAAAGCACAATCAGTCCCAGCTTGAAGCCATTAGTTGTTTATTAAAATTTGCACATAATTTATTTACATACATTTTAAAGGCTCATATATACAATATTGATGTTTACAAGAATGTATAGACACAATACAATTTTATTAAAAATTATATAATTAAAATGTAAACAAAGTAAACAGTATAAATATTTAAAAAAAAACAACAACACAAAATCCTTTCACTTTTTGTATAAATAAATTTATAAATACTTCTATTTTCCTGGTAATTGGACAAGTAAATTAAGTAAAGGCTTAGAAATTTTATCATCTCTCATTTTTCTTTAAAAGAATATTAAAGAATTATGAAAATTATTAAAAAAATGTAAAAATACTACATTATAATAGTCAAGCTATTTAATAGAATTACATTAGTCAGTGATTTGTTTGTGTCAGCTGTTTTGTGAATTTAAAAATAAAGTTAAATAAATAAAATGTATTTTTTGTTTCTGCCAATTTTTTTATTTATTTATTTTAAATATGGATAAAAGAAATCATTGGCTTGAAGATGATTGCATTCATTAATTCAAAATAAGAGTATGAATAGAATTAAAAACACAAGCACAAACTTGATAATAATTATGCCAATTGTAAACCTGAGACTAAATTTAAAGAAAACGTACAAATAATATATAATAAAAAAAATGATTAATGAAAAAAAAAAATTAGGAAGATTTTTCCAACTAAAAGAAGAAACTATAAGAGTTCAAAGTTTAGTAACTTTATGAGAAAACTTTTTATTACCACAATTAATTAATAAAATAATAAAAATTAAAAGATGAGTACAAATAGTGAAGATGATGGACTTATGCATAGAAAGATTATTGATGAGCTTTAAATAACCACATATAAAGTTGAAGTTATTTAGTTAACAAAGTTTTATCAATAGATATCTATTTTACATTCTTAATTTAAGTATTTTTTAAATAGCAGATTTAAACCCTAAACACATCTGTTGTAGTGTTGTTATAATAGCTCAACAATGTTTTGCTGAATACACAGGATATTCTCAAATCAAAGCACAAAACAGAGACTTTGGAAAAGAGCAGCCAACATCTTTATCTTATGCTTTGGTTTGAAAGTAGCTTCCATAATCAACAAAACATCATCGAACTATTATATGGCACTATTGTATGGAGAATTTTGCTTCTATGAAAAACAACTTGTGTAAGCATAAAGAATGATGATCATGTGATGTTATAACACTACAATGCATGTGCTTAGAATGTAAATCCTTACTGTTTAAAAATTACATACGATCACTGCGCAAATAAATAAAATTGAATATTAAATAAGTTCTACAAATTTCATATATATTGCTTATAATAACTCCTCTCATATACACCCCAATGCAAAACAAAATTTTAATAAAACTTCTTTATTTCCTGAAACTTTTGACTGCCAAGCAGACTTCATCAGAGCATTGATGAAGACTGCTAGATAGTCAAAACTGTCAGGAAAATAAAGTTTTATTAAAAAATTTTTTTGCATTAAAGTGTGTATGAGAGGAGTTATTATAAGCAATATATATGAATATATGAAGAAATGCAAAGAAAGTAAAGAAGAAGAATAATATTATTACAAATTTATGAACTGTTTTTTCTTAAGTAGTTTTACTTTGTTGTATATATTTTATTTTTCAATATTTTATTTTCTTCACCTCCTTGATAAGTAAATGATTTTAGAAATAATCTCTTTATAAGTTTTCAAAGACATTTCATTGTTAATAATAGCATATAGATAAGTATAAACCAGGTGGTAGTGATCAACTTGGCAGTCAATCTATTTCTTGATAAATGTTTAAATACATCCAAAATCATCTACTTATCAGTCTTCATATTCATATTTATACTTCTGACAAGAATAAATCCCAGAGTCATTCATGTTAAAGAACTAGTTCATGTATTAATAAAAGTTAAACAACAATACAATAACTTAAGTAATAAAATTATTTATATAAAACTGTAGAAAAAACAGGCTGTGAGAAAATTTATTATTATTATTTGTAATATCATTTAAAATTTGTTTTATAACTTGCATAATAAAGAGATATAATAAGGTAAAGTTTGCTTTAATATTCTGATATAGTCCAAATTATCATGGACAGTTCTGAATTGATAGTTTCTTCTAATAAATATTTTACTTAAGAAGCAGTGTAAAAATAAAGAAAGGAATGAAAAATAATTGGAAAAGTACAATTATTGTTGAAAGATTTGAAGGGGTGGGTATTTTTAGGAAAATATTGAATAAGAATATGGGGAAAATAATATCTATGATAAAAAATGTTTTATCAACACAATTGCATTGATCATGCAAGGTTAGTTTTAAAAATAGTTTAAATACACTTCCAGATGGATCAATTAAAGGAAAAGTTTTCATTTTTTAAGATTGTTTTTCTTAGTGATGAGTTATCTATTGTTTTCCTGAAGGTTTGTAATGATGATGTTTTAGACTGAATAATATGTCGAACTATTTTCATCATCAATCATTGAATGTCTAAAAATTTTAAACCTTATTTAAACTTTTCTAAATACAAACAATTGTTAGTATGTTCTGACTTGGCCAGTGCTAGTATAGGAATTGAACTTACACCTTTAGATTCTTGAATATCAAATTTTAAGACAACATTCTAACAGACTGAGCTATTCTGGCAAAGGCAATAGAAGTTTCACATACTTATCTACAAAAGTTGGTTTGAATCCTTCTTATTCCTCCACTTTTTTTTAATACTTTTTCTTGCCTTTGTTAGAATGGTTCAGTTGGTTAGAGCATTACCTTAAAGTTTGATATTCAAGAACATATTGGTGTAAGTTTGACTCCTATGCTAACATTGTCACTATTTTGGGCAGCAACACCTGAAAAAAAGCAGAGAATAATATCATTTGAACTGTTATGTAATGAAGCAGTCAATATCTAATCACATCGAGCTTCATGCTTAACCATCTAAGCTAACCAACCATGAGGTATGAAATACACCATTTGTTGTACTATGTGCTGATACCCACACAATTTAATTATAATAATTAAATTATTTTAATACTATTGTAAAAACAAACAGATGTATATGCTATATTTATATGTACAAATCAATAATCTTATTAAGATTTTTGATGAAAATTATATGTTTATATATATATAAAATTAATATTACTTATTATATAATGGGCTTAGAAGGTTCGAGATACTCTTAAGATTCATTATCTAATTTCAAATTACTTTCGCTAATTTAATTTTAAAAAAATATTTTAATTAAATCGCTAATAAATTCTTTGTTTATTTCTATCTATTTAAAAATCTAAAATATATTTTTTAAAGTATCTTGGGCTTTATAAGTTTTTATATCTGCATTAAAACAAAAACGAATGTATAGTTATACATAATATTACTGGGATAGCTGCAGGCAAATAAAGAAAATGCTTTCCTAAAAGGATTAAGGAAAGACATAAAAGGGGACAGAGAACAAAAGAAAGTTAGTAAAATTTTAAGAGAAAGTTCAATCTAAGCCACGTCAAATAGATCCTGAACATGGACAGTAAGTAGAAGAAAGCCAAGCATCTTTCTCCAGACCTCTTGGAGGCCGTCTGCCTCCTGCTGCTGTCATGCTCATTCCATCTGACTGGCCACGCAAGATGACCTAGTGCCGACTTCAACTGCTGACTTCTCCATATTGTTCCCTGCCTGTAACATGAGAAAGCAGCGGAGAGAAGTAGACTTGTCCATGAATGGCATCCACAAGATCCAGAGGTAACCTACAACTGCATAGAACTGCCTTAATCTGTAGATCCCCCATTGTAATTTTAAATAATGTTTAATGAAGCTTTTATATCTTAACTTTTACATCGATTTATCATTTTCTTTTAAGTGTGCTTACTAACTCTCTATAACCCAATATTATCTCACCGTATTTTCAACCATTCAGTTCAAGCAAAAATCTAGTTATATAGTTTTGGGTGGCTCTATTTAAGTTATCTTATTTTGTTTTAGATATATATATATGATTTATTTGTTTAAATATGCCAATACAACCCAACCTCATGAGTTTGAAAAAGGGTTATTATTTGCTTAATTTGGGGAGAAGCAGGGGTTTCATCTAAAAATCAATAATTAAAGTTATTACTTATTTTGATGGAAATTGCTCGCCAGGTTGAGTTTTATTTAAATCTTTTATTCATGGATGCTATTGAAGTTACTGCTAATTGTTATTAAAAGATCATGAACTTTATAAATGTGATCATCATCACCTCTATGATCCCTGAGGAGTATAATACTATTTTAACACACCTATGGGAATTGAAATCAAATACAATTTTATGTTAGTATAGTGTAATAAATGCAGAAATAATTATTAATTATAATTTTCTTGATGATTCATTATTCCAATAGATCATTGCGCAGAGGTTAAACCATTTTAGGCTTTAAACTGTAACATATAGATTTTATTATTCAGGTTATAGCGTTATTAGCATACTTTATTTTATTATATTTATATTTTTTATGCTTTATCATTTGGGAACTTCAGAAGTCCAAAGCCACCCATATTACTGTTCTTCTTAATCATTCGTAATCAGGGATAGAAGCTATTCTCTATGGAACGTGGGGTTTGTGGACTGATAGCTCTGCGGGTCTTGAAGCACAACCTCTCCATTCGGTACAGTTTCACTAAAATATGCAGACATACCAATTTCAGCCAATTAAAATGTCAAATGACAAAGTATCCTAACACCCATAAGAGCCAAATTTCTTTGCATGTTATGTTAGTACCGTTACTCTTCTAATAAATTTAATGTATTGCCTGTTTGATCTCTATTAGTGGCAATGATGTGTTGACGACAATAATAAATCATCTGTTAATTAATCAGTCAGTAATAATTAATCGAGTATGCTTGATTTGAATTGCTCTCCCTTTTACAAATAATGAATAAATCCCATAGACATAAGCAAAACTTGTTCTCATATAATATTCTACAGATTTCGTTACTCCATGCTATATAATATAGTTCAAAGAGACGTAAAGCATTGTTCTTCTCATGTAAATATTCTAAAGATTTTGTATTCCATGCTATATGACATAGCGTCAGAGATATGTAAATATTCTAAAGATGTTAGTTCTAAATAATGCCATTGAAAATATATTAACTTTCCCTATTGTAAATAAATGACTGAGATTGTGTAACTAACTGTTCATTACCAATCCATTTATTGCTAAAATGTAAAGCACAGATTATATAATACATAATTCCAAACAGTCATGATTATCCATATTTTATACATCCATCGCACTAGTGCAATCTATGTAAATATCTTGAAATTGGCATATTAAACTGCTCAAGCTATAAATCCCTCAATGTAACTATATGTGTAATAAGTAATTTGTACAATGTGATTTCATAATAAATCCCAAACTTTATAAATAAAAAATTTAACCGTCAGGCATGAAATATTTCTGTACTATATACATGCGTTTCTCATTATGTTATATTAAATTTATATATAAAATGTAAATCCTGTGTTCAAATCTCCTTTTAATTAATAATTAAACATTAATAAATATCACTTTAATAAATGGTAATTCCTGGGCTACTCTTGGTCACGATCATCATTTTCGATCTCATGCTCTGCTGTCGTGTTTCCAGGCTGAGATTTAAGATAATCATACTGTATCATCAGGGCTGTTGTTCATAGGGTCAGAGACTCAAAGAATAGGCAATAAGTTAGAATCTGTGACTGCTCCTGACCCATGGATCTTGAACATGATCAAATTTGAGGTACTGTTGCATGGACTTTTGGTCTTGTTGTATGAATATACAATTTCGACCGGTACAATAATCTACTAATCTAATCTATGTTATCTGTGTGTTTTTCTAACAGTTGTTTGTATTTGGAAAAGTTTAAATAAGTTTAAAATTTTCTACACATTCAACATTTAATGATAGATGATGCAAATAGTTCAACATCTTGTCATACCTGAGTTATCTACATTTGCTTTTAGAAGTAGTAATTCACTATTTACTCTATTCCAGGATTCTATTTAGTCTAAGCTTAGAGAACCAATGGATATTAAATGGTACTGACTTTTAAACATTTTAAAATTAATTTCTGACTATTGGTCATCTTTCAATGAATGTACATGTAACACTATATCCTAATATTTAATGATAATTCAAATTTACATCAGATATCTTCAGATTAAAAGTGAAAAAATTCAATATGAAATTGGACTGAAATAGGGATGTTATCTACATGGTTTATTGAGTTTCTAAAATATTCGAAATTCAGACAAAAAGATTAAGGATGGGGATGTGGATTTCCAAAGATGCAGCTATTAACGGCAGTTATCACTGTTGCAGACATGACAATTTTTGGAAATTGTGTAAAAGATGTGGAACTGTTTGTTATTAGAGAAGAACAAAGAGGTACAAATAAATATGAAAACTAAATTCAGTAAAAAAAAATGTAGCCTCTTATTATATAATACCTACTTATGAAACAAACAAATCTGAATATATTACTAAGATAATTCATAATCCAAATCCTCAAAGAATCATTTAAATTAAATTCTTATATTAATGCCAATCTATTCATCTACAAATAGATTGGCATCCGCATTATTTACAAGTTCATTTAAATGATTCTTTGAAATTTGGCTTGTGAAAGAATGGGAGTAATTCAAGAAGGATGTAGGATAATACCGATGGTATTTGCTTTTACATTTGGAAGTGAGTTTCGCTTTGTTTTGAACATGAAACTCAAAAATTTTTCAATAGAATAAAAAATAAAATAGGTGGATAAGGATTGGATGGTGCATTAAGGATATCAAATGAGGTTATTCAAAGATAAATAGATTTTTTTTTTTTAATGAAAAATAATTAAGATATTTAAAGGCTAATATTTATAATAAAAAAATGTGTTAACAATATGGAAAGAATATCAAACTTTTTGGACTAGGCAAAGTTAATCAATAATTTGCCTACATGGTTTCAGTATAGTAATAGACTGGGTTCAAGTCTTTGGCTCTGGCTTTGACATTTCCAGTGCTCAAACTTCTTATGAACTCCTAAGCAGTAACATCATTTGATTAATTTTTAAAATAAATTATTTATTTCTATAAATTTGTATCAGAAATGAGATAAATGTTGCCAAGAGTGTATTAAAGATCATATATAAATTGATTAGAAAAAAAGAAGTAATGAAAAATGAATATGAATAAAAAATAATTTGAAATTATGTAAACATAAAGAATGTATAAAATATGAAAAGATCTCAGATAACACTAAAAGAACCCTATTGCTTTTTGTTACAAGGGCAGAAGCTTTAAATATCAGGGAATATTAAAAAAATATGGATTTGGATTGTAGGTATAGCTTATATATTGAATTTAGGATTCTAAGAGAAAATCAAGAGAAATTATATGAAGAGTGAAAAAAATAGTGGTCCAAAGATATGACTGCAAAAAAAAAACTTTATACTAGGAACATCCACAAATTCATTATCATTCTATACCATAAGATTACCAATCATCTATGGAAGCCATAATTTATTTATTTGAAAATTTATACCATATTCATTATCTCTTCAACTTTCAAAATCATTATGATAAATCCTAACATCAACCTTTATTTTTACCATTAAATTTATTGAATTCAATTTCTTCTTATTCCTTGGATTATGCAAATGCTTATTAAAAATCCGAAGCTTTGACCCTAATGATTAGTATTCCATGCTACCTAAAAGAAATATCATAAAATCAAGAACCTTTCTTCAAGTACTGAAATTGCTTTAGCTCATTCCAAAAAATCTTTAAACATATCTAGTTCATGTGAAATATGCTTCACTTTATTATTTCGTGGAAGATCTTCTTCACTTCCTATTTCAATATATATCCTATCTGACAATAATCTAATATTGTGTCTTATCTTTCTGAATTGTGTGATTACTTAACACAGCTAAAATAATCAAGAAATTTAAACTTCATATTACAACAGTTTATTCTAATACTAAAAAAACATAAATTGTTTTATTAATATTTAATTATAAAAAAATATACTGAAAAAAAGAAGAGAAATGATATAATTTGCTTATCAATGTAGCAAAATGCCTATTATGCTCTACTAATGTTCAGTGTTAGTTTTCACAAATAAGATGTTACTCGGTAAATCAAATAGCAATATATACATTGTAATAGTTGCCCAATGGAACCTTGTTATTAATTCCTTTGGCAAAATATACAAAAAACATCAAGTTGAATCTCCTTATTATGATTTATCAAGAATTCTATATTAGAAAACAACAACTTATATTTCTATCTTGAGATATTTCTATAGGAAATATTTCATTATTTTCAACTGTTTTAATCCACTACAGGATGAAGGCTTCTCAGAGTTTAATGCAGTTTCATCAATTTCTAGCTTCTCCTTTTCACATCAGAAAACTTCCTTATTTCATCCATTCATCTCACATGTGATCTCTTTGTAGGTCTTTTATAATCTCTTAGAGTCTTGTTTAAAATTTCAACTATCCATCTATTATCATCTCTTATAATATGTTCAGTTCAGCTCCACTTCAGTTTTTTAATTCTTTCAACATTGTCAGTAATATATGTTTGTTCTTTGTTGCATGTATTTAGTTACTGATCACTTCTTACTACTCCTAACATTCATCTCTCCATACCTCATTAAGCAATGTGAAGTCTCTGCATTGCTCTCCTGTTAAGTTTCCAAGTTTTAGATCCATAAGTAAGAATTGATAAAATACATTTATTAATTTTCTTTTCAAACACAAGCATATTTGCTTAGAATATTAAATTATTTCTTCCAAAAGCACTTCATCAAATTTAATTCTATGATTCATCATCACCAACCATTATTAATACACTGCAGGATGAAGGTCTCTCCAAGTTCAATTCATCTTCTCTGAACTTTAACTTCTCTTCTCCACATCACCTCTGCACATTTTCTTATTTCATTCATCCATCTCACATGTGGTCTCTTTTTGAGTCTTTTACAATCTCTTGGAATCCAGTTTAAAATTTCACTTGTCCATCTATTATCTTATCTTCTAGCAATATGTCCAGCCCAACTCCACTTCAGTCTTTTAATTTTTTCAATGAGGTCAGTAACACCTGTTTGTTCTCTTACCCATATATTGCATTTTTGATCTCTTCTTGTTACTCCTAACATGCATCTCTCCATACTTCTTTAAGTGATCTGAAGTCTCTGTATTGCTCTTCTATTAAGTATTCAAGTCTCAGATCCATAAGTAAGAACTGGTAAAACACATTTATTAAAAACCTTCCTTTTCAAACACATAGGCATATTTCCTTTTAGTATCAAGTTATTTCTACCAAATTCTATGATTAATTTCATCCATTATGTTTCCATCTGTATTAATAATCTGATCAAGGTATTTGTAGCTGTTAACTTCTTCTAACTCATCATAATCAATCTTTATTTTCATATTTTGAGAAAATCCATTGAACATTACTTTACTCTTTTTAACATTTATCTTTAGTCCTACTTTCATCTCCTGCAACATTTCCTGCAATTCTAAAGCATTATTTGCAAAAACATATACATCATCTGCAAAATCTAAATGACTTAAATAATCTCCATTTACTTTCACTTCTTTAGCTTCCCATTTTAATCGACAAAATATTTCTTGCAGTTTCCATATGTATTAATAACTTAGCCAATGTATTTGTACTTGATAACTTCTTCTAGTTCATCATTATTAATTTTTATTTTCTTCTTTTGAGAAAATTCACTGAACATTATTTTAATTATTTTAGCATTTACTGTTAATCTTTTTTTTTTAATCTGATACTTCTTTCAACATCTCCAGAAGCTCTAAAAAATTATTTGCAAAAACAATTACATCAACTGAAATATCTGGATGATTTGAATAATCTACATTTACTTTTAATCCCTTAGATTTTCATTTTGATCCTCAAACTACTTCTTGTAAAACTGCTATAAAAACTCATATATATTAATGTTACTTTGTCACATTCCTTTCTCAATGTTAATCTCCTTAATACAATTATGCAATTTATTCATGACTGTTGCAATTTGATATTCTTTAGAATATGACAATATCCTCAGTTGTGATCCAATACTTTAATTACCATAGAAATCCTTATAGAATCAAATGCCTTTTTTTACAATCCACAAAACAAATATATAATGGTAACTTGTATTTATGAGTTCTTTCTATAACTTCTTTCAATACATGGATGTGATCCACTGTCCTAAAACTATTTTTAAATCCTGCTTCTTCTTTTGGTTGATCAAAATTTGCCATAAAAGAGATGTAATTGTCTTCATAAAAATTTTGTATAGAACTTATAAAAGACTGATAGGTTTGTAATTTCTAACATCTTCTTTATAACCTTTTTTAAATATCAAAATTATAACTGCTTGCTTCCAATCATCTGGTACATTTTTATTGTTTAGACTTTTGGTATATATCTTTGAGCCAATAAACATCACATGATCACCATTTCTTATGCCTGCTTATAACTGTTATTAAAACAGGCAAAATCTCCATATATATTGCCACTCAGTGCAAGCCAGAGTAATCAATGGATGCCAGAAGGCTTGAGCATAAAATCCCCACCTAGTGCCTACTCATCCAGTATCCCCAGACTAGTTTCTGACTTGTAGCGATGAGTAGGCACTAGATGGGGGATTTTATGCACAAGCCTTCTGGCATCAATTACTCTGGCTTGCATTGAGGAGTAGGCACTAGATGAGGATTTTATGCACAAGCCTTCTAGCTTGCACTGAGTGTCAATACATATGGAGAGTTTTTCCTGTTATATATCTTTGCCAACAATTTTTCTATTTATTCATCTGCTTCTTGTAAAACTTTGGTTATAATTCCATCATTTTCTGGAGTTTTTTCCCTTTTTCATAGACTTAATTGCATGTCACATTTCTTCATTTAAAATTGTGGACAATTCAGAAGATGCAATATTTATAGGGGATACTTTTTTAATTCTTTATAGAATTCTTTTACACATTTCATGATCTCATCTCTCTTTTTATAATAGTTCAATCCTTTCTTATTTTATTCTTTTGATATTTTATTCTCATATATTCTTTCCTTGCTAGATTCACAATTATATTTTCTTATATCATTATAAACTCTTTTTTGTACCATTTTAAATATTCAATTCTTCTTAATAGATAATTTTTATATATTTTCATAAATTACTGGTAAATTGTGGTTTTCTTGTTTTATCCATTTTTGTTGCAGTTTTTAATAGTGTATCTGTTATCTCCTATTGATTTCATTCAAATCTGAACCATCTTCAAAATCCATTTATAATTTAAAATGATTTGCAATTGCTAATTTAAATTCCATGGAATGTTTTTGAAGCCTAAGAAAATCAACTGTGAATATTTATTTTTTAAATGATTTTTCATCTCTCTAGTTTTGCATTAACATGTAGCATATTAAATCCTACTAATCAATGATTACTTCCTGTGTTGAATTTATTAAAACATTACTATCTTGAAATACATATCCAATTCTGTTGTATTTTTGTTTGGATGCTTCCAAATCTATTTCTCTTTAGCACTTTTCTCAAAGAATTCATAATATGCAGTTTTTTCCTGTGTCCTCTCTCATTTCTATCACCATAACCAAATTTACTCACCATCTTTCAAATGTTTACCAATTCTAGCATTAATGTCTCCCATAACATTTTAAAATGCTTGTCTGATCAAAAGTCATTTGTACATCCATGTAAAAATTATCTACTTCTTCATTAGACTGAAAACTTGTTGAAATATAAAATTTGAATTATCTGCATTTAGTTTTTTCCATCCAATTGAATAACCAATCTTGTTACACTATATGATGCACCATAAATTTCCACAATGTTGTTATTCATAATGAATTCAATTTTATTTGTGCTTTCAATATTTGCTCCTTCATAGTATAATATGTGTTCACTTTTTAAATCAATTGTATATTCATCTTTTCATGTTATTGCACAAAATCCAACAATGTGACATTTAATATTAGATATTTCTTTCACTTCATGCAATTTTCCTTCATTTGAAAGTGACCTGCAGTTGCAAGTGTCTAAATAAAAAAAATCATCAAAGATCAGCCTGAGTCTGCAATCAAGATTGTTTTGGCCACCAACTGTAACCTTATAAATAAGAGCCATGATTTATTTTTGTCTGATCATGATTGTAAATATCTATAAAAGGACATTCATAAACATTAATTCTGTCTTCAAAAAAACTTAAACTGATATTTCAGTTAAATGCTATCAAGAAACTGAGAAGAAAGATCATGCTATTTCTTAATCTTAAATTCAGATGTAAAAACCCAAAAAACCATGCTGGCTGATGCATGTTGGTGAGTAGTCTTAATCATACAATAAAAACAATTGCAATGACAAGAACATATGAAATGGATCTTAGAAATTTGCCCTGCTCAGTTTCTTTAAGGCTACAAAGAGGAACCAAAGGGGTCTCATTACAGTTAACAGCGAACTCCTTTCTATAACCCAGCAATACTTACCATCATGTGTGCATTGATTTAGAACAATTAAAGACTCCATTGTGTTTATGTCTGTATTACTGTCAAGACATTCTAATTATTTAATAATAACATATAACCTGATAAATAAATATTAAGATATTTATTATGATATTTACAATGAAATAATATATACATTAGTTTAAATTCAGAGATTCTGCTTCATTATTGTTGATAAACTTTGAATATTTAGTTCTTAATGGTACAACTAGTGCTTGAGAAGAAATGGTCCTTTCAAATCCTGGAACTTCTAGACCCCAGATGGCTTAAGTGCAGACATGATTATGTCAGTAGCTAGCAGCATCCTCTCCAGGGGTGAGCATACCTCACTGCATTCTATTAGGGGATTAGCTTACTGCCCTGATAATTGTCTGACTACTTTATAAAATGAGCTTCCAATATATAGCTAGATTCCCTTACTTAAAGAAAACAATTGGATTCACTAACTTGGAGCTCCAATTGGTCTATTTAGACTATTGATCACTTATTTATTTTCATAGTCAACTATATTCCACTTTAAATCTGATCTTAACAACATTGAGTTTGGACAAGTCCATTATTTGATGGTAACAGATTCTAATGACCTGTAATAATTGCACGACTAACCTAATACCACCTTAGTATATATCAATGCTATCTTTGTAAATAATCATATATTAATGCTGCATTGTTTGCAAATTTTTAAATGTGATTAAAGATTTACATAAAGCATAATTACATCTTATTATCAATTTTTAAAATAACGATTTTTTTTTTCATCAGTTAATTATTTATCCAACATCTGCTATAAAAATTTTTTTTTTTTTCTTAACAATAAACTTTTTATCATGTCTCATATCTAAAAGTATATATGTCTTTTAAGGAGATGGCTTTTAGACCAGCATTTGTGAAAACTTTGGGTCACGTTAAATTTTCAATGGGCTGCAAATATGCACCAAGAAATAAAAACATAAATATCTGATAGCAAAAATATTTTTACATTTTTAAGAAAATATTAGTATTAATATAAAAAAAATTAAATACTACCTATGCTTTTTGTAGTTTTCTCAAATTCAATTGTAAATTTAAACTTAAATAATCATAATGTTAAATTTCGCAATTATTTTCAAAATGCAATTGTTCAAAAAATTGCAACCAAAAATGCAAGTAAAATTAATGTGATGTGATTCACTGTGACTTCTCTTTATACGGAGTCAGGAATCTCTCAGTCACTATGTCCAGAAAAACCTGTTAGCCACTTTACTTTCCATTCCCCACCCTAAGTTTTCCTATAATCTGCTCCATCCCATTTCCACAACATAATCTTTGTCAACTCCATAGTCTTCATATCTAAATTCCTCTTATCTTTTCCTAAACCCAGCACAAAAACCAATAATGCATTTTGTATAATCACTTTGTTCATATTTATTCTTCCATAACTTCATTATTTGTACCCTTTATGCATTCAAGCATTTACATTGAATTAACAGATGCCTAATATTTTCTATGCCTTCTTATATAACTTGCAAACTAAATCACCCATATTTTTCCATTTACGTATATATTCCCTTGTTACTAAGGATCCCGTTCGAGCCTTAAACAATAAACTACTTTCCTTACTATTTATCATATATTAACTCACACCTAATATTCTGTTTATTTCTATATATATTTTTAAACTCTTTTTACTCTCCATACTATTTCTCCATCTCTCTAACTCCCTATTCTTTATTAATAAATCTATTCTTTTATCCCATTCCTTACTACTATAACACTCAACAATCCTCTTAATACAATCATCCCATCTTTTGTACAAATATACTGATATAAATTCTTTATCCAAATCTTTTGCATACCGCATTACCTTTCTCACCCATCTTGTTACCTGCCCTTTACTTGTAACCCAATTAAATACTATTTTATCTATTCTTTTATTATCCATAAACTGCAATATACTGAACATTTTCATTTTGCTTTTTGCATCTCTCATATAAAAACTTGACCATCCCACTTCTCCTTGGATTGCCTCCTTTGCTGACTACACGTCTTCCTACTTCCCTTTGTACTTTTTCTAAGTAATCTAATACCCCTTTACTAACATATAATACATCATTGCCATATGTTAACCCTGCTACTGCAACTCCCTTCCATACAATTCTAGCTACATCATATTTATTATATTAATTGTATGAAAACACTGTTAATTTCTTTATCAATCCCTTTCTTTTCTTTGCTTCATTTATCAATTGTTTTGACATATTTTTTTTGTTTTCACAAATGATTGAGGATAAAATGAGTGCATGATGAAATTTCAGGTATAAGTAAAATCATTCAGAATCACTTATTAAAATTGAAAAGTTTTTTCAATACTTCCCACCTACAGAAGATATTCGTTTCAAAAATATATGGATCTTAACTCCTTTCCAACAACACCATTCACATAACTTAAATTTATCAGAAGAAAAAAAATTAATAGAATTGTCAGCAGACAAAAGTTTAGAATTAAAGTTTAAAGAAAACCAAAAGAATTTGCCTAAATTTTGGACAGAAGTTCAGGATGAATATCCAATCTTTAGTGAAAAGGCTATAAAATTGTTACTTCCATTTGAAACACCTTGTTTGGCTGAAAGTAGATTTTCAATAACGATTGTTATAAAAAATAAATTTAGAAAATGACTTGATGTTAGTTCAACAATGAGATTAGCTTTAACTAATTCTATTGGAGCAAGAATTGATAAATTAATTGAAAAGAAGCAACAACAACAAAGCCATTAAATAATTATTTTGCATTGTATGTTCATAATTTAAATGTTTGTGATAAATGTAATTAAATTTAATAAATTAATTTATAATATTTTAATAGCAAATTTTATTTAAATGTGTTACTGCTGCAGTTTTACAAATTTTTTACTGTAACTTTAAACAATATTGAAATTGAACTGATACATCAAAGTAGACTATTTTTTTAATTTTTTATATGTAACAAATAAAATTATGTATAATTTATTTTTAAGACATTTAAACTCAGACTTTCACATGACCCTCAACTCTCCATGCCATCTCTTATTGCTGCCCATCTTGAAAAGATAAATAATCACCAATATACATATTTCATGCTAAACAAGCAATCATCAGTTGGTCTAGATTACTATCTCTACACATATATACAATCAGTGCTCAGCTTTATATTAAGATGGCCAATCTTCATACTTTAATGGACAGGCTTCAAACTACTCCAACCCACAACACTTCAGCCATCCATTTCATTGAAAACCTGATGGTGGAACATCTTAAAGCCCACATTAGTGCCAAAGTTGTCATCCTACCCATGTTGATGTTTAGTCATTCTGACCCCTCGTGTACCAGAGAATATGGCATGGATAGTTGAGGGTCGTGTGAAGGTCCGAATTCAAATCCCTTATATATTACAGTATATACAGGCAGATGTGTGTAAGCCCGTACAGTGTATTAAATTATAATTTATTTTTGTAATTTTTGTTTATATTTCGTATATAAATAAAACCTTATTTGAAAAGAAAACACTTTTTTTTGGTAATTAACAAAATGTGTTAAGCTTTTAAATTAAAAATATGTAGTTTAACTTTAACTCAACTTTTAACTTACAAATTATTTGTTCATTATAAATATTATCAAATTGATCCGAATATACACAATACCGTGCTGATAAACATCACATGATCACCATTTCTTATGCTTGCTTATAACTGTTACTAAAGCAGGCAAAACTCTCTATACGTATTGCCACTCAGTGCAAGCCAGAGTAATCAATGGGTGCCAGAAGGCTTATGCATAAAATCCCCATCTAGTGCCTACTCATCCAATATCCCCAGACTAGTTTCTGGCTTGTGGCCTTCGTCAGTGAGGAAGCCTTGGATCTGAGAGCACTGCACCTAGTCTTGTGCAAAAAATCCCCATCTAGTGCCTACTCATCCAATATCCCCAGACTACTTTCTGGCTTGTGGCCTTCGTCAGTGAGGAGCCTTGGATCTAAGAGCACTGCACCTTCTGGCAACCATTGATTACTCTGGCTTGCACTGAGTGGCAATACATATAGAGAGTTTTGCCTGTTTTAGTACCGTGCTGATGTAATATCTCTTTTATTTTATATTATAATTTACGTAATAAACATTTGAGTCGCAGAACTATTTCAATGAAGTTTATTGGGTCGTATGGTGGCAAAAAGGTTGAGAAACGCTATTTTAGACTATATTCTGAATTAAAGAGATTGTTTTCACTTTTTTTAATAACGTTTATTTAATATACTTAATGAAGTTCGATTCTGTCAGTTACTACAAATATGCAAAGGAGGAATCTAGCTTATATTAAATTATCGTTTTAGTTTTAAATCTATAATTAAATAAAGATAAAAGTAAAATTCTTAACTAAAGTCTCTTTTCAAATTAAAAAAGAAATTGTAATTAAAGGTGCTGCATTTCGCGTAAACACAAAGCTTTCTTCCTGCATATAACTAAAAATATTTTACAATACTGTATACAAGGCAAATAAATATTGTTAAAAAAATACGGTAAATAGCAAAATCTTACCTACATTCTTAATAGATTACTATTATCAGAAAAATAACTCAAATTAACAATAATAATATATGCTTTTCAGTGCTCCAATCATAATTGGAATTTTTGTAATATGCTGCCCTCTTTTGATTAAAAAATTCAATCTTGTGTTAAAGCAAATATGTGAGCCGTAACTGGAGCTGGGTAAGGATAGCTCACAAGAAAGAGAACTTTATTATTTGTTTCTTACCTATTTGGTTTACCCGTACATTAGCAAGTTCTTCCAAAACTGGGAAGATAATTGAATTTAAATTCCTATCTTAAATATACTCCTGTGTTTTTCGAATATATTATAAACGTGAATGCTAAATTTACAAAATACTTTTAAGAAATACTAAAACACATAATTTGCACCACGGTTAAATTTATACGTTAGAACACCTTATATTATTGTTATGAAAAGCATTAAATTTTAAAGTGAAGAACATATTTTGTAATTTTTGCTTTCCCAAATTTTAGTTATTTTATTTTATAAGTTCATCTCTAAAGTAATTTTCTTTCTGCTGTGTCCTGAGGTTTTCTCTAAAAACCAGTCAGGGAGTTAAATAAATAAACAATATACTGTACTTCGAAAAGTATATATAATAAGATGTATTTAAGAACAAATAATATAAAAACAACAAAAAAAAGTATAGCCCATTAATATTCATACAATTTATTTTCCTCGCGTGAAAGTAGTCTTGTTTTACATTAGGAGTAATCCATTTATTAATTATTTGTGCTTTCAAATCAAATGTCTCTTGAAACACAAATAAACATCTAATTTCATGTATAGAATAAATCTATTAAATTTCGCAATATCAGTGTTTACTATAGCACGCATAATTTATACGTTATATATTAACCATCTTCGTTTCCAATTTGCTTCTTGTGGTATGGTTAAGCTTTAGTCAATTACTTTTCGCTGATAATAATCGTTACAATACACAAACAAAAGAACTATTTCATGCATCATCAACATTATATAAATTTTTTGGAATTAGAAAAACAACAGATGAAGAATACAAAAGCAGATGTGATACGTCAGCTTGGCAAAATAGAAGCCAAACAAATGAAAATGCAAAATATGAAATTGGAAGACCTAGAATTCAACCATCCTAAGAATGATTATGAGAAAAATAAAGTAGAACCTGAAATGACAGGTTAAACATTATAGTTTTGAAGAAATCAACATCACTGTAAACCAGTTCTTAAAAATGGGGGTGTTAAAAGGTCAAGCAGGTGAAGCTCCTGAAGAACAATATGAAACTTCAACCAGTTGTGTGCCATCTATAGATAGATACAACTATGACCCTGCTTTTAACGTGAAAAAAGGGGGTGATTAATTTTTCTAGTCATTTAAAATAAGATCACTAGCATCATTCAACAAATACTGGGAAAGAGATACAGATTAGATCTCGACAGAATATGGAAAGTCTAAAATGTTAATGATCCCAGACCTAATAAAAAGAATAAAAGATTTTTGTTTTACAGTAAGACTATAGTATTCGATAATAGTGATTTTGACCGTATAACGTAATTTTTTTTTAAATTTATGATTTTTAGAATATCTCTAAATGGCAGGTACAATTCATTGGGGCAGAAGTGGAAATATAATGCTCAATTACTGAAGCCATTCAGGTATAAAAATAAAAATTGGTGTGCTAGGCTTTGTGATCATTTGTAAGATTCATGAAATCATGAGGGATTTATCTTGTGAATTGATGCCTATGTTAGATTTGAGGAGTATAATTACTTGACATGAATTATGGTAATTCACAATGAAGCCACATCTTTTGTTTTTAAGGGAATTGATCCCTTCATTTATTACAGGTGGTTACCCAATAGAGGTATTATAATCCTATCTGTATATTCCAGTTATGATTTGGACTTTATATTTTTTATTGTTAATTATCATAGGAAAGTTATAAGGCTATACTTGTGGCATGGTCCCAGTTTAACTGTGAGGGTTGAAAATATTCCTTAATTTCTAGTAATAATATGATAACATCTGTTGAAGCAGTCGGATCTGAGTTCGATCCTAGCTTCATGTTATTTACCCTAATACTAACCTTAAATTTCCGATGCAATGGGGCTTTATACGTTCAATCCACGCTAATTTCCATAATGAATAACTTGTTTCAAATATGTAGTAAAATTAATTAGTTTAGTTTAAATTGGATCAATTCTCTAAATAAATTCATGATAAAATGTTCATGAATTTACATATATTAAATTGCCTGGATTGTGCGTATATATGTTTGTAAATATTAAATATATATAATTGTTCGAAAGTTTCTTCGGAATACTTGTTTTTTTTACTTTTTAAATAATTTGTAAAGTTTTGCGATTAAAAGCTACATTCCTTCCAAAGGCTTTCTAATTTCCAAAAACAACAGTAAAGTTTTATTAATTAAAAAAAGATAAGAATTCAATTTTTAATTAAAATCATTTCAGACTTTAAGAATTCATTTTCTAATTAGGAAAGGAATTCAAAAATTAGTTTGAAAGCCTTATCGAAGGAATGTTTCTGAAAACAACTAATTATAAAAAAAAAACCAGATTGATAATAAAATGAGCGCTAGCCGGAGGCATCAGTGAACAGTAGATATATAGCCCTGAAAAGTAAAGAAAAAAAAGACTAGTTTTGGTTGTAGAGTAGTGCAGTGAACTCTGTGTGTATAAAAATTGTATTTCATCATGATAGAGGGCTAGAACATCAGGGATCTGGCTACGGTTCCTAAAGTCCCGAGGAATCTTCACTGGAGCTGCTGAACCGTTTTCCGGATCGATCATTCTGCTAAAATAATGAAAGCTACTAAAATACTGTTCCAATAATCAATCAATGGTGCCTTCGTTTTCAACAACTTGGAGGAGTAACTTAAGGACAAGCACGGAGGGTAATATATTTCTATAATGAACGTTAAACTTTCTCCAGTTCGAACTTTATTTTACTCTCCTCCTATTTAAGACTCTTTATTCTTTAATGTAACAATTTTTTTATAAAACCTTTTATTCATGCTACTGTAAGTCTATCTCTAATTCTTAAATCTCTGTCTTTAAACCTTTTCTTTCTTACTTGGCAGTTCATTTAATATATATATTTTTGCTTTATTAATGTCGTATTTAAAATTATATGCCAATAATTTTTCTCGAAGCCCTTGGTTCTATTTGCCTCCCAAATAATATAATATAAATTTTAAATAGTAATTCTCGCCCTCATTAGAACTAAATTTGAAAGTTCTATTAATCATCGAGTCGAAAGAAAATATTACATGTTTATTATTTTTATAATTGAATAATAATAAATTATTTGCTCCGTTTTTCACCTATGTCCCCAGCTCCTAAGTTACAAGTGTTTATATACTCACGTAATGTTAAAATGTTATTTCTTGCTTCACTAATATTGATTTATTTATCCATATATATATATTTAAAATGTTTTTGCAAACGATAAAGGGTAAATGTATTTTAATTCCACTTTTGTTATTTTATATTAATATTCAGGAAGGGCACGATATTAGGGCATAATTAATATGTTTATAAATGTTTTAAAATAGTTCGATAAAAGCTCGTTTGACTTTAATTAATTGGCAAGCATCACTAGACATTCTACATTTTATTTTCAACGATGACTATCAAGCATCATCATCAAATGTTGTGGGCACTTAGGTGGTGGTGATCATATTATCATATTTAAATTTCTCGAGGAAGACAGTACTTCCTTTCCTATTCATTAGTCAAAGGCAAGACTTGCCAAATGCAAGCCCCATAGACTTCGATCATCGACTAGCGATCATCTTTCAATTTTACTCTCTCCTTGTATTCGCGCTGCACTTTGCGGAAACGTGAAATGATTTAAATAAAGTCAACCAATTCAAATATATTTGTTTAAATCAGTTTTCAAATCAAGATTAAAGTATGCCTTAAACTTTTCGGTAGATTTCAATGTGAAAATAAATCTCACATTCCACCGTGGTAAAATTAGAACAATCATTTCCGTTCTTAATGAATACCTTTCATCTGCCTTTATATTTCCGTTGGAAGACAAGAACCCTTTGGTGATACACCCCCTTATTATATTTATCAATTCTTTTAAAGACTAGAGGTAACTAATGCAATCTATATTTTATTGAACAAAACAAATTATTATTATTATTAAATATTTTCTAACATACTTGGTTTCTTAGTTCATCATTCTTTTTATAATTATTTAAATGTTCATACCCGCTATCTGTGTTGGCACCCGAACATACAAGTTTGATTTAAAAGTATTCAAAGTAATTAATTATTAGGCGTGCCAAGGGCTGCCCCCCCGAACGTTCTTGGGCGCCGGCCCGCATGGCGTCGGGGTTTACGTTGGTCGCTGGTGAACTTTGACTCGGTGGCCCCCAGTGACTTGGTCTATTTTTTTTATTAGTATTAGTAAGTATATGGAAGTTATAAGACTACACTTGTGGCATAGACCCAGTGTAAGTGTGAAAATGTGAAGATATTCCCTAACTTTTAGTATATTCATGTTCAGGTATAAATTTGTTATAGCTCAGCTTTAATATGTGGCACATGGTTCAAATGGACTTATTGTTTTGTGACTATGCAGGAGGTTATTCAGAGTGGACAAAATCAGGCAACAACAGGAGCATTTGTAATTGAAATTGCCATGTTTAGTTTACTTGTTATATCTAAAAGAAATTGTGAAAGATAAAAAAACTCTTATTTCTAGAATGGATAAAATGAGAAATAAAATAGGTTTTTATTATCTCATTTTTGTAAGTGGGGGCAGGGTATATAATGGTTACCCAGCATAGCAAGCATGTACTCAATTGTTGAAAATTATTTAAAGTTCTTTTAGATTTAAAATATTTTGAATGTGCTTGTATGTGTGGGCATGGTGAGCTAGACATATAAGCATCTTGCATGAATAAATACAACTTGTAACATTTATTAAAATGAATTTTAATAAATAAATCCATGTAAGATGACTTAAAATTTAAAAAAAAAGAGATTGCAATAATTATATTTCAATTTTTGTTTGAATGAAGAAAATTGAAAAAATCTACAAATAGTAATTGAAAGATAAGAAATCTTTCATTTATTAGTGTCTTTTAATTACTGATCGATTGTATACCAGTATAAAAAAAATATACTAGGTTTGATAAGAGAGTAAATAAATATAAAGGGGACACATTTTGTTAAGGATTATTATTCATTTGTTGTTTTAATTGGATCTGGATTGGAGAGTTTGGTATTATAAACATTTTAACTTTTAAAAACTTTTGACATGGCTAAAAAAATATTTTATGGTTACTGTAGTTTTTTTGAAGAAAAAAATCATCTTTGTCAGAAATATAGAACCTAAGAAAAAATTTTTGATACGGCCAGAGAATATGCATTACTAAGCACTAAAATCTACTAACTCATTATAAACTATGTAGATTTTTTCTGGCGCTTCCTGAACTCTAACATCAATGCCTAACCAAGGATTAATTTAAAATGCCTATGGAAAATAT
Source organism: Epiperipatus broadwayi (assembly GCA_028023455.1). Classification (NCBI taxonomy): domain Eukaryota; kingdom Metazoa; phylum Onychophora; class Udeonychophora; order Euonychophora; family Peripatidae; genus Epiperipatus; species Epiperipatus broadwayi. Next base: position 280,687 of record JAQFVV010006849.1, read on the forward strand.
GTTCCTTGATTGACTTTGTCTTTAAAAAATGGAACATTTAAAAGGAAACCATTTAATTGAGAGAATATTATAATTTTTATGTTATTCTGATCCATAAAAGAAGTAGTATCAAAAAAGTAAAATACGATGATAAGATTATTTTTTTAAAAAATTTAAAAAAAACTATATTGAAAAGGCCTTAAATCAGTACAATTTAAATTTTTTGTCATTTTATATGTATTAGGTATGTAATCATTGTTGTCCATTTATTTTTTATATATGCTTTGTTGTATGAATGCATTTTAAAGTAATTAGTTGTAGTTTTGTGTGTGTGTGTGTGCGTGCGTGTATATATGTGAATTAATTTAATTGTGAAATAAATTGTTTTAATTCAAGTTGTCAGTGCTTTTTTTATTTTGAAACATTCATTTTAGCACTTACCAATTCAGAGAAGAATATATTTTACTTAAAAGGAATATTTTAAATAAAGAGACTTTAACCATTAAGCAAAATTGCTGGGATATTTTGTGAATTGAGGGATTCTGGTATTTGAAATTGATTCATTTAGCCTGGTGTTCTGATAAATGAATAAAATGCATTTTTTAAATTTTAAATTAAATTATTGCTGGGTGAAAAGAAAAAACTATTTCAAAATATTTGCGTTGATTTTGGACAGGTGATTAGAAAATATCTGTTTTAGGTTCAATCATCTCCATTATTATCTACTTTAGATGTGACTGAAATTTGCACTTGTTTAGTCATATTTAAAGGTGATTTCTCAAGGTTACTGGTACAATAAAATGGCATCTCAAAGTGTGGTTAGATTAATTGACTTTTTACTTAGGTTATTGGTACAATATATATAATGGGAACTAACCTACCCATCACCACTGAGTTCAAACCCTGTAATTTATCTAGAAGATAAGGCAGAAAAAATGACTAATTTCACTAATTATTATTTCTAAAAAGGGGATTAAACTGACAGCTATCAGTTATATTTCCTAATCACCCTATTGATAATCATCTTCATCAGGATCAGCCAAGCTTAGCCAAAGTAAAGCATTTTGTAAAGCCCAAAAGCTTTAGGTGCCATTTTCATAGAAAAATGCCATACAAGACTCTTATTGAAAGATACACCCAACATTCCCTCACTGGTTATCCCATATGCTAGCTCTATTACTCTAATTCTCAAGATGAATAACCTATCTTACAATAAGTACACATTCATATTAACTATGGATTGAAGTGAATAAAACATTGAACACCAGTTCTTGATTAAATATAATAAAAAAATATTTTTTTAATCTTAATTAGAAATATTAAAAAACAAACTAAAAATAATTATAATAAAGATAACTCGAAAGATGGAAAAAAATCTAATCTATAATACATTTCTTAGCAATAAGAAAATGCCTCCTTCCTTTTATTAATTTCTTACTATATAAACTTATACTACAGATTATGGGCATATAAATACAGACATATAAAATAAATAGAATCATCATCAACCATTATCAATCCACTGCAGGATGAAGGTCTCTCCAAGTTCAATCTATCTTCTCCGATCTTTAGCTTCTCTACATCACCCCTGCACACTTCCTTATTTCATCGATCCATCTCACATGTGGCCTCTTTCAGAGTCTTTTACAATCGCTTGGAATCCAGTTTAAGATTTCAATTGTCCATCTATTATCATCTCTTCTAGCAATAGGTCCAGCCCAACTTCACTTCTGTCTTTTAATTTTTTCAATGAAGTCAGCAACACCTGTTGGTTCTCTTACCCATATATTGTGTTTTTGATCTCTTCTTGTTATTCCCAACATGCAATTCTCCATACTTCTTTGAGTGGTCTGAAATCCATATAATACCCATGCTGATCAGTGATATTACACAAGAAAAAATATATTAGCAAAATAGGTTATATTTTAATTCATGTTTTTCTATACATTAATAAATAAAAATTACATACATCTTGATCTAATTCTATATGCATACATACATTCATATATATATAGTTTAATTTATATAAGGTATTACTTAAATTGAAATATTTCTAAAAAGAAATATAAAATAATAAATTTAAATGTTCTTTTCTTATACTAAAATGGAAGGGGGGTGTATACATTTCATTTCTGCTCTCTCTCTAAATATTTAAAAGATTTATCCGCAATAATTATTCATAAAAGACATTATATAATGGTGGCTTCTGTGGTGACCATTTTGCCCTGTTCTTAGCTAAAGCAAAACTTCACTGGAGTGCTCGCAGTAACAAACAGAAGAAAAAGCCAATTTTGATTCTATTTTTTTTTTTTTTGTTCTATAAGATTTCATCATAACAGTGCAGCTCACATGGTGATTATTTGAAGATTAGATCTGGTGCACCTAATGAACTTTTATTCCATTTTATTTAGTTTACTTAACTCTTTTGGCTGTATTAATATTTCTTGTTAAGTTTCAAAACTGGATTCTAACAGTTAGTTGTCCAATAATTTTTTTTCTGCACTATAGTGTAATCACCAACCACTTGCTGACTATTGGCTCACTTTTTCCTTCCTCTAACTTCTGATCTTGAACTGCTGATGGCTGACTCTGACTGCTGACTCTCATTGCTCACTCTCCTCATTGCTGATCCTTCCCTCCCATACAGCAAAATCCTCTGCTTTTATAGACCACACACAAAACAACAATATGTAATATTTTATCTTTGATTTCAATAAATTTATTTTTTTCCCAGCACACAGATAAGTCTTTTCATCTTTCCAAAAAAGAATTTCAAGAATTTTATTAATACATTATAAATTAAATTTTGATATAATCTCTTGGTACATTTAACAAAAAAAATTTTTAAAAAAAAATTGTTTCAAAGAGATAAATCCTTACCCAGAATTTTTATAATAATATGTCTAATTATCCAATATATTAAACACTTAATTTTTTTTCTACAAAATATTTGTACCAAAGGTAATGAATGAAATCTTAGTATTTTTATTCGTATCTATAAATTTAATTAAAACTAACATTGGTTTTAATTCATTTTTCTTCTTTTAACTTAGACAAAAAAATGTAAAATACATTAAAGAAAATTTATTAACAAAAATTAATGCCACAAATGAAAAAAATAATTGCAATATGCAAATATTTTACTACCTATCTGAATACAATATGTGTGTGTATATATTACAATGGTCGGGAAATGATGTGAAATATCCGGTCTTATTGTATCTGCCATACAGGGCGCCACTAGATCATTTGAACCTAGAAAATTTATAGAGTAGACAGATATGCGCTTTAAGATCATGACCGCCAGCCCTAGTCACTAGCTCATGAAGTAGCAGAGGTTTAAAACATTTATTAAATATATTTCTTTTAATAAAGAATAATAAAAACAATCACTAGATCACTGTCAGTACTAATAACACAAAGATTTTATTGACATATATATAAGTAACAATGCACAAACATAAAATAATTATTATAAAAGAAAAATTATGTTTCATTATTATTATCTTTTTTTAAACTTTAATTTTTAATCTTAGAATGTTGAGTATAGACGAGCTACCTGGATGACGCACTTAAACAATTTTCAAACATTTGACTCCAGGCTAAAAGTCCACAGCCACACCAACGCTCGCTTCAAAATATATATCAGCAACCAATGCAATGTGCACATGTTAGCATAGAATCATGCCAACAGAAATGTGCATCTGAACAGCGTGATATTTGAAGAAACGACATTCATCAGTATAGGAATTTACGTCTGTCTGGCAAAGGAATCATGCATGTAATATAAAGAGAAAACACTATGTATGGATGGGAGAGCAGTCTATCTTGCCGACTTATCTTCTCAATCCATAGAGCTGGAATGGGTCAATGGTGCAGGAAATATGTCTGCGTCCATTTCAATAACATGACTACCTCTTTGGGGTCATGCATTCAGTTGGACTCATCGCTCTAGGTGCTAACACACTTCACATTACATTGATATAACGTCCATATATCTCTCCACCAGCATTGACACAACTACGAAACAAATAGTCCGAAATCAAAACTCCTTTAAAACTAACATGTATTTAAATGAGTCTAGCAGCCATCTACACTCAACTAATATTTAAATCATTTTATTAATTTCTAAAAAAAAAAAAATCTTTAGTTTACGGTTTTAAATCATTTTAAAATGACACATTATATTTAACTTATTTTTTTTCACAAATACTATTTTTAACTTATTTTTAAAATTTAATAATGCACAAATAACAATATGTGTTTTATCTTTAAATTTAAGTTTGCAATCGCAAACCCCTACCCTATTACAAACAGATCTTATTAAGCATGAACAAAAATATAAAAAAATACAATACATATTTTAAGAGATTATGTTTTAACTTTAGATCAGAGTTTAAAATTGCAAAGTTTATAAAAAAAAATAAAGTTCTGGTTTGATTTGGAAAGAAAGTTTATAGTTCATTTTTAGAAACAAATAAAGTTTGAAGATTTTAAATTTAAGAGTTTATATTTCATATTTATAATTTATACTTTCCTTTCTCCGTGCTTATTCCTTTGCAACGAAGATCTGAGTTATGCAAGGGCCATTTCTTGTGGACGATGACCATTTTATGAAGATTTCCGAAGACGTTTTATGAAGACAGTTCCAGTGGTTCGATCCTGGGATCCGTGGAGATGAAGGCTGCCTTCGGCCAGCTGAACTGAAGGAAGCACGATGAAGCTGATTACATCTTGGGTGACGGCGATAATAGCTTTTTAAATTTTTATTTCTACTTTCAGCAAAGACGAATGAATTTAAATTTTTAATTTTTCTAATCTCGAACTCCTATTTCTTTTGGATTTTTCTTTTTATAGTCCTCGGGCACATCTCTGGAATGCATGGATCCATCAAACATATTTCATATCTATATTTCATTGGTTCATTGAGTTTGTTGCCAAGTAGATTTTGGGTTTCTGGCTAAGTAGATTTTGGATTTTCCACTGAGGTCTGTGTCCATATCTTTGGGCAGGAAAAGCAAGTCTTTTGTTTCTATTCTCGACTCATCTCTTTCATAATCATCTTTTCAATGGTCATTTAGCCCTAAGGTTCTGCCTGTAATTTTTATTTTTAAGATTAAAAACTCTCTTCATTATTTTTAAAATTAAAAGGTTTTTTATTATATTTTATTTAAAGATTAGAATCTTTGTTTCGATTCTATAATTTTTTTAAAGCTTATTTTATTTCAATATTTAAATTAAACATTAATAAATTAATAATTCGTTATTTGTGCATTTTGAACATTTATGTTTTTAATTCAGTATTAGATATTTACAAAACATTAAGTATTAAAATTTAAATGTAACGCATATATTGTACCGGTCAGGCTAGCACATTCGCGCAACAGAATCCAGAGTCCAAGCAAAGATACCCAGCCGACCAGTATGAGATGGTTAGATCTCGAGACTGACCGCACTTCAACTCCTTCACCTGTGCTCCAAGACTCACGACCCTACGGATGACCACCTTGAAGATACATATAGATATTATTTTAACCGCGAGCCGACATAGGTCAGGGAGAAGCAATGAGACTCATAACAAAAAATGGAATTTATCAACTATATATATTTAAAACTAATTAATGCATAGGAAATCACATATATAATATAAAGAATTTTGAATTGGATTGAAATAAATAAGATCGAGAGCAGAGTAATTTATTAAATTGTATGTTTATTTTTGCAGATTAAATTTGACGATTTTTATATATATTATTCTGGCATTTTACAATTAAAATGCGCGTAGCATCTAACATTTTTGGAGAGCGCTTTAACATTCTCTCCTTACAATTAAACTTATTTTACATTTGTTATGCTATTTGATGAAATTAAATATTGTTTTCATCATTTGCTTTATTATCTTATTGATCAGTCACTGCATTGTAGCTATGGGGCAGATTATGCTAATCCCTCTTATTTCATGGTTTTCAGCTAAGTAATCAGACGAAGCCTTGTTTTCACATGTATGTGAAACATTTAAAGTCAAATTTATCCATAACATTATTATTTCAAACTATTGTACATGAGACCGAAACTAGCTCTTGACTATGTCAGACAATGGCTGAAACTTAATTTAAGGGAGGAAGAGTTGGCAACAAAGAACCAATGCGCTATAGCGCTGGTAAACAGTTATAATAAATGTTGCCCTGCGGATGGATTAATATTTAGGGTTTTGTGATCAACACCGGAGCCCTATGACCGATCGCCATGCTGCTAAAGAGGGTTGGGGTAGCTAACACTATTGCCTGGAATTTGACGTCAGGTCTTATTCGTGTGCGACCCAAGGAGTGTAAGAGGGATGGCCGTTCCGAGTCCCATCTTAAAGAAAATGCAACATAACGAGAAAGTTTAACTGTATAATAAAATTATCACATCCGCCAAGCAAAAGAGTTGAAATAATTTAATATTTAGCCACGAGAACGATAGCTAATCAGTGTAATCATTAGCGCCAACTCTAATATAGCATTTTAATAATCATATGCTATACGTGGGCGTACTTTTAAATATTCTTTGCTTTCTAGTTTCAATCTCAAATAACACATTTGATTACGCGATTAATAAAAAAAAAAAAGGGAAAAAGTATATTTGGAGGGCTTTTACAAAATGAAATAAATAACAAATATACTTATTCAAGGCTTGGATATTGCTTAGTGAACATTAAATTGAAATTTACTTTGGGTTAAAACAAGATTCCCATTTTAAAATTGCCAACAAATAATTAAATAATCAAGGTCAAAATAATAATCAGCACATAGCCAATTCTTGACAGTTATTTAAGAGGGTTTCGACACAGCGTGCATTAAGCTACGATAAATAATTATTAAATGAAGAGGGGTCATTCTCTCTTCTCTTTATTATTAATATTGAATGCTCGCTGTTTCGAGGCATTAGCATATAATTTATATTTTAAAATAAAAAAAAAGAAATAAAGAAACCATAGTCACAACTGCAGTGAGAAAATTGAAAATAAAATTATTAAAATCATTTAGTTAGGAAACATTAGAAAGTAGGTCAGAATTATATAAAAAAAAATAATTAAATTTAAGAATAAAATTTTACATTTAGCAATTTACTTGAATTCAAGATTTTAGAATTAAAATAAATTTTATAAGTCTAGACTTAAAGAAAAATTAATATATTGAACTGCAGTTAGAAATGGTGATGTTACCGGTCATCTTGTAGTACTTGAGCTGGAGTTACGGGAGTCTTTGTGGCGGCTTGCGGCATCATTTTCTTCCCACGGTTAGAGCGGAGATGTTATGGCGGCATACTGGTGATGGTGGTTTTTGGATGGAAGTAAAGGCCCACCGCCTTCACTCTGGAGCTTAGCCAAGGCTGCCCGTTTTAGCCCGACATTTTCTCTCGAACAGATATAAAATTATTGACTTAACTGGATGTCAAAATGTTCACGGTTGCTTTTGGTTCAGGGTACACGCTGGATTCAAAAGCTTAAAGATGATCAAAGAAGGCAAAAATTCACAGATGTAGCATTCAAGCTGTAAAGATTTCAAAAATTCAAAGCTGTCAAGGTTTCAAAGAAGTAAAGATCTAAGATGGCTCCTCCACTTTACATGGCCTTTTTAAAATGATCCCCTTATCAGCCCACACACCTTGGAATTTCATCTCCATCAAGATTACAAAATTTTTAATTTGCTTATGAAATTAGTGGTTGATTTCAAACATGCTGACATTCCTTTTAGGTGTTATAACTTTTCTCTGATTATCAAATTTTTAATTAAATCGAATTTTAATCAGTTTAATCCGATATTAGATTTTATTTTTAATTAGTCAGGAATTTTGTTCTGATTTTATAATTTATGTGTAAAATCTTTGCTGTAAACATATTTTTAATTAGCGAGGTCTCCAAAATAATTTAGAATCAATTAGCTAGATTATTTTAAAATTGGCTTTTCTTTTTAGAAACCTAAGGCAGGTGTGGCATATACTGATACAATTGTTTACAGCAAAAACTTTACTAAACTTTTAATTCTACGAAAATACTTTTATTTTTAGAAAAAAAATCTTTTTTCTTTTTAAAAAGAAACTTGTCAGCGCATTTTCAATCAATCACCCTTTCAATGTGTTTTTTACATTAAATTGGTTTATAATAAAAATGAAACTTAAAATTTAATAAATATTTTAATCACGCCACTATGCTATATATATTCAATATAGGTGGATTATATTCCCACATACGAATTGAAGTAATGAATTATTAAATTGACGCTACATTATTACTGTACTAAAAATAGTTTAAAAATATTACGCGATAAAATTATACGCTATAACTCTGGCAATACTATTCAATTATAGCGTTCTTTCGTATGTGCATATATAATGCTGTTTATATAGCCGTGATTGCAATTTTTAGCTTACAAATCTTAATTTAGACTTATTAAACAGGTTTGAATCTAGCACAGACGAGTGGGTTATTAGGATGGTTGGTGAAACGGTGAGGGATTTGAAGACAACCGTTTCATTTCCGTAAACTTAAAAAAAAACAATTAAAAAAAAATGACCTTGCTACAATCATGACTTTGAATTTTAGTTATCAATTTGTTAAATAATTTCCTATTTTCCCATGCACATAAACTTATTTACTTGCTGCGCTAAGGGATTTATTTATCACTACCTTTATATTTACGACTCTCCTACCACAAAAAAAAAAAACATACGCGCAATAAAATTAATATCAAGAGCAATATACACACTAAATCACCAATCAATCATAAAAAAAAATCATGAAATCTCAATAAATCTGAATTAATATCCAAATGGATATTCGTCAGTTAGAATGGGGTAGACATGTTAGTTTTTTTTTTTTTTTTAAATATGCAGTATATATATTTAATGTTTTTGGGGGAGGGACAGATCCTTTTTTTTTTTTTTATAGCTAATAAATTTTTAAGTAGGATCTGGGGGTTGTTTAATACTTGGCTCGTGACTACTAAAGCCAAACCAATATCCCAACATGTCATCATCATCCTCGGCTTCAGATGTCTCATTACATTCGCTCGTTGGTCTTAACAGAGGCTGACTTGGGTGCATTTTTAAGCTTCTGGCAAATTCACTCCCTTCGTATGGGATCTCGTTATTTAATTCCCAATCATCTTCCTCTACTTTCGAACCCCTTTTTGACTTCGAGTCCCGACAAACTGACTCACTATGTGTAATCTTATCTTCCTTAACTGCTGGTTCTTTTTCTATATTTGATATAACGATATTCCCATTTTTTTGACTTGTTTCGCCCAGATCATCTAAATAACTTTCTTTATTCACTCCCTTATCGTTTAACGCGACTGGTGCAAAATGTACAGATTTTTTTTGCTTCTTACTTTCTTTCTCTGACTCACTACATGCTTCTCCACAGTTTGTACTTTGGGCTTGTCTCTTTTTAAAACTAATTTTTTCTTGGTAGACACACATTATACCTTTCTCATAATCGAGATGGCACTGATACATATTTAAAAAGTCATTTCCTATTACAAGATCATGTATTAACTTCGCCATGACCAAAAATGTATGGCCAAGAGTCGTTTTACCCCACACTAGTTCTAACCATACTTGTTTTCTTTCCATTTTAGTTTTCCTACCGTCAGCTAGTGTTATAATCATTTCTTTTACTGGCAATGTTGGTACCCCAAACGTTTGCTCTTCCACCTCTGCTAGCCATCTTTTTGACACGAACGACAATTGGCTCCCAGTATCCAGCAATGCATCTCCCTTTACTGTATCAATAGTGATCTGTACAATGGGGCATGGCTCAAGTGGGACCCCTGGACTGGTCTCCTCTGCTTCGATAATTCCTGACATTATTAATTCTGGAGTTGTGTCCCTTAAAGCATCCCTTGGACTCCGGTAGAAGGAACTGACTAGCGGTGTCCCCTGTAGTTTAACGTTTTATTCCTATAAGGTTCTTTCACCCATGTCTGATTATTTGATTCCCATCTGGTAGGCCTGGAATATGTTTGGCCATCCGTCATCATTGTTTGACACCTTGGGGCTTCAATCCTATGTATTTTCTCTGGTGGCTCTTTTGGACTTGGCGTAAAATCAATGGTGGTTAAGAAACCAGCCATATCTTCTATTGTATGTATTCTGCATCCCATCATCAATTGCTGTACTCTAGCAGGCATGTTTTGCTGTATGATACGGATCATCTGAGTGTCAGTAAATGGAAACGCAGACAGGGATCTAAGGGAGGCTATTTGTCTCAAGAAGAATTGAGTGTGGGTTTCCTTCATCACTGATCCATAGGTTTCTTTAAGTATAGAGTGATAGATTCCCTCCTGGCGTTCCTCACTCCAGAATGTCTTCTGTATGGCTTGTGCATATTGCTCAAAGTTCTGGGGTTTTTCACTACAGCAGTCCCACCAAGACTTTGCGTATCCATGTAAATAATGAATGGCCAATGCTACCTGATCAGCTACTAGGACCTTTTGAAATCTGAAGAGTTCCTTTAAGCTTTCTAAATGTACCTTTGGATTTTCTCCCACTTCTCCCTTAAAAGATTTTACTTGGATAAATTTAGCCAAGCCCATGGGTATATTCATTGATGATGTCACTGATTCATATATAGTTGGTTCTCTATTTTCTAGTGTTAACTCTAAACCACTCCTGCATGGGATGGAACAGTGTTCAGATTCTTTATCCATAATGTTTTCCATGTTGATTTTCATCTCCCTTATATTAGAAGTATCTTTTACACTATCTATAGTCTTACTAATATCTGGTACAATGTTTGTCTTGCCCTGGTTGTAGGTTTGGGAACCAGCAGTTAAGTTACATTCTACAATGTCCATTTTTGCTTCCCTTATTTGTGTAATTTCTCTCTTCAATTCCTGGATGTCTTCTGTAATGGCATTTTCTTCTTGGGCAAAAACATGATTTCTATAACTCAAGTTTTCTTTTAACTCAGAAATCTCCTCTCTGATCTGTTTCTGTCCCTCTTCGTATTCTTCAATTTTGAGGCAGATATCTTGCCCCATTTTAGAGACTTTCTCCTCCATAACCATTTCCTGATGCTCGGTCTGCCCTCTAACATCTGTGAGTTGTTCTTTTAGTGATTCTATTTCCTTGTTGGTTTCTTCTCGGTTTTGATCTAATTTTTTTGTGACCTCTACTTGAACTTCTTCATACTTTTCTTGGCAGCTGATTGACAACTCCTGCCAGCTCCTACACAGCTTTTCTTCAAGTCGTTGGCCTTGCATTTCCATTTCTCGTCTCACTTCTACTATCCCTTCCTCATACCGTTTGTTTCCCTCTCTAATTTCCTTTTCCAACACCTCAAATCTCTGCTCCATTTCTAACTTATTTTTTTGATCTCTCTCCTCTAATTTCTGACTATTTACCTCGTCTCTCTTTATAAAAATTTGAGTCATCCTCTCCAACATAAAATTCACATCCCGATTTTTATTTTTGGACTCTTCCACCTGTTTATGTTCTATTTCATTATTTACTGGTTCTTCTGAGATAATGGCAGCTTCTCCTGTAGGAATTTCCTCATCAGGGCTAAGGCTCACTTCCCCTTCTGTGCTGCTGCTCTCTTCTGCGATCTTTCTCCCTGACCTTAACGTGATCCCTAAACCTTTCCCTTCTATTTCCTTCTGTACTTCTTCCCCTTCACTCATTATTTCTTGATCCTCCTCCATATTATTATTATTATTTTTTTTTTTTACTCTTATTAAACTAGATCTCAAAACAATACTAATTAATTTACTAAAAAAAACTTTATTGAATATACGGCTGATGGCTAAACTCCGTGAATGAAAGTGACTGGTTCACTTCCCATCCTGTTATGATGCCTAACTCTACTATGATGCCTAACTTTATACCGCTATTATTTTTATTTTGCAAGACCCGCCCATTATTTCATAACTTTAATAAATACAATTATAAAAATAAATAATAAAAGTTGACTCACCCTCGGTTTCTTCCAGCTGCTTTAAAATTTAATTTTAAATTAGTTCATGATTGTAACAATATTTTGTTTTATACGTCTGTGCCAGCTTCAAACGGTAAAATTTATATTTGACCCACTTTCCAATTTCATTCTCATTCTTATTCAATCCAATTCACAAAGTATGATTTACATTAAAAAAAACAAACGGTTTTTTCTTTCCTTTTAAATTACAATGTTTTCCCTCACTACCCCTGATGACAAATTTATATGAGGATGACCTATAGCTTATTTAAATCATCCTCGGGCGCCAGTCACCAGTGAGCAAGAAAGCTTAACAAAATTAAACTCAAAATTTACTAAAAGTCATTTGAAAAAAATTTTTTTTTTTTTTTTTTACTATGCATTAACAGAAAAAGTCATACATATATAGTTTTTTAATGTTCAATTTTTAGGGACGGAGAATAATTAGTCTCCTATTTGAGCAAGCAGTAAGAAAAATGAATGCTATACTGTTGATTTTGATCAAAAACTCTAACGTTTGGATAATCGGGAAAAAAAAATTTATATACTATATCATTAAATTCCTTTATCATTGGTTCAGGGTCGTGGCATTGATCAAAAGCTCCACGCTTGGGCGTCCATAATCGGGGAAAAAAATCTATGTACCGGTCAGGCTAGCACATTCGCGCAACAGAATCCAGAGTCCAAGCAAAGATACCCAGCCGACCAGTATGAGATGGTTAGATCTCGAGACTGACCGCACTTCAACTCCTTCACCTGTGCTCCAAGACTCACGACCCTACGGATGACCACCTTGAAGATACATATAGATATTATTTTAACCGCGAGCCGACATAGGTCAGGGAGAAGCAATGAGACTCATAACAAAAAATGGAATTTATCAACTATATATATTTAAAACTAATTAATGCATAGGAAATCACATATATAATATAAAGAATTTTGAACTGGATTGAAATAAATAAGATCGAGAGCAGAGTAATTTATTAAATTGTATGTTTATTTTTGCAGATTCAATTTGACGATTTTTATATATATTATTCTGGCATTTTACAATTAAAATGCGCGTAGCATCTAACATTTTTGGAGAGCGCTTTAACATTCTCTCCTTACAATTAAACTTATTTTACATTTGTTATGCTATTTGATGAAATTAAATATTGTTTTCATCATTTGCTTTATTATCTTATTGATCAGTCACTGCATTGTAGCTATGGGGCAGATTATGCTAATCCCTCTTATTTCATGGTTTTCCGCTAAGTAATCAGACGAAGCCTTGTTTTCACATGTATGTGAAACATTTAAAGTCAAATTTATCCATAACATTATTATTTCAAACTATTGTACATGAGACCGAAACTAGCTCTTGACTATGTCAGACAATGGCTGAAACTTAATTTAAGGGAGGAAGAGTTGGCAACAAAGAACCAATGCACTATAGCGCTGGTAAACAGTTATAATAAATGTTGCCCTGCGGATGGATTAATATTTAGGGTTTTGTGATCAACACCGGAGCCCTATGACCGATCGCCATGCTGCTAAAGAGGGTTGGGGTAGCTAACACTATTGCCTGGAATTTGACGTCAGGTCTTATTCGTGTGCGACCCAAGGAGTGTAAGAGGGATGGCCGTTCCGAGTCCCATCTTAAAGAAAATGCAACATAACGAGAAAGTTTAACTGTATAATAAAATTATCACATCCGCCAAGCAAAAGAGTTGAAATAATTTAATATTTAGCCACGAGAACGATAGCTAATCAGTGTAATCATTAGCGCCAACTCTAATATAGCATTTTAATAATCATATGCTATACGTGGGCGTACTTTTAAATATTCTTTGCTTTCTAGTTTCAATCTCAAATAACACATTTGATTACGCGATTAATAAAAAAAAGGGGAAAAAGTATATTTGGAGGGCTTTTACAAAATGAAATAAATAACAAATATACTTATTCAAGGCTTGGATATTGCTTAGTGAACATTAAATTGAAATTTACTTTGGGTTAAAACAAGATTCCCATTTTAAAATTGCCAACAAATAATTAAATAATCAAGGTCAAAATAATAATCAGCACATAGCCAATTCTTGACAGTTATTTAAGAGGGTTTCGACACAGCGTGCATTAAGCTACGATAAATAATTATTAAATGAAGAGGGGTCATTCTCTCTTCTCTTTATTATTAATATTGAATGCTCGCTGTTTCGAGGCATTAGCATATAATTTATATTTTAAAATAAAAAAAAAGAAATAAAGAAACCATAGTCACAACTGCAGTGAGAAAATTGAAAATAAAATTATTAAAATCATTTAGTTAGGAAACATTAGAAAGTAGGTCAGAATTATATAAAAAAAAATAATTAAATTTAAGAATAAAATTTTACATTTAGCAATTTACTTGAATTCAAGATTTTAGAATTAAAATAAATTTTATAAGTCTAGACTTAAAGAAAAATTAATATATTGAACTGCAGTTAGAAATGGTGATGTTACCGGTCATCTTGTAGTACTTGAGCTGGAGTTACGGGAGTCTTTGTGGCGGCTTGCGGCATCATTTTCTTCCCACGGTTAGGGCGGAGATGTTATGGCGGCATAATGGTGATGGTGGTTTTTTGGATGGAAGTAAAGGCCCACCGCCTTCACTCTGGAGCTTAGCCAAGGCTGCCCGTTTTAGCCCGACATTTTCTCTCGAACAGATATAAAATTATTGAATTAACTGGATGTCAAAATGTTCACGGTTGCTTTTGGTTCAGGGTACACGCTGGATTCAAAAGCTTAAAGATGATCAAAGAAGGCAAAAATTCACAGATGTAGCATTCAAGCTGTAAAGATTTCAAAAATTCAAAGCTGTCAAGGTTTCAAAGAAGTAAAGATCTAAGATGGCTCCTCCACTTTACATGGCCTTTTTAAAATGATCCCCTTATCAGCCCACACACCTTGGAATTTCATCTCCATCAAGATTACAAAATTTTTAATTTGCTTATGAAATTAGTGGTTGATTTCAAACATGCTGACATTCCTTTTAGGTGTTATAACTTTTCTCTGATTATCAAATTTTTAATTAAATCGAATTTTAATCAGTTTAATCCGATATTAGATTTTATTTTTAATTAGTCAGGAATTTTGTTCTGATTTTATAATTTATGTGTAAAATCTTTGCTGTAAACATATTTTTAATTAGCGAGGTCTCCAAAATAATTTAGAATCAATTAGCTAGATTATTTTAAAATTGGCTTTTCTTTTTAGAAACCTAAGGCAGGTGTGGCATATACTGATACAATTGTTTACAGCAAAAACTTTACTAAACTTTTAATTCTACGAAAATACTTTTATTTTTAGAAAAAAAATCTTTTTTCTTTTTAAAAAGAAACTTGTCAGCGCATTTTCAATCAATCACCCTTTCAATGTGTTTTTTACATTAAATTGGTTTATAAAAAAAATGAAACTTAAAATTTAATAAATATTTTAATCACGCCACTATGCTATATATATTCAATATAGGTGGATTATATTCCCACATACGAATTTAAGTAATGAATTATTAAATTGACGCTACATTATTACTGTACTAAAAATAGTTTAAAAATATTACGCGATAAAATTATACGCTATAACTCTGGCAATACTATTCAATTATAGCGTTCTTTCGTATGTGCGTATATAATGCTGTTTATATAGCCGTGATTGCAATTTTTAGCTTACAAATCTTAATTTAGACTTATTAAACAGGTTTGAATCTAGCACAGACGAGTGGGTTATTAGGATGGTTGGTGAAACGGTGAGGGATTTGAAGACAACCGTTTCAATATATA